>CM076578.1:688487507-689087507 GCA_034641835.2 Pinus albicaulis
CGATGCGTGACTATGTTTTTGGCACACTAAATCTTGTTTTATTTATTTTTCAAAAAATAAATATATACTTATATTTGTAAATACATGTGTTATTTAATAAAAAAATTGTGTTTAATATGTCAATCATTGAGAGACGTGAAAGGAGAGAAGAGGGGCAACAACAATAACAACAGGCAGAACAGTATAACATGGTTCACCTGTGGGAGGCAAGAGAGAGGGAGAGAGATGAGTACCCTCACCCTATTATAGCAACGACACAGGGGCTCCTAAGGTCGGTAGGCCTCCTCAAGTTCTATGAGGAGGATACTTCCCTAAAGTCCCATAGTTTGTTTTTGAGACATCTTATCCAAAGGTGGAATTCCCAGCGACAAGATTTTCGGGTTGGTATTGACCAGTGGTACACGCCCACTGAGGAGGATGTATATTTTATTACAGGGATATCAAGGAGAGGGGTGGATTTTCCCTCGTTCCCTAAGGTTCCAGCTGGCTGCGTGGCAAGGAGTCAGTTAGTTTACTCCCAGAGATATATTGGAGAAAATTTAGTATCTCCTGCAGAGTTCCAGGTTGCTGAAGGGCAGTTACGTATTGGTGTGTTTGGTCGTGAGGAGGTCCAGTGTCTCTCACTTATCATTTCTACCATTTCGCACAACACCAGTGACGGGAAACACATTAGTTTCCAGCGTTTATATTATGTTGATTCTTTACTATAGCTACCGAGACTTATCAAGTGGTCTACCATTTTTTTGTGGCAGTTCTATACAACATTAGATAGATGTCGTGTTCATGCACAAGGGAGGGTCAACTTCCCTTTTACTTCAGAGCTTTTTTGTTTATTTTTTGAGAGGTTTCTAGAGATGAGGCCTTATTTTCTTCGATAGCCTCGTAGGTCGATTACTGAGGCACGTATGCACATGCGGGGGCAGATGATGCCCAAGAGGGACGAGACTCTTTTTCCAACGAGGATATTAGATGATGCACTGGAGTTGCTAGCCAGTGTTGTTGAGCATCCCTTCATTTTGGTCCCTTGTCCTTATGCGGGGTTGGATTGGAGAGGGTGTGCCAACATCCTCTTCATACCTAATGAGCCGCCATATGATAGAGGTAATATTAATATTTTATTTAAATTTATTATAACATGTTCTTTAACTTGTTTTTATTAAATTGTGTAATAAAATCCTCTAATTATTGTTGTGTACTTGTATATATTTTGCAGAGATTGGCTCTTTTGATGTTTAGGAGATGCTGCCACCACCACCTGATCCAGGTGTCGATCCTCATGATGAGGATGAGGGCATGCCAGATATTGCCGAGGATCACTAGAAGGCCAATCCAGATCAAAGACCTACTCCTGCTGGTGCACCAGTGCGTGATCGATGTCTTTGTGATGCTAGATACATGATGGAGTTGGGCGACCAACTCATTGCATTGATTTTTGAGGCAGGTATTAGGCCTGCTAATTTCAGAGACATAGAGGCTGATGACAGGCTATCATGGATGTGGAGAGGCATGTCGTGTGACATGTACAGCCTGATGTGGCATGTCGTACGAGTTACGACAAATTTTACGCGACTGACGAGGACTGTTGCATGTTACGATCAAGCCAGAACACATGATGGATAGTCTGCGAGGTGCAGCGTACCATCATCTCATGATCGCTCACAGCCTCACATCGCGCCAGATTTGCATGAGCCTCCACTAGCATCTACTGGTAGTCATCATGGAGATGAGGTTGGAGATCGGCCACTTGTACTGATATTGATGTTGTACTACCACTAGCTGATCCATGACATTTATATTACAGTTGTATATTTTTAACATTATTCAGTTATATATATATATATATATATATGGTCTATGTATTTTATGTTCATGTTGCAGTTGTACTTAATTTACATGTTGGTGATCATCATGATGTGTATGTTGTTAGGTCATGTTAGATATGTTCATTTAATGTGCAGCTTGTAGATAGATGTGTATGTGATAGCATGAGATGTATATTTGACATGAGATGTATATTTGATGTTTGTGTTGTACTGATGATGTTAATATATAATGTTAATTGTGTTTTGTTCGATGATCATGATCACGATGATGCAGTTAGTGATTTTGAATGTGTTTTTTAGTCAAATATGATGTTTGTACGATGGTTATCATGAACGTGATGTTATTAATTAATTTAATAACAAATGATCATGATATTGTAAATTTGTAATATTTGTATTTCTAATTGTATTTAAAATTCTAAAATTGTAATTGTAATGGTATATATGTGAATTTCTAAAATTGTAATTGTAATTGTAATTTTTAAAATTGTAAAATTGTAATTGTAATTGTAATTTTTTAATTTGTAAAATTGTAATTGTATATATGTAAAATTCTAAAATTGTAATTGTAATTGTAATTGTACGTGAAATTGTAAAATTGTAATTCTAATTCTAATTCTAATTATAATTGCAATTGTATGTAAAATATTTGTAAAATTTTAATTGTATTAATGTGAAATGAATTTATTAAAATTTTTAAATTTGTAAATTTGTAAATTTTAAATAATTGTAAAATAATAAATCTAGAATAATATGAATTATTGTAACATAATAAAGTTTAGAAAATAATTCAAATAAATTCATGTACTTTATAATTATCATTATTTTATTATGATCTTAGATACAAAAAAAAGAACTAATTTATATAGTATGCCATTGTTTTTGAGATCAACATAATTGCAAATTATCAAGTGAATTATTGATTTTAACATTAACACAATGAAAATTACCAATTAATTCAAAATACATATTATAATGTTTCGAAAAACCCATCTTAAAAATTATAAATATTGATGAAATAACACATGTACCATATCACTCTCGGTTCTCATGATCACCCTCATTATCTTCTAGCTCGCATGGCATGATAACACTATTATTCTCAAAAATATGTTTTGATCTAGGTTCATGTGTCAATACGAACCACCAATCCCTATCCAACACATCTGGGTAAAAAAAAAACCTGGTTGCAGTGTTTAGGGAAAACATAGGGCTCCTTAGCTTCATCCCACATCTTTCTAGAGCTGATAAATTTTAGCCTACTATCGTGATCTTCCTTTACATTATTCCGATCAAAGGTGTCCCACCACTTGCACCTAAAAAAAACACATTGGAAAGAAGAAAAATCCACTTCAATGATCTCTTGTATCTTTCCGAAGTAACCTAACATCCCTCGTACTAGTTGTTGATCACGGTGGCTAGATCGACTAGATTGATCGAACTCAACTTCCACTCCACAGTCTTCTGTGATGTTTCTAGCATCGGCATTTTCTGTGCAAAAATGGTGTCCATATGCCCACATAGATGGGAACAAATGCACCTATTATAAAAAAGTTAAAAAATCATAGTGTCATGTGTCTTATAAATAATAATCCAACAGTAGTTAAAATATGAAATGTAGATGTCTTAATATAAGTTTCAAATTTACATATAAATTAAAAATATTATTACCGAGTTTCTGCACCCAATCCCTATGTTTAGCGCATCCTCTTCAGCACGCGGGTAATGACCGGCAGCACCGTATTTCTCTCTGACTTGGTCAGCAACCCAACTGTTGGGGCATATTTTTGGCATGTTTTCTTTTAAATGATCGGGATAAGGCACACTTCTACCATTCAACCGTCTGAATTCTTTCCTGTCACTATCCCATTTCATCCTGTTTTGTTCATACAATGCGACCCACGGTTGTGTCGCTTCAGAATTGTAAAGAATGAATTTATTGATTGCTTCAATTTCTGCATTCGCTGATGAAATCAAACCAACATTATATAGTACTTAGAGATCAAAATATACATTATATCGAATTTCAACATGAATATTAATTACTTTTTGTAAATTTGAAAAATTATAAGTCGCTTACTCTTTATCAAGCTCTTTTTTCCACTCGTTTGGAGCAACTCTCCTTCTCTTTTGTCTTCATCCATTTGATCGTCCCAAATCACCACACCTGGTCTGTTGTCAATCTGCTTGATGTACTCACTGGCATAGTAGAAAGACTCATACGATATGTACCCCTCTGCCATAGACCCCTCGGGTTTTTCCCTTTGTCGAACAAAACCTTTCAATTTCTTCATGTACCTCTCTAAGAAGAACATCCAACGACAAGAAACAACCCCAACTAATTCAACCTCATCTACCAGGTGGATTAGAAGATGAACCTGCAAGTCCATGAAAATCGTCGGTAGCAAGGAAAATTTTAAGGATTGATATGTATTCAAAGTTTAGAAATCTTGGTGAATCTTAGTAACCTCTAATAGAAAAATTGTAAAATGTTTCATGATATTTTTGTAAAAATATCTAAATTATTGATTATATTATATTAGTATATATAAGACCATGGCAATTTTTAAGGTAAAATAATTTTATATTATAAAACTTCGATGAATTATTTTTAGAAAAAACAGAAAATGACGAATATTGTTTTTGTAAAAGTATATAAACTTAGCCCACCTACAAATATTAGCCCCTAAAATTTTCCCTGGTCGGCAGATCCTTCTCAAACATACAAACAATCTAAACTATCTCTTGATGCCACCATGGAATGCTAGCCACATGAATCTCCTTTGACGTGATCCAACGTACAAATGTAGATAATTTAGATATGGCATGTCCTAGGTCTTGAGGGAATTCATGTTTCAAACACCCACACAGAAATAAAGGATAATGACACTGCAAAATTATAAACACGTGCAATAATATACAAAATTATTTATGTTTTATGATCCCCACATGGGATAAAATTTATTAATATAACAAATAATAAAATCATGCTTTTGACATTACACGTACTCTTAGAAGATTCAAATGGTAGTGCGATTTCAACCCTGACAAATGATCATCCACGATGAAGCAACACTGTGGTGAAGACCTGTATGAAGTTGGCACCCTCACATCCATTATAACTTCCTTTGCCAAAGATATATCATGTTTTTTTAAAATCCATGGGACATCACCTTCTTTGAAAAACCATGAATTTGAGGGACCAATGCTTGCCTCTGATCCTGTACTTTCTAATCGTCTTGGCCAATATTTCTTTTTAGTTTTTGAAGTAATAAGATCTTTCCTAATAGCAAATGTGTCACTTTGTTTTGATGATATGTGCCTCCATAAAGAAGATGAAACATTTTTAAATATATGCATGGGATCTAATAAGTGGGCAATATTAAGATGCTCCCAATATGGGAGGTCATAAAAGATAGATTTCATTTTCATCCCAATGGGAAATTTCTCAACATAGGTGTTGAAGAAATCTAGATCATCAAACTTATGCTCCCCATTTGAATCGAAAATTTCTATGAACTCCTTCTCTTTCTCTCTCTCATATGCTCTAAGCCATTCAGTCGGTGTCATTATTGGAGGCATTTGGGTTCTCTTTCGTTTACCATTGAAAGCGAATGCTGCTCTTATGTAAGGGTGTTGTTCTGGTAGGAATATCCTGGAGCAATCATACACTGGCTTTCATAGGTCCTTGGACCATCTAGCTTTCAGAGAAGGTCCACAACATTTACATCCAAAATACCCTTTTGTTACAAGACCTGCGGGATTATATTTGTATACATAAATTAATATGCATGGCACGTTAAAGAATATCACGAAGATCAGAACAAATATTATTACAACGAATTAAATAACTAATATGTGAAAGAATATTGTTACATTATATATAAACAAATCAATAAATTAAACATGTAATTTACCAGAGCAAACTCCTAAGCCTAGATAATCATGTGTCGTGTAAGCACATATGCCATACAATGTAAAACTCCTCTTTGTTGCGATGGGTCTTGATACATCGTATACATTTATCCCATCCCATAATTTCTTCAATTCATCTACTAGTGGTTGTAAGTAGACATCGATATTCTTCACTTGTCTTCTACCAGGGACTATGAGAGCCAACATAAGATGTTCATTCTTCACGGAAAACCATGGGGGGATATTTTTATTGATCACTACTACATTCCAAATAGAATAGTTGGTGTTCTGGAGGGAATATGGGTTGATGCTATCCATGGCTATGCTGAGTCGTAGACTTCGTACTTCATTCTTGAATTTTTCGGGCCATGTGTCCTCTATATGCTTCATGGCTATTGAATCAGTTGGGATTCGCATAACTCCCAACTCACTTCTGTGTGAGGCATGTCGTCCCTACAACATAGCTAATTCTTTGCAAGAAAAGAGCCTTTGAATCCTTGGGATTATAGGAATGTGCCTCAATATCTTAAAAGGAGGACTAGTACGTGATTTACCCTTCTTTTTTGATTTATCATACCTGTCATGCCTACATTTCGGACACATCTCTTTGTCTGCATATTATCCTCTATATAGAATACAATAAATTTGGACATGCATGATATGATATGTACTCAACACCCAACATTTTCAACAATTTCTTTGCCTCCTCGTAGCTACCGGGCAAGAAATTATCACTCAGAAGAACCTTATTTTTGAATAACTTGTAGTTGGTGATCAGGGAAAAATACATTAATATTAAATGTACATTAATGTCGATATAATTATTAACGTTCATAAAATTTAACATTTGTAATGTTCATTGCAGTGTAGTGATTATATTTCAAATTTATATAAGGGGAGTATTTTATGGTAACTTACCTCAAAAGTTCCGAGAAACATGCATTCGACAAGCCAAACTTTGCTTTCAAGTTGTACAGTAACATTTTTGTCTCCAACTAGGTAGACTTTGACTAACCGCCAAGTCCAAAGAGAGGGGTGGTGGAAGAAAATTTAAGGCTTTCAAAAAAGCTGTCAGCAATATGAGCATTATCCCCTAGCTGATCATCATTTTGGAATGCATATAAAAACATTGTCTCCATGGCAGTCATATCCCTTAAGTAATCATCCATACCAACCTCTATTTGATTGCCTCCATTGCCAGCTTGTGAAGAACTACTATTTCTGTAGTCATTCCTAATTAATGAATCTAGACATAGCGGGAATTGAATCGGTGGTTGATTCAACCATTCTTGGTATCGTTCCTCTCCTGTTTTTTCTCTTAATTCAGTCTTCTCTCGATTTGAAATTTTCATGGGGTGCAACAGAAGACGGTAGGTAGGTCGTTCATCATCACTAGAATCCTAATAATTAAAAAAAAAAAATTTGAACATGATTAGTACAAGATATATGATATCAATTAGTAACCATGTTGACAATATTGCATGATTATAAATTGGTTTGACGTTGAAATAATTACATATTAATCAATATATGTAACAAACAATTATAATTATAATTACCATCATTGTCCCGGGATTGTGGCTAGAAGATGCAATATTGTTACAATTGGCAGGGTGAAGCGGTTGTCCATTTTCATCTACCAAATGCGCCTTGCGGTATGCAGCTCTTGGTAAGAACTTCTGATGTTTTGGAGTAGTTTGAATATTTTTTGCATCTAAACTCGATGTTGAATCTGCATGAACCTGAAAATTTGTATACATCATAGATTTAATTAAGTTGTGCGTGATTTACTGCATGGATAAAAAACATATATAAATTCAATTAGATAGTGAAAAAATAAAACAAATCTGAAGTAAATATTACGTCTCCACATGGATATGGAGAAATCCACGATGGACTTTGATAAATATTATGGAACAAGCTGGATTTTGAAGAATTGTCCATTCCATATAATATATGATATTTTCTCCCTACATTTGAGCAAAAAAACAATAAATTTTGGTGCACAAACTTAAATGTCATTTTGGTGTGTAATGTACAGATAACCACACCAGTGAATTTTTTATTTTATTTTATGCACCAGTGCCATTTTATAACACGACGCACCTGTGTGGTTCAATTAAAGGATGCACCGGTAAACGAATAACCGCAAATAAAAAAAGCGAAACCCTATTTTTTTTAAGTGAGAAAAAATGGTAAATTGAAAAATGGGCAGAAAAATATTTTCAAAAATCTAATTTCATAAAACATTTATTTAAATACTAAACACTGTTCATTATTTCACTATTTTTGCAAAAAATTTCAGCCAGAGATTTGCAAGATACATACCTGGAGAAAACAAAGCACAAAAACACTGTGGAGCAGGGAAATACGTTCGAACAAAAGTATTTAGACGATCAGAATTCCAAACCTCTGGTTAGTAAAAACCTATACCATACAATTTCAAACGATGTGAGTAAGTTTATTGTTTTTTTGTACTTTTTTCTGCAGTTTTTTTATGCAGTAAAACAAGAAATCAAAGTTTATTGTTTTTTTTTTTTTTTTTCGTAGTTTTTCTTATGAAGTAAAATAACAAAATCAAAGTTTTTTTTTTTTAACTTTTTCTCAACAGTTTTTTTTTTACCTTTTCTGCAGTTTTCAGAAACAAAAATATAAAAAGAAATCCATTTTTACAAACAAAATCCTAGATTCTTTTTGTTTATGCCCTTTCTTCTCCCTCTTTCTTTTCAATTTAGATTTATAGGGTTTGTATAGTCATAAGACATCCAACCCACGAGACGACTTCCATATTCGGATCCCAATCCATGTTGGCCCTTGCGTCAATCTTAAAAAAATACAGATTTTTTTTTATCGGTGCGCCCTGCGTAACATAGCGCACTAGTGCGCTCGATTATAACAGCACACCGCGAAAGTACAGTGATAAAATATATATATATATATATATATATATATATATATATATGTTTTTATCAGTGCGCCATAGGTAACATATGGCACCGGTGAACTATTGCATTATGGCGTACCGCAAATGTGCTGTTTTGCAAAAAAAACCATTTTAGAAACAAACCCTACATTCTTTTTATTTCTGTCCTTTCTTCTCCCACTTTCTGTGATTTCAGAATTAAAGCTTTTAAATTTATATTTATAGGGTTTGTATTTCTAAATATAAGCCTAAGACATCCAACCAACAAGAAGACTTGCATAGTCGGATCTCAATCCATGTCGGCCCTTGCGTCAATCTTAAAAAAATATAGACTTTTTTCGTCGATGCGTCTTGCTTAACATAGCGCACCAGTGCGCTCGGTTATAGCAGCGCACTGCGAAAGTACAGTGATAACAAAATAAAAAAATAAAATATGTTTTATCAGTACGCCATATGTAACATATGGCACTGGTACAATATTACATTATGGTGCACCGCAAATGTGTTGTTTTGCAAAAACAACCATTTTAGAAACAAACCCTACATTCTTTTTGTTTCTGCCCTTTCTTCTCCCACTTTCTGTGATTTCAAAATTAGGAATTTTCAATTTATATTTATAGGGTTTGTATTGCTAAATATAAGCCTAATAAATCCAACCAACGGGAGGACCTACATAGTCTGATCTCAATCCATGTCGGCCCTTGCGTAAACTAAAAAAAAAGAGTTGTCGGTGCACCTTGTGCGGACTAGCGCACCGATGCGCTCTATTATCCCAATGCACCGCAAGTACTGTGATAAAAAATTAGAAACACAAAATATTTTTTCAGTGCGCCATTTTTAAAATATGCAGCCAGTGCGCTATGTCATTATGGTGCACCACGAATGTTCTATTTTGAAAAAAAAACTTTCAGAATATACAAACCTTACATTATTTTTGTTTCTCCCCTTTCTTCTTCCTCTTTCTGTGATTTCAGAATTAAGGCTTTTCAAGTTAGATTTATAGGGTTTGTATTGCTAAATATAGACCTAAGACATCCAACCGACGGGATGATTAGCATAGTCGGACCATAATCCATGTGGGCCCTGGCATGAATTAAAAAAAAATAGATTTTTTTTATAAGTGCGCCTGGACTAAATTAGCGCATCGGTGCTCTGTTTTTTACAAGCGCACTACAAAATGTAATGTGATAAAAAATTAATATTTTTTTTTATCGATGTGCCATATGTAAAATATGGCATCGATTTATGCTAAAAAACTAACGCTGGACAATTTTTATTATTTTATCATGGTTAACTGGTGCGGTCATTAACATGTAACGCAGGTCAGTGCTCCTTGTTGACATAGAGCACCGTACGGTATATTATACTATTTTGGCGGTGCATTTGGAAGAGAGACACACACTGGTGTCGGTGCGTAAACCATGAATGGCGCATCGGTTTTTTAAGATTTTTTTTTTTACTTGAAAAGTTGACAATTTATTTATAAATGTATTATTGAATGATATGGTACAGGTTTGAGATTGATAAAGAAATGAGTGAAAAGAGATCAAGTAACAAAAATATTGATAACACATCAAGAAAAGAAAAAAATGCAAGTTCTTTGTAAATTTTTTACAAAAAAAATATTTTTGAACTATATGTAAGTTTAACTAATATGTATTGTTTACTGTGTATCATGCAGAGCCACAAAATGACGAAGCTCGATAAGAATATTTCTGATCTAGGACCAGAAGAGCGTAAAAGCTTGATGGAGAAATTGCAAAAGGATGAATCAAGTGAATGAAAAATACTATCGATCCAATATGAGTTTCTTTTTTTAGTTTTTATTAATAATATAATTAAAATTATTAGATAACATGTGTGAAAAAGTCTATTAATTCACATCTATTTAATGTTCTACAGGGACCAACAACTCAGAAAATGAATGTTGTTCTAAGAAAAGAAAAAAAAAATAGAACATGCAAATGAAAATGAATTTCTCCTTAGCTTATCTGGAGTGGTGCTGGAGGTTAACGAAAGGGAGAAAAACTTTTACAAAAGTTTGAGGGATCTAGTGGAACGAATGTATAGATGTTCTTTCCACTTACAATGCAAAAACCAATCTAATGATTCCAAGAACCAAATTTTATGTAAACTACAGGAAGAGTTTCCAGAGAATTGGTCAATGAAACATGTCAGACTTTTAATAGCAAAAATGTACCAAAAAAAAAGAAGGAATGAAAAAGTAATATTCTTTTAGATGTTTGTCTAGAATTATTTATACATATCATTTTTTTATATTTACTTTTCATATATCAATATAAAAATTAGATAGTTTATTGTCATGTTACATTTTCAAGAAGATTATGAAAATCTCAAAAGATGAACGAACTGATATCAGAAATATGCCAATAGGAATGTTCAAAAAGGTGTACAAGGAGATGGTCAAAGAAATGGACAAAATTGCATCGCTAGAGGAGCCATCTCAACAACAACTTGTTTCAAACGTAATATGTAATCATTGAATTTTTCGATCATTAGGTAAAATAAATAAACAATTTAGCATTAAATATTAATTTTCAAGTATTTTCTTGTAGAAAAGAAAAAAAAATGGAACCCATTCAACACATAAAATAGGATGACAAGAAAATGATTGATATCTAAGTTTGTGAGTAATTTTTACTTCTTTATAACAACTTAACTAGATTTCATTTTTGTATTTTTTAAGTTGACAAAAAATGTCTTTTATATATATATATATGTTTTAATTTATTCTATTGCGCTATCTATTATCGCTATTGCGTTCTCCATTGTTGTTCTCAAATGCACTAATAAAAATTTAATTCATATGAATATTGTTATAAGATATATATGTGTCGACTTTTGATGAATAATGAATTTTTAAAAACCACAATAATTTTGATATGATATAAAAAATTAATCTAAACATCATATTCAAATGCATTAATAAAAAAATAATTAATATAAATATTGTTATAAGATGTGTCGACTTTTGATGAATAATAAATTTAAAACAATCACAATAATTGCACTGTCACAGGTTGATGTTTCTAAAAAATACAAAATGAAAACCGGTGTGTGTATACTTACACCGGTGCGCTTGTATTCTTAAGCGCCCCAGTGCGTTTTTACGACCTATGGGCACCGCAAAAATACCAAAACCAGTTTAAAATATCGAGGCCTTTGTGTGGTATAGCTCTCCGGTGCGTTTATGTCTATATACGCACCGATGCCTTTTTACAACCTATTAGCACCGTATGAATACATATACCAATTATAAATCTCGGTACGTTTGTGTGATACTATAAAAAATGGGACAGTTATTGGTATCCCTTTATCTTTCAATTGGGACACTATGTCAATTACATTAAAGAAAATGTCTGATTTCAAAGACATTTTTCAAAAAATATGCCTTGCTTTTATATCCAAACATAGTGATCATCATTCTTCGCTTGAACTGCTGTCACTGCTAGAGCTACTTCCATGACGGGTTATTTTCAAAAATGTTTTGTTCACGGTGTTGATTGTTTTCTTCTTCTTCACATTCCATCTACAAACATAAAAATAAACTGTAATGAGTGTATAAACATTGGTGAGAATAATTAAAATTACAATATTAAATAATATACATCAATGTAAATCGAAAAGAGATGACATACTAATGCAACAATTGACTCATAAACTTACACATTCTTTCAAAACCATTTATAATGCCATCTTTCTAGATTTGATCTATTGGCGCAGTGCCATACTTTGTTTCTTGCAAGTTTTATACCCCATAAAAAATCATATATTTAATATAAAATACTTATTTTTTCTATTAATTATAGACGGAGAGAAGTAAAACAAGATCAATAGATGCTTACAAATTCCACAATTAAGTTCTGATATGCCAACATATACGCACAACCCATATTTAACCCAATTTCAATCAATTCCTCTGATGGTTCTTCTTTGTACATTAGCACTTGTTTGAAGACATTCAATGATGATTTTTGTAAAACAAAGTTAAAATTCTGGGTGAAAATGTGAAGTTGGGTTACAGTTTTTGCCCTTTTTTGATAAACAACTTTCATTTTTTTTCGGTTCTTCAACTTTCTGCAAACTATAACAATTTTTCTGTTTAGAATTTTATGTTGTGATAAAAATAAAAGTTGTCAGAAATTTTGTTAGCTTTCTATTACTTTTTTTTTGAAATTTTTTTATGCAAATTTGATATGTCAACTTAGCGTTTCTTTGAGTGTGTGTTTCTTAACAATCAAAGGATTCATAAGAATTCATGTTAATACGCAATGTTGTATTCATTGAAAATTTGTGATTTTGAGAAAACAAAATGTGTTACAACAATATAGATAGAGTCTACTTCGGTTTTGTCATATTTACAAAGCCAATGGATGCATATCATAACTCCTAGAATTTTTTGAGCTGGTCGAATATGAAAAAACTGCATATTTTGGATATGTTTCGCGACACAACAAATTTCTTAACATATAAGTTATAAACTAAAAATTTAAAAGCTAACCATTAGAGACGACGGACCAATTCAATGCCCCATAATTTTTTCAAATTTTTTTACAATGTATTTTGGGAGATAAAGAATTTTGATTTCACTGAATCACAATGACCCTCAAAAATTGTTTGCACCCATTTTATTAGAAAATTAATTAAAATTAGTAAATTTTTATGGAATTCCATAAAAGTTATATTTCCTGAAAGTAGATTCAATTCTGAAAATGTTTGTTTTGGTTCTGACAGTTAATTCAGAATGTTTCATGGAGTTTAATCAGTCCAAAGTTGCAGAAACGTCAAGCTGTGTAACAGGTGACGTGTTAGTTCAGTCGAACTTTGATTAAAAGTTCGATCGAACTATTTTTTACACCGACGGCCCGTTAAGTCTAACGACTTAATAGTTCAGCCGAACTCTTAATCAAAGTTCGGTTGAACTTTAATCTAATTCTCCATCGGCCGGAAAATTTCGCGGCGTCCCTCCTAAAACACAAATCATTCATAATTTTCGCACATTTCGCACATTTAGTCTGATTTTATAAAGGTCTTGGTTTGGGTTTAAAGACTTTTCTTGGAGGTTTGGGTTTAAGGGAATTTCTTGCAGGCAGACTAATTTTGCAAAGAATTGTTTTGGGTTTAAGGACTTTTCTTGGAGGACATTTCTTAGAGACAGTTTGATTTTTCAAAAAATTGTTTTGGGTTTAAGGAATTTTCTTGGATGTACATTCAAAGGACATTTCTTAGAGGTATGTAATACATTTTTTTGGATGTTTTTTGTTCATTTTTTTTTAAAGTATGGATTTGTGCTTAATTTTGAATTCTTGGAGACGGTCTGATTTTGCAAAGAATTGTTTTGGGTTTAAATACTTTTCTTGGAGGCGGCCTGATTTTGCAAAGAATTGTTTTGGATTTAAGGAATTTACTTGGACGTACATTCAAAGGACATTTCTTGGAGGTATGTAATACATTTTTTTGGATGTTTTTTGTGCTTCATTTTTTTTGAAAGTATGTAGTTGGGCTTAATTTCGAAAAGACATTTTCTGGAAGTATTTTTTAAAGTGACGTTTTTTTTTTTTTTAAGTTGGAGGCATTTTTTGAAGTGACATTTTTTTAGAGTACGTGTTTTGAGTTGAAGTAAATATTTTGAGCTTCGTTTAATTTTTATAAGACAATTTTTTCTCGAATTTTTTAAAGTAAGTGTTTTGGATTGGAGTATGTATTTTTTGCAAAAAAATTAAAATGACTTTTTTTTTTTAAATTAAATCTTTTGTGATGATTTTTCTAATTGTGTTATTGTTTAATTTTTTGAAGGAAATTTTTTGAACTTCATACTTTATTATCATGGGAAATTGAAGGACTTGTGCGAGAAAATATGATCGAAAAAGAGACCCTGAGGAACGTAGAGAAGAGATGAGACAATCTCGCAAAAGAAAGATAGAAGCCCTCTCAAATATTGAAGGGGAAAATCAACCTCAAGCAGAAATTGAAGCAGGTATGTAAATGTAAATATTATGATCTATTGATATATTTAAAATTTTCCTAGTGTAAAATGTGAAGCTTAATTTTTATTTGATGAACTAATTTAAAAAATATTTTGTTTAATGTAAACAGACAGAGATATTCCTCAAAACATTGATGATGAGATATAAAATTTTGAAAGAGAAAGTGAAAGAGATATTGAACCAATGATTGAAGATGGTGAAAATATTGAAAGAAATTCAAATGAAGAAATTGAATAACAAGGTATAGATATATATATATATATATATATATATATATATTGAACACATGCATGTATTATTGAAATTATACATATATTTATTAATTTAGTTAAATTTATTGTTCATATGTAAACTTATTATGTACTATTTTTTTGAATATGTACAGATGAAATCAATGTCGGAGATGAGATGTTAGAAAATGTTGACACTCACACATATGGAGATAAAAACACTGACCATGTTATATGATATCGTGTTAACTGCATTTTTGAAAAGTATTTCTTAAATGAGCGGGTGACAGTTCAAGCTCAAATGTTGAAAGGTCTCCTATCATTAAGGAAATTAAAAGAAGCTACGACACTACTGGGTATTCGAAAATCAACCAAAGATAAAAAAATGAAGGAAGATGTGATACAAAATATAAGTAGTGCTATAAATTCAATTAAGAGATCTAGAGAGAAAAATGTTTCAATTGTACGTAGAGGAATACATATGGCAATGGTTTCATCAAGTACTAAAGAGAATCATTTGGTAACATCTATGGCACGAGCATTAGGAACCTCGCGAAAAAATTTGCACAAACATCGGAAATTTCGGCTGCAAGTAGATGTAAATGATGAACTCGCTTGTTGGAGAGCTATTTGTAGGCAACCATACAAAGATAGACTTGGAGAAAATGTTAAAAAAATAATATATGAATATTGGAAGAACAATTCACGTGTTTCACCAACTGCAAGGCATGTGATGCGAAGAAGAATAGCATGAAATCAGTACGAAGAACATGAAAAATATTTCTTGGAAACCACTCAGATAGAGTTATTCAACAAGTTCAAAGAAGAGAATTGTCAAATTCATGTTTCAATCAGTGCTTTTGTTCAACAAAAACCATGGTATGTAAAACCTATCACCGTACGCGACACTTGTTGTTGCCGTTATCATGTGGAATTTGAGTTATATTATGACACATTCCTTGATTTTGGTAGAACATTATGGAAGAATTCACCTCCTCCTTCCACTATCCGTGATTTCATATCTCAAATTCTATGTGAAAGAGAAAGCGATGAACTATTTTACAAAAATAAATGTGTTGGTGGTAAAAAATGTGATGATTGTGGAAATTTGACTAAATTTCAAAACAAATATCGTATTGATATAAATGATCAATCATTGTCCAACATGAAAGTGAAATGGAAGAGATATGAATATATCAGTACATCGATTCAAGGTGAAAATAGTGTTAAAATAATCGAATTATGAGAAGACGAAATTTTTCTGATAGACTTTTTGAGAAAGTTTGAGGCATAAATTTACGAATACACCAAGAATTCCCATAGATCTCGATGGCAAGACTTGCAATTCAAAAAATCTCGTGAATTTTTTCCACCAGAGACCATTTTGTCAATGATTGATTTTGTAGAAAACTACACATTTGTTCCACAAAAAGAAATTCAGAGTGAATACTATCATTCTGACCAAGTCTCCATGCTCGTCCATATTCTATATAGACATGCTAAAAAAAACATCGATCATATAGAAATCACGAGTGAAAATCAACATATCATTAAATAATATCACTTTTATATCAGTGACGATCGTACACATGATACATATTTTGTACAACATTGTTTTGGAAAAATTTATGATTCCTTGAAAAATCATGGAATAACATTCAATGAACATTGGATATGGTCAGACGGATGCGCAGGTCAATTCAAATTTGCACGATCATTCTTTTGGTTGTGTTGTCTTCATAAGAAAACCTGCATTAAACATTGTTGGAATTTATTTGAGACTGGCCATGGAAAAGGAGAACATGACGGTGCAGGAGCATGCATAAAACGAGCACTTCGAAGATATCAAATGAACCACTCTGCAAGCCGACTTGTGAATGCTAAAGAAGTTGTTCAATGGTGCATCACTGCTCTAAGCCATGAGACTAACCCATCAAGGGAAGTGTGAAGGTACATTCAATTTAATTTTTATTGGAAATCTAATTTTAAACATTGTACATTTATCATGCAATGATTATCTTTGATTGTATTTTGATATCATATTTACAAATTCTTCTTCTAATTTTCCATATAAATGTTTTTCTGGCATATTGGAATCGAAGACGTAGATAGATCAATTGGAAATGACATTGAAACAATAAAAGGGACTCGAAAATTGCATTCAATTCAAACAAAGTCATCCAGAAATGTGTTTGCATTGGATAAAAGAAAATATTCTTGTTTTTGTGATGTTTTCATAGACAACACAAAATCCAATGACGTTTGTGAAAACAAAATGTATGTGAACGATTGGAAACATACAGAGCTAAATACAAAAGGAAAAATGTATGTTGCAATGTTTGCAGAAATGCAATCAGAGGAAACTACAATATCATATGATGGTGATCGAGTTTCTGATCTTGTTAGAGAAGGTAACATTTGAATTACTTTCTAATGATTTAAAGATCTAGAAATAAATTTAAATATGCATAATTAAATGTTAAATTTATTTTATTGTGCAGGAGATGTTTTTGCTATAATTGCACCTATTGACAACGATGAAAATGTTAAGTATTATTTGATGCGTTGCACTGAACGAAAGATGAAATTATTACAAGACTATAATGATCACGGATTTCAGTATGACAGAGGGTCTATTATACTGAAAGGTTATTTTTTCAGACAAACTCATCAAAGTGGAGACTTTGTTTACTTTGAAGAATATGAACCTGATTCCATAAGTTGTCAATATAGTCACTTGGTGTGTGCAGCACGCATAAAGTTGATAGAAGTTCAATCAAAGAAAAAATCGAAAATTAAGAGATGGAAAATGTCAAAATCCGATCATGAATGGATTATTGAAGATGGAATTCCATTAGAATTTTTTTGATTGAATTGTCCAACAATTTATTCTCTTTGGATTAAATATGTTTTAGAACTTCCAGTACTCAACTAAAAATTGAGTTGCTTATGTTATTTGTGCAAGTGTTTTCACATGTACAAATTGTTTTGGTACATGCACGTGCTCTAGTATCAACTGAAAGTGGCTTTTCTATACATGTGCATTGATGAAAAATGTTACATGTATTGGATATATATGTGTGTGTGTGTGTGTGTGTGTGTGTGTGTGTGTTTTAGAATGCAATTAATTTTTCAAGTAGTTTTACTATGTGCATTGATGAAAAATGATTCACGTACTCAATATATATGTTCTAGAATGCAATTAACTGGAACTAGTTTTTCTATGTGCATTGATGAAAAACTAGTTGGATTTTCTGGTAAAAAGTATCCACAATGTAAATAAATCATCCGTAGTATAGTTTTGTACGAAGATTCCTTTCAGACAAGAGACTCAGAGCACTTCTCCGACTTTTGGTGGGATTTGACCCACATCTCTATTCCTGATTGAAAATCTAGTACAAAATTTGTTTGTCCAATGGTTGGATATGTTCAATGTGCATTGATGAAAAATGTTACTTACATATTGGATATATATACATTCTAGAATGAAATTAATTGTTCAAGTAGTTTTACTATGTGCATTGATGAAAAATTATTTAAATTTACTCAATATATATGTTCTAGAATGCAATTTTAACTAAAAGTAGTTTTTCTATGTGCATTGATGAAAAATCGTATTGGATATATACACGAACTTAATGTGACCAATTTTTCTTGTGAGATTTTCTGGTAAAAATTATCCGTGCAATGTAAATAAATCATCCATAGTATAGTTTTGCATGAGATTCATTTCAAACAAGAGACTCGGAGCACTTCTCTGACTTTTGGTGGGATTTGACCCACATCTCTATTCCTGATTGAAAATCTAGTACAAAATTTGTCTGTCCAATGGTCGGATATATGTTCTATGTTCTAGAATGAAATTAACTAAATGTCATCAATTTACCAAATTATAAATCAACAAGGCTACCTATTTGAGTGCATTAATGACATTGACCCAAATTCAACAAACATATATGTACTTCTTATATTTCCAATCAAAATTAAAAGGATAATTTACATATATCTACTTCTTTAAACTCTTTTTTCAATTAGAGCTCAATTGATACATGGTTAGTTGCATTGAAAAGCTATGTTCTTCCTATTGGAAAATTTTTCACTCAAACAAGACTATGTAGAGATCAAAAGCAATCTTAAGATGCCAAATGTACTTCAACCATCCAAAACTTGAGTTTTAAAAACTTTTTGATTAAATCAAAACAATACAAGTCACATAAGAGTCTTCTATCTAAGCCAAATGTAGATTGAAACCATCCAAAACTTAGATCAAAACATTTAACATTATATCAAAACATTTAACATTTAACATTAAATCAAAATTAAAGGGATTTACATATAACTACTTCTTTACTCTTTTTTATTAAATCAAAACAATACTTCACATGGGAGTCTTCCATATAGGCCAAATGTAGATTGAAACCATCCAAAACTTAAATCAAAACATTTAAAATGTTATATCTTGAAACATTTAACATTTAACATTAAATCAAAATTAAAGGGATTTACATATAACTACTTTAATCTTTTTGAATATATCAAAACAATACTTCAAATAGAAGTATCTTCCATCTAGGCCAAATGTAGATTGAAACCATCCAAAACTTAGATCAAAACATTTAACATTTAACATTAACTCAAAATTAAATGGATTTATATATACAACTACTTCTTTACTCTTTTTGATTCAATCAAAATAATACTTCACATGGGAGTCTTCCATCTAGGCCAAATGTAGATTGAAACCATCCAAAACTTAGATCAAAACAGTTAAAATTATATCAAAACATTTAACATTTAACATTAAATCAAAATTAAAGGATTTACCTATATATAACTGTAATGAACATAATGTACATAGCGAGACTCGTCTCCTGGGTTACCTAACTAGCCAACACCAGAGGGAGTCATGAATCAAAAAAACAGAAAAGGGGCTGCCCATAACCGAGAAAAATATAAAGAGGACCTAACATCAGGGTAGCTATCGATGTGTGTAGGAGGATTCTCCTCTACAATTGGACAACCGTAGTCCTTCGGATCATCATCTACTCCCTTGGAGTGTTGGGAGGAGTTGTCGCTGCTTGCGCCATTGCTACTGGAGCTTGTCGAGCCGGATTTGACTGGAAGAGCTGCCGACTTCCTGGTGTCCTGGGGCTAATGGGTTGGGATGGTGGAATTTCTCCACCACTTCCTGGAACTATAAGCACATTCATCTTGTGGCTCCTCCTGAAAAGAGATGGAAATGGCCGTCGTAATTCACAGTCTGACCATAGCGCTAGTGAAGTGAAATTGTGTTTCATTGCTTGTTGGAGGAGGGTGGCTACCTGTGTCATGGATGGAAAGAGGAGGGTGAGAGCCAGCACTCCTGTCCCCTCCATCCCTACTTCCACCTCCCCTTCTTCAATGCATCTGTTGTCTACGCATGGGGTCTTCTATAGGCCAAATGTAGATTGAAACCATCAAAAACTTAGATCAAAACATTTAACATTATATCAAAACATTTAAAACATTTAACATTAAATCAAAATTAAAGGGATTTACATTTAAAACATTTAAAATTAAATCAAAATTAAAGAGATTTACATTAAATGTAGATTAAAATGGTATCCAAAACTTAGTTTTAAAAACTTTTTGATTATATCACAACATTACTTCACATGATTAATGTACTTCAACCATCCAAAACTTGGGTTTTAAATTTTTTTTGATTATATCACAACATTACTTGACATGCCATCCAATTGTAGTTCAAATATCCAATAAAAATATTTAATATTATATCACATCTGCCAAATGTAGATTGAAACCATCCAAAACTTAAGTTTTAAAAACTATTTGATTATATATCGTGCAACATTACTTCACATGCCATGCCAATTATAGTTCAACTATCCAATAGAAACATTTAACATTATACCACATGTGCCAAATGTAGATTGAAACCATCTAAAACTTAAGTTTTAAAAACTTTTTGATTATATATAGTGCAACATTAAAACATTAAATATCACATGCAAAATGTAGATTGAAACCATCCAAAACTTGAGTTTTAAAAACTTTTTGATTATATCATACATAACATTACTTCACATGCCATTCCAATTATAGTTCAACTATCCAATAAAAACATTTAACATTATATCACATGCCAAATGTAGATTGAAACCATCCAAAACTTAACTTTTAATTTAACAAAAAATTATAGATCACAACATTACTTCACATGCCAAATGTAATTCAAGCATCCAAAACTTAAATTTTAAAAACAAAAAAATTATAACACATCATTACATAACATGCCAAATGTATTTCAGAAGCAAAACAAAACTTAAATTTTAAAAACAAAACAAATTATAACACATCATTACATAACATGCCAAATGTAGTTTAGATGACAACATTAATTTATAGATGACAACATTACTAGAAGTTCAATTATCCAAAACTTAACAGTTTTAAAAACCAAACAAATTATATAACAACATTACTTCACATTCACATGCAAAAAGTACTAAAACCATCCAAAAATTAACTTTTTGGAACAAAACAAATTATATTAACACTGTAATAAAATATGTCGAAAAATTGTAGATCTCACAAGTATCAAACTATATCAAGTTATATATATATATATATGACAGTGCATCTAGATAATATATAAAAAATAAAATTTAAGACTATCTAAATCTTGAAATCAAATCTACAAATCATGTCCATGAAATAGAGATGGATCTAGCGTCTTTCCTATCAGGGTCTCAATTCGCGCACGATCATGTGAAGCATGGGAAACCTACATACACAATGCACATGTATTTGAATATTAAAATTTGACGTTTTAAATATGAGTGAGAATATATATAGAACTTCATGTAAAAAACAAAATATAACACAAAAATCACGCAATACCTCATGACGTTCCCTCTCCATTTGATCAACAAGTTTCACCCCCATAGGAACATTTGCAATGGTAAACTGTACAATATACATGTACACTTATATATATATATATTAAAAATTTTCAAATGAAAATGCACGTGTACATATATAAACTTATTTTCAATAATATTAAAAAAAAGTTAGACAACTTGTTCAAATGGTTGAAATGGTGTGGATGTTCCTATCTTCGTTGCTAGAGTCCGTGGATTAAATAAATCTTCTATAGGAACCTAAATTCAAAAAATTTAAAATAACTCAATATATATATATATAACTCAATATATATATATATATATATATATATATATATATATATATATATATATATATATATATATATATATATAACTAACTTAAACATAAATTTTAAAGTGAAAAATTGTCCATACTTGTGGCTCATCTCCCAAGGAAGTAGAAGGTACATCTCCCAAGGAAGAAGAAGGTATCGCCATCCCAAAAACATCAAACTAATTGGAATCATAACACATTTTATCATTATATATACATACATGTACATGTGCACAATTATTTATTTTAAAATATCACTTAAAAAACACTAACATTTGCCAACATATCTTGATGGTGAGACCCATCTGCCATTGTTTGAACCAAACAGGTCTCTAATGTGAGGGTGAAAATGTGATTTCAAGCACTTTTGCCCCTTTTTGAGAAAAAATTTTCATTTTTTTCAGTTCTTCAACTTTCTGCAAACTATAACAATTTTTCTATGTAGAATTTCATTTTGCGGTAAAAATAAAAGTTGTGAGAAATTTTGTTAGCTTTCTATTACACATGTATATGTATGTTAAAATAATTTCAAACCCTAAGGTCATTAACACATACCGTTCCTGTGCCCTCTCCTCATGAAGAATTAGGTCTTGAAAACAATTATTTTTAAAATATTTTTTGGGCTAACTTTATTAAAATATAAAAAATGGGTTTTATATAAAAAATTCGCCCTAATAAAATTTAAAATCCCTTAAAATTCGCCTTTGGGATAAAATTCGCCCCTAAAATTATCCCTGGTTTGAACCATAGGTCCTAAACGTGATATTAACATTTTCGTCATGCATCATGTGTGAGAACTGCAAATGGTGTTTTAACATATAATGATACATTTATGTTAGATTAATGTACATACAAATAAATGTATACATGTACATACACATGTATTTATTACAAATTGTACACATGTATATGTATGTTAAAATAATTTCAACCCTAAGGTCATTAACACATATCGTTCCCGTGCCCACTTCCTCATGAATAATTAGGTCTTGAAAACTATTGCGACAATTTTTTGCATATATGGAGATCTTCAACATTCATGTTGTCAATCTCTTCATATATAAAATACACAAAATTGACATGTGCATTTTCACGTGCTCTTTTTCGATTTAGAAAAAAATCGACTCCACCCAATCCGTTGTAAACATTGTCGATCATGACATCCCTTGCTTCTCAACTTATTTGAGAAGTCTCATCCATCTCTGACCACAGAGTTTCGACCTGAAAAGGTCGACTCACCAATGGCGGCTCAGGGCAAGGCAACTCCGCATCTCTCTTAGCGCCCTTACGGTCATACAATCGACCTTTCCCCGGACCAAAAAATTCTGACAGAAGGTCATTGTAGTTGGGTTTCATACCCAAAAAAATTCTGCATAAAACATTGTGCAAAATAAACAGGAACCTCGTTGTTCTATGGGAGCCTTCCATAGGCCGCAAGGTGCCTATCATACAAATAGTGAGCTACATTTGGGTGCTTGAAATATTTTACCTTCAACATTTTTCTTTTTGGCCCTTCCTTGAAATTAAACATTAACTTCACCACAGCTTTTGTAACTCTTTGTTTTACATCCTCCCATTTATCTGGACCCATCACTATTTCCTTTCTCTTTCTCATCACTTCTACAAATGTATCAGTCGTTGGCCCAAGAGTTCTGTACGCATTTACAATTTCGCCCAATGAATGTGTAACTATTTTGAGGTTTTGTTGACTCTCAACAGGTAGAGTCAAAGCCACGAGATCTCTCTACAATTTTGCATGAATTGTTTCACGCCTTTGTAAGGTGCACTGCACCATGTTTGTTTCCCATGGTATGTCAGAAATGTTAGCCGGATAAGTTGTGTTGGGTGGACAACCTTATTCTTGAATGTAGCGGTCTGCCCTGCGTCTATTTTGACCACTAGTTGGAACATTTTTGGCATCTACATCAATATATATAAAATTTTGTATATTAGAAAAAACACATGTAAAAAAATTTGTACAAATTCAATGAAAAAAATATTGAAATTGATGGCAATCTTGACGTGGTTGGTTAGCATCTTCTCCACCATGAAACTGAACTTGAGACCCAGAACAACCCTGCTGAGAACCAGACCCAAAACGACCCTGCTGAGAACCAGCACCAGTAGCCGTTGATTAGCCTTCGGGGGAATAAATATCACCCCCTTCACGCAACCTGCTACCACTCATTGATGGCCCTCTAAGTGGATTTGAACCACCACAAACCTCTCGAGACGAGAGAAAAGCTTCATAAAAAATACGAATTTATAATCAATTGAAAAATACATTCATGTGTACATATAAATACATATACATATTCATTTATTAAATTGCGTGAACCATACCATGACTGGGTGAACCATGGGCACGCTCCATGGATGGAGTAGAGACCCTTCTCCTCTTAGCTCCTAAAAATTAAAAATGAAACTTATTAACAACTAATTTAACTCACAAAGTTAATAAAAAATCAATTCCATATGTACACAGATGTATGGAGATCTAAAATTATATTTAAATACTGTGAACATCCTTCGATCCTTGAACCCCCATATGGGATTCGGTTGATCTTTGTCGTTCATCCTCCATGATATATATATCTATTGGTGGACATTTACACAAAATAGATTTCAAAAAATCAATTTGTAATTTAGTGTACACAAATTATGTAGAACACAACTTTTAAAGCAATAATTGATGTGTGAAACTCAATTTAAGAAAAAAATAAATTATAAAAAATGATAAGTTCACCAAATTACGCTTTACATGGTGGGAGCACACTTGGTATAAAATTGAAAAAAACACATGGTCATTAAAAAATAAGCGTGAAACTCCATTTAAACAAAAATTTTTGCAGTCCCCACATTTTAATTTTATAAAAATGTGAAGTTCACCACTTGTTGCAAATGTGAAGTTCACCAAGTTGCACTTTACATGGTGTGGTGGGAGCACACTTGGTATATAATTGAAAAAAACACATGGTCATTAAGAAAGATGCATTTATAAGTACACAACACAAACATATCCAAGATATGTTACAATTTCCATCAATAAATTTTGAAGGAGAGTGTCTCAACACTAATTCATCTTTGAGAGATGAATCTTGAATTTTTGAAGAAGAGCATCTCAAAACCAATTCATCTTTTAGAGATCAATCTTGCATTGGCATTGCTCTGTATAATTCTAACTCATCTTTTATAGATGAATCATGAATTGGCATTGCCCCAGGCAATAGATCAGTAGACATCTTATTCAGATTTGTACAATGCCTTATACTAAAAAATTGAAATTGCCTAACAATATTGTTTGCTATTCCATGCAGTTCTTTTAGCCTCTCCTTCTTAACTTGGCACACGCCACTCATCTGGTTGCACACAAGTTCAGAATTGGTGAAAACTACAATTCCATTTGATCCATACTTCATCGTTGTTCCCAAGCCTTCTATCAATCCAATATAATATGCCTCGTTGTTTTTTGTTCTTCCCGGTATATTCATTTTCCTTTGGACGAATTTGCTAGTCGCAATATTGGAAAGCACATATGTAATCACTACTTTCCCTAGATTGGGATAGCAAGAAACTTCTATGCATAATTTCCATTTTTCAACCATATTTAACAGTTTTCTTATCCCTGAAAAAAACAAATTCAATAAAATGCATGAGAGAAATGACACAAGATCATGAGGTAAATGACATGTGCATTGTTTATCTTAAATTTTGACTTAAAAAGTCTATGGTAGAGTTCACATCCAAAATTAATGGGAGGAAGCCTTTGGTTTGTGGGAGAAATGACACATGTACACTATTTACCTTAAATTGGTTGTGTTTTATGGATATTAGAGGAAGCCTTTAGTTTGTGGGAGAAATGACACATGTACACAGTTTACCTTAAAGTGGTTATGTTTTATGGATATTAAAATGAAGAACTTCTATTTAGATCCATTCCAAAGATTGACTGTAGGGGCATTTACTAGATATGTCACCTTTCATAAAAGATGAGATCCAAAGGCTACCTAGCCCTTTACAGAATCTGCCTATAAAACTTGTAGAAATAAACACTAGACCTATCCCAATTTTACCGTGTGAAGGGTGTAGAGTACCCATGGAATCACTCAAGGTTGTATTATTAAAACTTTGGTTTAATGATATTCATCCTTTGGTTGTAGATCCTTCAACATTTGGTTGTACTTTGAAGGTCCTTGCCCTTCATCCTTCAACCGGAGGTTGTAGATCCTTCAAAGCCTCTTGTTAGAGAAGCATTTGAATATGTGAGAAACAAATTAGGAATAGTTCTTGTAAATTATCTTGTTAGAGAACCATTTGAACATGTGACAAACAAATTAGGGATAGTTCTTGTAAATTATTGTCACTTATTTGACTTCAAAAAAAGAGCCTATGAAATTGAGTGCAATATCTATGTGGTAGAATACACAATATCTAAGGGGGTGAATACAATATATTTGACTTCAAAAGAAGAGCCTATGAAATTGAGTGCAATATATATGTGGGAAGGAATAGAAAGAGTAACAAAAAGCATATGATTGTGTCAATAATTTGAAGTAGTCAAGAAAGATAACAAAGGACCATCAAAATTGAGTGCAAAATCTATGTGGGAGAGTACACAATATCTAAGGGGGAGAATACGACATATTTGACTTCAAATGAAGAGCCTATGAAATTGAGTGCAATTTATCTATATGGGAGAGTACACAATACCTAGGGGGAGAATAGACATAAGGAAGGAATAGAAAGAGTAACAAAAAGCATATGATTGTGTCAATAATTTGAAGTAGTCAAGAAAGATAACAAAGGACCATCAAAATTGAGTGCAATATCTATATGATATCTATATTCAATCAAGTGTCAATAATTTGAAGTAAAGAAAGATAAAAAAGGACCATTAAAATTGAGTGCAATATCTATATGATATCTATATTCAATCAAGTGTCAATAATTTGAAGTAAAGAAAGATAACAAAGGACCATCAAAATTGAGTGCAATATCTATGTTGGAGAGTACAAAATATCTAAGGGGGAGAATACAATATATTTGACTTCAAAAGAAGAGCCTACGAAATTGAATGCAATTTATCTATGTGGGAGAGTACACAATATCTAGGGGGAGAATAGATATAAGGAATGAATAGAAAGAGTAACAAAAAGCATATGACTATGTCAATAATTTAAATTAGTCAAGAAAGATAACAAAGGACCATCAAAATTGAGTGCAATATCTATATGATATCTATATTAAATCAAGTGTTAATAATTTGAAGTAAAGAAAGATAACAAAGGACCATCAAAATTGAGTGCAATATCTATGTGGGAGAGTACACAATATCTAAGGGGGAGAATACAATATATTTGACTTCAAAAGAAGAGCCTATGAAATTGAGTGCAATATATCTATGTGGGAGAGTACACAATATCTAGGGGGAGAATAGATATAAGGAAGGGATAGAAAGAGTAAAAAAAAGCATATGATTGTGTCAATAATTTGAAGTAGTCAAGAAAGATAACAAAGGACCATCAAAATTGAGTGCAATATCTATATGATATCTATATTCAATCAAGTGTCAATAATTTGAAGTCAAGAAAAATAACAAAGGACCATCAAAATTGAGTGCAATATCTATGTGGTAGAGTACACAATAACTAAGGGGGAGAATACAATATAAGGAAGGAATAAAAATAGTAACAAGAAGCATATGATTGTGTCAATAATTTGAAGTAGTCAAGAAAGATAACAAAGGACCATCATCAAATTCAAATTGAAAGATCAAGTAGTCTTCTTCATGAAGAATAGCATTAACTAGGTTCATCATTTAAAGGGTTCATTTTTTAATGAAAATTTTTATAAATAATATGGAATGAATCATTGTACATTATGATAAATCTTGTAATTAAATGACATTTGATCTATGAATAAAAAAGAAAATGGGATCATATCTTAATATATATGTGTGTGTGTGTGTGTGTGTGTGTGAGAAATAAAAAGAAAAGGTAATTTCACCAAGCCTAAAGGAGCATATCCTAATACATTAAATTATGTCCTAATACATTAAATTATGTTTGGTTTCTAGAAGCACTAATCATGAAAGCAAAGGTAATTCCACCAAGCCTAAAGGAGCATGTCCTAATACATTAAATTATGTTTATTTTCTAGAAGCATTAATCATGAAGAGTCATGAGATCTAGATTTCAACCATGTACTATTTTCAAGTTAAAGGAGCATGTCCTAATACATTATTATGTTTGGTTTCTAGAAGCATTAATCATGAATTTTCTTTGAGATCCACATTCCCATCATACTATTTGCAAGTTCACATTTCCATCATGCTATTTTCAAGTTCTATATGAAGATATGTAGTCTAATAACTAATTAGTTCACACTTCCATCATGTTATTTTCAAGTTCTATATGAAGATGTGTAGTCTAATAATTGATTAGCAAGTTTTGATGTCCTAATACATTATTATGTTTGGTTTCCATCATATTATTTGCAAGTTCTATATGAAGATATGTAGTCTAATAACTATACATTATAGCCCATATAACATACAGTATGGCCCATATAACATATAACGACCTTTGACGATATGAACAAAGAGTCAAAAAACAGAGAGGCCTCCCAACAGAGCTCCACCTGTTCATCAAGGTAAGCAACATAATATCAGAAGTGAAACTATGACACCACTAAACATATGTGAATTTAGATATTAAATTGAAATTTATTGCAAATGACATGTGCATGGTTTATCTTAAAGTTTGACTTAAAAAGTTTATGGTAGAATTCACATCTAAAATTAATGGGAGGAAGCTTTTAGTTTATGGGAGAAATGATGTGCATGTAAACAATTTACCTTAAAGTGGTTGTGTTTTATGGATATTAAAATGAATAACTTCTATTTAGATCTATTCCAGAGATTGACTGTAGGGGAATTTACTAGATATGTCACCTTCTATAAAAGATGAGATCCAGAGGCTACCTGGCCCTTTACAGACTCTGCCTATAAAACTTGTAGAAGTTGAGAAATTTACATTGACAAATTTACTAGTGAGAAATTTACATTGACCACATATAGAGATTCAACTAGGCTTGTGAAAAGTACAAGTGGACTTGATGTATAATTCCACTTAGAAGATTCTTTGGTTTAATGGTTAAGCAAGAAAGAGTCATTACTTTCTCTATCTAGAGTAGAAGTGGAATACATATTAATTACTTCTTTTTTAGTGTTTTGTATGAAATGGGCTCTACAAGATATTAAGGTAAAAGCATATGATTGTGTCAATAATTTGAAGTAGTCAAGAAAGATAACAAAGAACCATCAAAATTGAGTGCAATATCTATATGATCAAGTGTCAATAATTTGAAGTAGTCAAGAAAGAAAACAAAGGACCATCAAAATTGAGTGAAATATCTATATGATATCTATATGATCAAGTGTCAATAATTTTAAGTAAAGAAAGATAACAAAGGACCATCAAAATTTAGTGCAATATCTATGTGGGAGAGTACACAATATCTAAGGGGGAGAATACAATATAAAGAAGGAATAAAAAGAGTAACAATAAGCATATGATTGTGTCAATAATTTGAAGTAGTCAAGAAAGATAACAAAGGACCATCATCCAATTCAAATTGAAAGATCAAGTAGTCTTCTTCATGAAGAAGAAGCATTAACTAGGTTCATCATTTAAAGGGTTCATTTTTTAATGAAATTTTTTATAAATAATATGGAATGAATCATTGTACATTATGATAAATCTTGTATTTAAATGACATTTGATCTATGAATAAAATTTAAGAAAATGGCATCATCTCTTCATATGTGTGTGTGTGTGTGTAAGAGAGAATAAAAATAAAAGGTAATATGTGTGAGCATAAAGATGTTAACTTCTTAGTTAAAAATCAAAATTTTAAATTTGAAATTACTAAAAAGTTTTCTCTGGATCACAAATCACTATACCATAACAATGAGACAAAGCAAACCATAACCCACTTATAATAGAGGGATAAAGGGACTCGTGTCACCTACTCCAAACCTAAAGACATAATAATGAAAAAGAACATAAGGATGAAAAAACAATACACTTGTCATAATTGTCAAGCGAATCATAACCCAATTATAATAGAGGGATAAAGGGACTCGTGTCACCTACTCCAAACCTAAAGACATAATAATGAAAAAGAACACAAGGATGAATGTTGTGTAACCAGCTCCAAAAAGAGAAGAAAAGAGATATCAACACCTTATAAATGAGCCACTTCGAGGGGGCAACCTCCAATACATTACATAAATGAACAATTCTTGGATGATACAATTCACAAAACCTCCTTTCTATATATAGGAGTCCCTGGGGCCATAATGTAATCCTAGTGGGCCACAATGTAATCCTAGCCGACCTAACAATAATAATTTAAGGGCACAATAATAACAAAATGGGGGTTACAAGGGTACAATAATAACAATAAGGGTTTACACTAACAATAATAAGGGGCTATACTAGTGATATAGGGACCTAACATGCCCCTCTCCTTCAAAAAAGTGTTGTCCTCAACACTTGAGTAGCTTCGGGTGCTTCTGTATAAAATTCTCATCCTCCCATGTAGAATCTTCAGTGGGTAAGTTCTTCCACTTGATGAGATACTCTGAAATTGATCGATTACGTAGCTGTCGAGTTCTTGTTTCCATGACTGCTTCAGGTTCCAATATGATTTTTCCTTCCTCATCAAGTTCTGGCAATATTGTTTGAACCAGAAGATTTTCACCTATAACCTTCTTTAAGCATGAAACATGGAAAACTGGATGTACTCGCGAAGAAGCAGGAAGCTCCAATTTGTATGCCATAGTGCCAATCTTTTGCAACACCTTGTAAGGACCATAGTACTTTGGTGATAATTTATTATCCTTCTTAGCTTGCTTGAGGGACATTTTTTTGTATGGTTGTAGCCTTAAAAATACCTAATCTCCTACATCAAAACTTCTCTCACTGCGATGTTGATTTGCCTATTGTTTCATTCGATTTTGTGCCAAAGTCAAGTTATCCTTTAAGAGTTGGAGAACTTCTTGCTGATGCTCGATGTGATCTTCCACTGCTTTAACCTTCGAATTTTCTCTTAAATATGATGTGATGGATGGTGGATGATATCCATAAAGTGCCATAAATGGGGTCATTTTTGCTGCAGTATGGAAGGAAGTGTTATACCACCATTCGGCAAGAGGTAACCACTTGACCCATTGTGTTTGTTTATCAGATACAAAACAACGAAGATATCCTTCCAAACATTTATTTACTATCTCGGTTTGACCATCAGATTGAGGATGATAAGATGAGCTATGAGCTAATTGAGTACCCAAACAAGAAAATAACTCCGTCCAAAAATTTCCCGTAAAAATGGGATCTCTGTCGCTCACAATAACCCTTGGGCTTCCATGTAACTTTTGAATTCTGTCCACAAATGTAGTAGCAACTGTACTTGCTTTAAATGGATGAGATAATGCACAAAAGTGTGCATACTTGGTAAGTCTATCAACTACCACCATGATGACATTCTTTCCTTAAGACTTAGGTAAACCTGTGATAAAATCCATTGAAATCTCCTCCCAACGTTGACTTGGAATGGATAAAGGTTGTAGAAGTCCCGGGGTCTTAATTGTCTCAACTTTATTCTGCTAGCAAACCAAACATTCCATCACAAACTTTTTAATATCAGATTTAAGGCCATCCCAAAAAAATTATTTTTCACCTTTTGGTAAGTTTTTAAAAATCTCGAGTGTCCTCCTAAAGGAGAAGTGTGCAATTCCAAAAGAATATTTTGTTTTAGTTGGGAATTCTTACAAAGATATAAGCGATCTTTGTACCATAAGGAATCATTTTTCCAACTAAATGTATCAGATGTACTAGGATCTTGCTGCAACTTTTGAATGAGTGTCCATACATCTTTGTCCTTCTTCCATTCATCTCTTTCTTCGGTTATCCAATCTGGTTGGATAATAGAAATGGCACAAAGCAATGCTTCCACCTCTTCATTCTTTCTTGAGAGTGCATCTGCAACAACATTAAGCTTTCCTTTTTTGTAGATTATTTCAAAGTCATAACCCAACATCTTTGTGATCCATTTTTTCTGCTCTTCTGAAGATAGTCTTTTTTCCAAAAAGTGTTTAAGACTATCATGATCAGTTTTTACCTTGAAGTGTCTTCCCATTAGGTAAGTTTCCCATTTCTTTAGTGCATGCAGTATTGCTAACATTTCCTTCTCATAAATAGGTTTCTGTAAATACTTTCCTTTTATTGGACGACTTTCAAAAGAAATGGGTCTTCCTTCCTGCATTAAAACAACACCAATTCCATTTCCTGAGGCATCACATTCCATAATAAAGGTTTTTGTGAAGTCTGGCGTAGCTAAGACAGGCGCTAGGCACATTGCCTCTTTAAGATGTTCAAAGGCCTTAGTTGCTTTAGGAGTCCATGAAAATGCATCTTTCTTCAATAAAGTTGTTAGAGGTGCTGCTATTCTCCCATAATTCTTAACAAACTTGCGATAATACCCTGTTAACCCGAAAATTCCTCGCAACTGCTTTATGGTTGTGGGGACTTTCCATTCCTTAATGGCTTTAATTTTGTTAGGGTCTACTTTAACAACCTCGTGAGATACAATATGACCCAGATATTCCACCTCTTGTACTCCAAAGAAACATTTGTATGTTTTTGCATATAATTGTTTCTCCTGCAATAGTTTGAGCACCCTGTCAACATGTTCAACATGATCCTTCCAAGACCTGTTGTAGATTAGTATATCATCAAAAATACTAGCACAAATTTTCTAAGGAAGGGTTTGAAAATGGAATTCATCAACCCTTGAAATGTAGAAGGTGCATTGGTAAGGCCAAAAGGCATGACCAAAAATTCATAATGACCCTCATGAGTTTGAAATGATGTTTTTGGAATATCTTCAGTCTTCATTCTAATTTGATGATATCCTGAATGAAGATCCAACTTGGTAAAATAAATTGCTCCATGTAATTCATCCAATAATTCATCGATCACAGGAATGGGAAATTTATCTTTAATGGTGAGCTTATTGAGCTCCCTATAATCCGGACACATTCGCCATGATCCATCCTTCTTGTGTACCAATACTACGGGAGCAGAGAAAGAACTTTGACTAGGTTGAATTATACCCGCCTCTAACATTTCTGCAATCATACGTTCAATTTCACTCTTTTGGACGTAAGGATATCTATAAGGCCTAATGTTTGGGGGAACACTTCCTGGAATCAAATGAATAACATGATCATGATCACGAATAGGTGGGAGTACTTTGGGAGTTTCAAACACCTTGGAATGATTGTCCAATACTTGTTGGAGATCTACAGGAATAGATGATTTTGATGTTGGAACTTCTAGTGAGCATAATTGTGCAATTACGCCTTAGTGTTCTTTCTTTAGAAGCTTTTTCATGACATTAGAGCTTATTATCCTTCCTAGCTTCCCTGCAATACCTTGTAATTCAACTTCCTTTCCTTCTGAAAAAAATTTCAAGAAAATTTCTTGAAAATTAAAAGCTACCGTCCCCAAAGATTGTAACCATTGTACTCCTAGTACAACATCAGCACCTCCCATAGGAATGGAAAGCATTGGACTAGTCAATACATATTCCCCATGGTTAGCTTGATATTATGGCATTTTCCAGATCAATTTATAGTTCCTCCATTTGCAACCATCACTTGACATTCTGGTGCTGGGTATAGGAAACAATTTAATTCCTTGGCTACCTTACAATGAATAAAATTATGGGTGCTACTGAATCAATCAACACTATTACCTTTTTCTTCTTGATATGTCCTTCTATCTTGAGAGTTTGAGGAGTGGTAATTCCTGCCAATGCATTACATGATATGGTCAGACTCATTTCTTCCTCTTCTAGGGCTGGTTCCTGTTGTATATCCTCTTCTTGTTCATTTTCTTCTTCCTCTTCACAATCTATGTAAAATAATTTCTTCTCAACACACTTATGACCTTTAGTGTATTTGCTATCACAACTGTAGCAAAGCCCTTTTGCTCTTTTTTCTTCCAATTGTTGTGGTGTCAAACTTGTAGGTTGTGGAAATCTAGGTGTAGCAACACTTCCTTCTTTATAGAATTGAGTGGTAGGCTTCCTTGTCGCCATAATTTTACATTCAACTTTTCTTGCCAACCTGAATGCCTTCTCCAATGAATCAGGTTCCAAAACATGAACTTCATGTTGGATGTTATGCTTTAGAGTACCTATGAAGAGATCAATCTTGTGTTCCTTTGGAATATCAGTTACCCTTATATTCAGTTTTTGGAAGTCCTCAATGTGTTGCCCCACTAAACCCTTTTGTTTGAGATTTATCAATTGGCTAAAGAAGGTGTTGCTCTTTGTATCCTCATAATGTGCTATCATTTCCTCGGTAAAAATTGACCAAGTGACAATTTTTTTACGGGAGCAAAGCCATCGATACCATACAAATGTATTTTGTTCTAAATGTAAAGTTGCAATGCGTAACTTTTGTGTGTTTTGCACGTTATGGAGATCAAAATATTGCTCCATCTGTATTATCCATGTTACAGGATCCTTTCCATCAAACTTCCTCATATCCATCTTTGGAGTATGGTGGTTCTTCAATCCAACGTTAGACTTTATGAAATCACGATTAACATTTATTTTGTTCTCATCATGAGGTTCTTCTACTATCTTTTCACTATTAGGAAACCTTTCTTGTATCAACTTTGTCAAACCTTCCATGTCTACTTTTAGAAAATTCTTCATGTTTTCCATTTTCTCATCAATCTTAGCTTCCATGTCATCCATCTTAGATTCAAGGCCAGCCTCCATGCCATCCATCTTAGCTTCCACACCATCCATCTTAGCTTGCACACCATCCATCTTATCTTCCATGCCTTTCTTCAAAACTTCCATTTCATTTTTTGTCGCTCTTTGCGAGAGTGAAATTTGTTGCACTTGCTCTTGTAATTTTGATAGATCATGTTGCAATTCTTCGTCTTCATGAGTCATAGTAGAGCTTTCCAAAGGCTTAATGGGTGTTGAATTATTTTTAGGGGCCATTTTATAATCCAATACTGATATCTGTTCTACAATATGCCCTTGCAGTCAATTCAACTTGATTCTTCAAACAAGACTTATGCAATTCGGAAAAAAAAAATACACACCTTTTACTTGCTTTTGAGGAGCTCGATATTGAAATTGTATTATCTCTATGATTACTGCTTTTCAATATCTGAAATTTAGCACTGAAGTAGCCCTCTGAATTCTCTTTTGAATGCCACAGGTTTGACTTGATTTGGATTCTCCAAGACAAAGTTGTGTCCAATCTCCCACAATGACCTAATTATGGACTGGTTCAGTAGAGCGAACTTGTATGAATTTCCACGTGTCACTGTTTCATCCTTTGTCTCTGAAATTGATAGATAAGAAACCAAATTCCATTTACTTGCGACCAATTTTTACGGAACTCTAATCCAATGCTCAGAGAGAGAGTTATTGAAATTTTCCCACGATCACCTTTTTTAGATGAAATTCAGGAGCCTGAAAAAGCACTACCTTCCACAGATCATATCTCCAAAAATATTGCAAAAAAAGCTTTGAAATTTTTTTGATGATTTTCCTTAGGATTTCAGCTTCGCACCATACAAATTTCAGATTCTTTACCTTCGTAGAAAAAACGTTATAGCGCAAATGTCACAATGACCTGTTTAGGAGCCTGAAAAAAGACCTAACTTCCATAGATCATATCTCTAAAAATATTGTGAACCAAGCTCTGAAATTTTTAGAAAATATTCCTCAGGATTTTGGCTTCGCACCCTAAAAATTTCAGCTTCTGAACCTTCGTAGAAAAAAATTTATAGTGAAAATTCGACAATGACCTGTTTGGAGCAGCGAAACCCTAGAATCCAAAGCTCTGATACCAAATGTTGTGTAACCAACTCCAAAAAGAGAAGAAAAGAGATATCAATGCCTTATAAATGAGCCACTTCGAGGGGGCAACCTCCAATACATTACATAAATGAACAATTCTTGGATGATACAATTTACAAAACCTCCTTTCTATATATGAGAGTCCATGGGGCCATAATGTAATCCTAGTGGGCCACAATGTAATCCTAGCCGACCTAACAATAATAATTTAAGGGCACAATAATAACAAAATGGGGGTTACAAAGGTACAATAATAACAATAAGGGGTTTACACTAATAATAATAAGGGACTATACTAGTGATATAGGGACCTAACAATGAAAAAAAAATACACTTGTCATGATTGTCATAAACTTATATCTAGTTTAATATTTCTAGCTACATGGTACACAAGAACACATGGTACAAAATAACACATTGATTAGTTCAGGTTACATTAAGGTTAACATGGCTAACTCAAAAGGTATAAGTTCAGGTTGATTAGTTCAGGTTATATTAAGGCATATCTATTACATATGTTATAAAAAATATGTGTGAGCATAAAGATGTTAACTTCTTAGTTAAAAAACAAAATTTTGAAGTTGTTACTAAAAAGTTTGCTCTGGATCACAAAAAGCTATACCATAACAATGAGACAAAGCAAACCATAACCCACTTATAATAGAGGGATAAAGGGACTCGTGTCACCTACTCCAAACCTAAAGACATAATAATGAAAAAGAACATAAGGATGAAAAAACAATACACTTATCATAATTGTCAAGCAAACCATAACCCACTTATAATAGAGGGATAAAGGGACTCGTGTCACCTACTCCAAATCTAAAGACATAATAATGAAAAAGAACATAGGGATGAAAAAATAATACACTTGTCATAATTGTCATAAACTTATATCTATTTTAATATTTCTAGCTATAAGGTACACAATAACACATGGTACAAAATAACACATTGATTAGTTCAGGTTATATTAAGGTTAACATGGCTAACTCAGAAGGTATAAGTTCAAGTTGATTAGTTCAGGTTATATTAAGGTTGATTAGTTCAAGTTACAGAAACATTGAGGCACAAATTTTTACTCCCTTTCTATATGGCTTTTTGCCATTCCCTGGTTCGGTATGATACTAGTAATCAAATGAACTAGTTTACACTTACATAGAGTAAACCATAATGCTAGTACCGTAAGAAGTTAATCATATTAGCTTATCTGTAACGGTGTAATGATATCATGTTCACCACATCAGAGATTATGGATGTACTTATACCTATGGAATACATTGATATTATGTAAACTACCTCTATAAGAGCTTAAGCTTACCTTATTACGTAAACATGGTCTATAAATCCCATGTATTAAGGAATAAAGCACGCATAAGAGTGTTCTGTAATACTAGCTGTAAGCTCCCAGGAATATCCGTAATGAATAAGCAGGTACTAACACATCAAAGATGGATACTCACTTACCTTGTACATATTTATATAATACTATCTATCCCTAATCATCATCTTATGCAAAGCTTGTTCAGGTTAAGGAGTTAATACTATGTGTAAAGATAAGTAATCACATAATCATTCTAACAATCATGTTCTCTCAATTACACTATACTGTATACATATCACTATCTACATATTTTCCGCTACAAACCTACAAAACTGTCTCATAACTTTTGATGCCTCAGAACTGTTTTCCTTATGTAAGGAGGTTCTGGGACCTCAACTTAAAAAATTGTTTTCATAATATCAGGAGACCGAGATAGTTCTTAGGTCTCCCTTTTCTTGGAATGGAAGCTTATGCTTTTGAAGGCACTACACCCTCTTTTTCTCATCTTTGTTTCAGGTTCTCACGGGAGATGATGAATGATTGACACTATACTGTATACATATCACTATCTACATATTTTCCACTACAAACCTACAAAACTATCTCATAACTTTTGATGCCTCAAAACTGTTTCCTTATGTAAGGAGGTTTTGGGACCTCAACTTAAAAAACTGTTTTAATAATATTAGGAGACCAGGATAGTTCTTACTGTCAGTCTCCCTTTTCATCATCTCATCAAAGTAATCAAACACAGGTAAACGAATATCGATTATTTCCATTGCTAAAAACAACAGTTCGGCATTATAGAAGACATTAACATCAGAGAGGTAAGCTAAGAATAGTTCGGCATTACAAAAGACATTAACATTGCATTCTGAAATTTTCCCTTGTGAAAAACAGAGGAGGAGAAGGAAAAATACCTGGTAATTTGCTCTCTTGAAGTCGCCGCAGACCAACAGCGTGGACCTAAGTAGTAGCAGAGACAGAAAAATGTGCGAACAGACCAGTAGCAACATAGATAGAAAAACATGCGAACAGACCAGCAGCAACACAGAAAGAAAAACGCGGTAAACAAATAAACTTCGCGGGCGATATGTTTATAGGAACTAGTTCGGTTGAACTATTTTAAGAGTAAAGTTCGGCCAAACTTTTGTTGCCGTTTTTCCCATCTCTGGCAAAAAATTTGTTTTCCCACGCCATCGGTGTGCCGTCAATCTAAAAAGAAGCACAAATTCAGTCGAAATTTCTCAAAACGTTCGGCTGAACTATCAAATAGTTCGGCCGAACTTTATAAAAGGTTCAGCCGAACTATTGCCGAAAAAAGATTTTCACCCTCGATTCTCACAAAAGTGTAACCCATCTTCACATATCCGTCCTCGAATTTTTGTCTGATATGCTTATTTGCTTAAGTGAAATAAAAAAGTTATTGGTGTGCCCTGTCTATTGATTGCTTCTTTATGCTAAATAGTGTTGAATTCCCTTCTTGTTTTAAGTATTTGACAAAGGATTCTTGATTTCCCATCGCCCTTCTTTATTCACAAACTTGATGTTCACCTCATTTAACACAAACCTTGAAAATCCACTGACCATGCTAGATTTTCCTTGTTATGCACCCTGATTGATTGTTGAGCTTTCCATGAATTTTTATAGACTCCATATCCCAATGACTTGAATTTTTCCTCACTCTATCTATTCTACTTGACCATCTTACCCAACCAAAAAAAACAAACAAACTCTACACTTAACAACTAGCCTAAAATCAAACCCTAAAAGAAAACAAGTTAACATCCTTTGCATACAATAGAGAGAGCCATCTCTGAGTCCAGGAAGGCTAGGTCCTTGGACTCCAAAGACTGGTATGATGTTACCCTGTGCATTTGATCTCACCAATCTAACAAATAACGGGAACCTAAAATAATGGATATCATGGTGGGACCTTCTGAATAAATGATATCTTAGACATCCTTAAGACCTCAGAAAGCCACAAAATTCCTTAGTTTGGCATTTAGTTGTTTATGGTGGACAACAAATACATCCTTAAACAAATAAAAATCATCCACCTGGTGACCCCACTGGTCTTCAGTAGCCCTGCTAACCCCACTAGTTCTCATAAACTCCCTTGGGAATGCATTAACCAATCCTAATCATGCAGATGGTGGACAAAAAAGTTGAAATTTTCCACCTGGCAACTCCACAACCCTCAATAGACCTAAATACTCCACTGGTAGAGAACTCTAGACTAGTTGAAAAGATACAGTGACCCTTTCTGATTTACAAACATGGATCCAAAGATATAAAGGAGATATGCTCCAATGAACAAAGATCATATCCCTGGATTTCCACATAAAATGCCTTAGATAAATTGGATAAAAACCCTGCTTATATTTCAAGATGAAAAATTTGATGACCCCTTGTTACATCTCATCAACTTTCATATACATGTATGGAGGTTAAAGGTTGAATGGCACAAGGAATGCCTCATGAAAATGTTTATGGAAACATTAGAGGATAATGCAAGAGAATGGTATGAATGGCTAAAACCTGGTAGCTTATTTTCCTTAAAATATCTCCACGAGGTATTTTTTGATCATTATAAAGAAAATTTTCCATCCTTATCCTTGGCTCAAAATTGTTGTGATGAATCTCAAGATATCATACATTAACTTATAGATAGTGATGAAGATTTGGAAAATTTGCATCCTGAAGACCTCTTAGCATCCATTCACTAATTTCATTCTCAAGGTAGCTATCATGACAGCCTAGAGGAGTTAGCTGAGGAAGAACCCAATCAAGAAATAGAATAAAACCCACAAGATCTCTCTGAAGGCACAAGTGATGATTCACCATCTCTTCTAGGTGAGGCTCAAGAAAACATTCAGCCTCAAAATTAGCCTTCACAAGAGAAAGAGAACTGTTGTACTTCTATCCAAAGAAAGAGAAAAATTCCTCCTCTTTTGACTAAAGAGGAAATAAATCAGATGCTAAACATTCATCCAGCCTCTAAACCTTCATGTGAAAAAAAAAATTCGGTTCATTCTCCTGCTAAGCTTATCTACCATAAGTCAGAAAGTGAACTTGTAGATCAGTTCAAATAAGAACAAACTGTTAATACAATATCTTTGATTGGTGAGATTATTTATGTTGATGATTCTCCAAACTTTCAGCAGTCCGATGATGATGATATTCTCCAAATAGAAGCTGATCTTGCAGAGCAATCAACTATTGATTTGTGGGATGAAGTTCACTATCATCAACCTGAAAATAGTAATTAGCCAATACAGGTCACCTATGACACTGATGAGGAAAGGCTTAAAAGTTTAGAAGTAAGTGAGGGATCTCTGACTCTTTTCTCTACTTCATTTCAGTCCAACAAACACAACTTTCATATAATTGGAAATCAACAATCTTTCAGTTTTGACATTGAGGTTGAGGAGGATGATGAACTCCTTGAGTAGGTTGTCAATGAGAAGCCTTCTCCTAAAATGGTTGAGGAAATCATTTGGAACATGGAATCCTCCTTAACTCTAGATTTGCAGCCACCAAGTTCCATTAAATTACAAATTGCAGATGAAGGCATAGAAGTTAATAATCAGATGAGAGTTGTTTCACTACCTTCTCAAGAAGATTAATTCCCAAAGACTACTCTTTCTCATCAACATGATGATCTTCATACAGAACTCAACCCACTCTATCAGAACACATCAGGTTTGCTAGAGGATAACATTGCAATATATGATGAGTCTACTAGTTCAGATGATCATGAGGAAGAGGAGGAGTTTCTTTCCCAAAAGAATCCCAAGCTCCACAAAGTGGAGGAAGAAGTAGTCCCGGATCAAGCTTATCTCCCAAATCCTCTAAGACAGGTATTGTTCCAAGATCCCTTTGCTATTTTCTTAGAGACAGTTGAAGAGGGATTAAAATATGTCAAGAGAAGTTTGATGCAAGGTTTAAAGAAAAGTTTAGGCACTATTGTTCAAACACAAGTGAGTTGGGAGTGGCCTTTTGATTTTTTTCAAAAGCCTCAAAGAGTCAAACCAAGATCCCTCATGGAATCATCTGCTTGATTGGTTGTATTGGAAAAGAGAGTTCACCAACTGAATGTATATCATGTATAGGTTAGATTAGGATAGATAGGCATGCAAATAAGCTCAGCACTATGAGCATTTTTCTAGTTTTTATTTTTAGAATACTAATCTTGATAACACAAAAAACAAAGAAAAGATGAAAAAGAGGGTAGATGAAAAGAAAAGGTACAAACCCATACCCAAAAAGAGTTTTGTTGAAAGTGAGCAAGTATAAATGCCACTACTTGTTTAGAAAGAAGAGTCTTGTTCAGTCATCTAGCCTAATCATGGTTGAACATGTTTTTAATTTCTATTGATAGGTTAGTAAAAGAAGACTCGTCAAACCATTTAAGCTTGACTTGTCAGTAGGATAGATTAGGAATAAAAGATGCTAGTTATAAATGCTCAAATCTGAAGCAAAGAGAAAGAGAGGGATGCCTAACACTTTATAAATCACAGCCCTCATACTTTGTAATTTTTTATTATGAAAAATAATGTCTGTGTGCAGCTTGTTCAAATGCCACAACCCATGGTGAATCAGATTGATTAATCCTGGTCCAAATCATGTTTTAAATTTCATGTTAATAGCTTAGAGAATGAAGTCTGTCATACAGCTTAATCTTGACAGTTAGTTAGTCTAGGTAGATAATAAAAAGAGTTCACTAGCATAATATGAACTCTTGGAAGAGATAAGGGTAGAAGTAGATAGTTTGTTTTTGTTTTCAAAAGAAAATAATGTCAAGGGTTTGCCAGTTTAAGTGCACCTAAGGAGGAAAACATTCTAGACAAAGTAGGCTGTGTAGGTAGAGATGAGGTTGAATTAATCATGTTTTTCTAGATACTTGAGATCATAACTTCAAAATAAACATCAACAAATGAAAGAACGAAAATCTGCCCAATGGATGAGGCATTGGTCTTCATAAACTAAGAGATTTGATATCTGAAGTTTTGGACAACTCCTGAACAAGAGAAACCCTCCCCAAGTGGAGCCACTGTTAGTCATCAGTAATTTTTATATTTTTTAGATGAATAAATTCTTGTCCTAGATTTCTAAAAAATAAGATTCATGAATATTGTGAGTTTTAGAAATCTCACTGCCTTCATTATCCTTAGGATAAAATTTTCACTATTTCACTACTCTGTCATTCCTTGGTTAGCCTACCTCTCCTAAAGGACCCCTCATGGGCTCATGTCACTCATCTTCATCCTATTTCTCCCACTATGACCACAACATTCTGTTTTGCCTTTACCTCATCCCTCCACTTTCCTACTAAGGTTTCCAAACAGCCTACTCCTTCTCATATTCACCAAATGCCTTAAGCATTGATTGTCTCAAAACTATCTTTGTAGGCTCTTTAGATAAATCGAGCACACTGGATTTTGGATCTTAAATACATCAAATTGTCAAAAACTCTGTTTTTCATACTTTAAGACCCCAAGTCAAGCTTTCAGTCAAAGACCAAGTCAAAGATCCTCCCACTAGGTCACTAGGGTTTCATAAGTTGTAGGATTGTCTTTGGTGTGCGGAATCCCTATTTTTCATGTACTAAGAAGTTGAGTCAAATGGGAAAGAAGGTCAACATCTGTTGGTCCAAGATAAGATCAAAAACCTTCAAAGAAGACCTCCTTAATCAAGTACAAATTATGCAAAGAACAGTTGTCCATGTTTGACATTTCTGCAGGAGTGTCATGATGGCTATCAACATGAAAATTAGGTAAGGTAAGAGTCTTGACCCTCATTAGAAGATATACTCAAGCAAATGGAAGAGGAAGTAGCCTATGTTGAAGTAAAATAAGGGTTTCTAGGACTAATTAGTCTAGCAGCAGGCCAAGCAAAGCTAATGCATTAAATCACAATGATAGAGGCACTCCAGCACCACCAAGCATGAATTGAATATTTTTAGAAGTTATAAATGAATAAGGGAAAAAGGTGAGGTGAACTGAACAGAAATGAATGACCTTGAAAGAGCTATAGGGAACTTAGAAGACAACACTAATGATTTTTCTCTAACAGCCCTAAAAACCTAAGGTTTTGGAAATATAGTCAAAGGAGGTGAAATGAAGATTTTAAGCCTCCATGAAGATTTTAAGCCTCCATGAATTTAAGAGAATGTCAGGAGGTGACCTCCATTGTTTGCCAAGGTAAAACATCTCACTGCCTCAAAGGGACCAAGAATGTCAAAGGGGGAAAAAATTAGTATGACATGGCACCTGCAAATCAAAAGTATCCCAAGATGAATTTAGCATGCCTAAGGATCAAATGAGAGGGATGAAAACAAGTTTCTCAGTCACCTCTCAAACAAAGGCAATTTAATCTCAAAGATAAGAAAAGAGAGGTTTTAAAGAGGCTACCACCATGCAAGGTCTTACGGTTGTTAAAAAGTTTTCAGCATGTCCCAAAGATCAGAGGAAAGAGAGTCATTTCAAGGTTTTCATGGCACTTATTGCCTAAAAAGTTATGAAAGTGATTGGAAGACATGAGCATGGCTCAAACATAGTGAATCATATAAAGGCATCTGAAAAACTAGTTTTGAAGGCCTCAATAGGCCAAAAAGAGATTAAAAACATGAATTAAAACTCATAAATTCCAGCAAAATATTTTTTGACAAATTCTAAGAAAACTGCCACCAAAGGAGAAAAAGGGACTAGTTTTATGTTTTCAAGTCACCCACTGCAAAAGGTAAAAATAATATCAGCGAAGTGATAAAGGGAATAAAAAACATTATAAATGGGTTTTTATTTTAATTTATTTTCCCTAAAGGTATATAAAGACCATTTTTACTCCCCTCCCATATCATTATGCATATGCGAAGGAGTTAAAATCCTCAAAGAAGAAAATTTCTGAGTTTTGGTCAAATTCTAGGCAAAGTCACTCGGCGCTATGCTTAGGAGAAAGCGCTGTGCCTAGGGAAGTTGGCATTGCGCATAGAGGAGAAATCATAGTGTGAAAATACACTGCACTGTGCCTAGGAGCCCGACAGGCCTGCACGCAGGCAGCGCTACGCCCAGGAGGACCCGATAGGCCCAGTTTCTGCCAGGAACTGCGCTTAGGCCTGAGAACCCTCTCAATTGCAAAAAAAATTTCAAAACACAAGGGTACCACCTTCAAGCTACATCCAAAGACCTGCAAACAAGGTAAAATTGTTAAGAGGGGTGTTAATCAGGGAAATTGCAGTCAGTCAATATAAACTTTCCCCGAAGCTTAAAGCAACTCAGTCACAAACCCATGCCTCCATCTCCTCCTACTGATAATGCCTCCTCATCTACACACATCTCCTCCCCTCAAGAAAACCTCCTTTCCTTATCTTCTCCCAATGTATCAAATGAATAAGGAAGTGGAAGTGAGCAAGAGAGTGACTATGAAGAAGAGGGTGATGATGAGGCAAGCCAACATGAAGCAACAAACATGGAGATTGAAAGTAGTGAGGGTGATAATGGTGAAAACGAGCCTAGAAGCCATGAAAATAATGATGCTCTTAGTAAGGATGAAGAAGAGATTGACCATGAGATAGAGGACATGGAGATAGATGGAGGTGAAAATTAGGACAACAACCTTGATGACCATGCAGGAAATCAAAACAGTGAGATCTATGATGATACAAAGGACAATGCAGAAGACAGTATAGAGGCAGAGAAGGTGAAAACAAATGAAGAGACTGATGACAGTGCAGACCTCAGTGAAGGAGAGGACATTCATGAAAATCATGACAACAATCATGAAAGTCATGAAAACTGTGGAGACAGTGAGGCCTACATTGACAATAATGATGCTAGGGGCAACAGAAAAACTCAAAGCTACAATGATAGTAAGAACAATAAGGTTCCTAGTGATACTAAGAGCGGTAATGAAGAGGAAAACACCACAATGAGCACTAAAAAACCTCCTTCATTGACCTAACACAGAGGGTAAGGGTTTGTGTTTGTTGCCTCTAAAAAGGGCAAGGGGCCATGTTTTCCTCATTTCCTAAACCACTAGACAAAGGAAAAGAGAAGGTAAAGGAAGGAGAAGATCAACATGAGATTGAGCAAGAGTTTGATATCGTTAACCTTGATAGTGAGAAAGAAGATAAAGGGAGGGCCACTAGCATACTACTCCATAGCAAAGATGCAGAAATTAGAGAGCTTGGAAGGTGCCTTTGCATGGCCATGCATAGCATTTAATATTATAAATATGAGCACAAGCATATGAAGAAGATAATAAGGGCCTTGATCTATAAACAAAGGTGACCAAACCTTATGCCCGAAGGAATCAAGTTGCAAGGGCTAAACTCAAGAAGGCCCATGCCAAGCTATAGGCACTCAAAGAGGCAAAAGGCCAAGCTAAACTTGGAATCTTGGCACAAGCTTCTCTACAAATCTCTCAAACCCCATAAGGGAGACATCCACAAAATTTTAGAAAATTTTGACAAATTTTGGGTTTTTGTGACTTTGGAGGCCTCTAAGCGCAACACCCCTAGAGCTAAGCTTTCATCTCAAACATATTCAGAGGGAGAAATTTACATTTTTGGAATCCTCATTCCTAGTACATTCTTCTCACCAAATTTTAAAGCATTTGGAGCATTTTTGACCCCTTAAAAGGTCAAAAAACACCTCATTTTTCACCTTTCTGCCTCATTTTCAGGCTTGGCGCTACGCCTAGAGTAGTGTTGGGAATTTTTCCATTTGGATAGTTAAATGAATCTCATTAAGAAAAAAATAGAAGGTAGATTTGTAAATTAGACTCAACAAGCTTTCCAACGGGCCATCACGGAGCAAAATACAACATCAGGAAGGCCACCAAAACTTGGATGCAAGTGGACCTAATTCTGCTCGGGAATGTGCTACGCTTTCAAACCTCATTGTGTGTTTTTGGCCAAAAGTCAACAAAAAACACTAATTAATTGAAAAATGATATTTTAATGTTAAAATTAGGTGCTAGGAGTTATTTTGGCATTTATTTCATGAGATATTTTGTGCCTTGGGCCTTGCGTGGTCTCTTGGGAATTTATGACATTTATGGATGATTTTGACATTTTCAACCCTAGTTAGGGTTTTTTTCCCTCCTTTTTTAGATAAATAGAGCATTAGGGATTCATTTTAGAAGGTTGTAATTTTATGAATCTTGAGAGAAATACATGGTTTTTTGGATCTTGAAGAGGAAATTGGTGTTGTAGAGCTTGTGAATGGCTTGTTTTGCTTATTGATGGAGAAGGCTTGCTTGTAGGATCCATGAGCTTGTTTAATGGTGATGTGCTTCTATTTAGTTCATGTTTTCTTATGTATCATGTTGTTTCATCCTTGTATGTTTCAGTAGGACAAAGGTTTTATACTAAGAAATGTTCTTCAAAGGCACCTTAGCTCTATTTGTTCTTCACTGCCTTTATGTTTTCCTCTGCTAGGTTAGTTTAGAGAACCCTTAATTGCTCTCTAGACCCACCCAAGCTTGTTTATCTCATGAATGGTTTAATACAATAAATATGACAGATGTTTTATGGTTAGCCCTGCTTGTTTGATTTCACTTAAACACTGTTCCTGAGGTCATTCTTCAAAGTACCACTTGGTTAGGTTTGCCAAAGAGGCTATGTTTCAATCATACCCTCTGTCCATTCTTGATTTTTTTTTTGAAGATATTTATAGCTATGATCAATGATGTTTAGGATTTCCCTCTTCTTTGTTTAAAGTTATATGTTTATCTTAAATGTTTTCTAACCTTGAAAGTGAAACCACTAGAAGTTAAATGAGTTTTTCGCCTTTTATATTTTATTGGAATGTTTGTCTGAAATTCTTGTTTGCTTAAGTGGAAGAAAAGAGTTATTGGTGTGCCCTATATATTGATTACTTCTTTATGCTAAATAGTGTTGAATTCCATTCTTGTTTTAATTATTTTACAAAGGATTCTTGATTTCCCTTTGCCCTACTTTATTCACAAACTTGATGTTCACCTCATTTCACACAAACCTTGAAAATCCACTGACCATGCTAGATTTTCCCTGTTATGCACCCTGATTCATTGTTGAACTTTCCATGATTTCTTATAGACTCCATAGCCTAATGACTTCAATTTTTCCTCACTCTATCTATTCTACTTGACCATCTTACCCAACCAAAACAAACAAACAAACTCTACACTTAACAATTAGCCTAAAATCGAACCCTAAAAGAAAACAAGTTCACATCCTTTGGATACAATAGAGATAGCCATCTCTAAGTCCAGGAAGGCTAGGTCCTAGGACTCTAAAGACTGCTCTGATGTCACCCTGTGCATTTGATCTCACCAATCTAATAAATCATGGGAACCTAAAATAATGGCGATCATGGTGGGACCTTCTAAATAAATGATATCTTAGACATCCTTAAGACCTCAGAAAACCACAAACTTCCTTAGATTGGCATTTATTTGTTGATGGTGGACAAAAAATACATCCTTAAACAAATAAAAATCATCCACCTGGCAACTCCACTAGCCTTCAGTAGCCTTGTGGACCCCACTAGTTCTCATAAACTCCCTTGGGAATGCATTAACCAATCCTAATCATGTTGATGGTGGACAACAAAGTTGAAATTTTCCACCTGGCGACTCCACAACCCTCAATAGACTTAAAGACTTCACTGGTAGAGAACTCTAGACTAGTTGAAAAGATACAGTGACCCTTTCGGATTTACAAACATGGATCCAAAGATACAAAGGAGATATGCTCCGATGAACAGAGATCATATCCCTGGATTTACACATAAAATGCCTCAGATAAATTGGATAAAAAACCTACCTATATTTCAAGATGAAAATGTGATGACCCCTTGTTATATCTCATCAAATTTCATATACATGTATGGAGGTTAAAGGTTGAATGGCATGAGGACTGCCTCATGAAAATGTTTATGGCAACATTAGAGGTTAAGGCAAGAGAACGGTATGAATGGATAAAACGTGGTAGCTTGTTTGCCTTAAAAGATCTCCAGAAGGTATTTTTTGATCATTATAAAGTAATTTCTCCATCCTTACCCTTTGCTGAAAATTATTGTGATCAATCTCAGGATATCATACAGTACCTTATAGATAGTGATAAAGATTTGGAAAATTTTCATCCTGAAGACCTCTTAGAAACCATTCACCAATTTCATTCTCAAGGTAGCTATCATGACAGCATAGAGGAGTTAGTTGGGGAAGAACCCAATTAATAAATAGAAGAAAACCCACAAGATCTCTCTGAAGGCACAAGTGATGATTCACCATCTCTTCTAGGTGAGCGTCAAGAAAACATTCAGACTCAAAATCAGCCTTCACAAGAGAAAGATAGCTGCGATACTTCTATCCAAAGAAAGATAAAAATTCCTCCTCTTTTGACTGAAGAGGAAATAAATCACATGCTAAACACTCAGCAAGCCTCTAAACCTTCATGTGAACAAAACACAATTTTTCATTCTCCTGCTAATCTTGTCTACCATAAGTGAGAAAGTGAACTTGTAAATCAATTCAAAGAAGAATAAACTAGTAATCCAATATCTTTGATTGGTGAGATTTTTGATGTTGATGATTCTCCAAATTTTGATCAGTCTGATGATGATGATCTTCTACAAACAGAAGCTGATCTTGCAGAGAAATCAACAGTTGATTTGTGATCATCTTGAAAACAGTAATTAGCTAATACAAGTCACCTATGACACTGATGAATTAAGCCTTGAAATTTTAGAAGTAAGTGAGGGATCTTTCACTCTTTTCTCTACTTCATTTCAGTCCATCAGACATAACTTTCATATAATTGGAAATTAGCCGTATTTTAGTTTTGATATTGAGGTTGAGGAGGATGATGAACTTATTGAGCAAGTTGTCAATGAGAAGCCTTCTCCTAAAATGGTTGATGAAATCATTTGGAACATGGAATCATCCTTAACTCCATATTTGCAGCCACCAAGTTCTATTGAATTACAAATTGCAGATGAAGGCATAGAAGTTTATAATCACATGAGAGTTGTTGCACTGCCTTCTCAAGAAGATTCATTCCCAAAGACTACTCCTGCTCATCAACATGATGATCTTCATACAGAACTCAACCCACTCTATTAGAACACATCAGGTTTGCTAGAGGATAGCATTGCAATATATGATGAGTCTACTAGTTCAGATGATCATGAGTAAGAGGAGGAGTTTCTTTCCCAAAAGAGTCCCAAGCTCAGCAAAGTGGAGGAAGAAGCAGTCCTGGATCAAGATTATCTCCCAAATCCTCTAAGATAGGTATTGTTCCAAGATCCCTTTGCTCTTTTCTTAGAGACAGTTGAAGAGGGATTAAAATATGACAAGGGAAATTTGATGCAAGGTTGAAAGAAAATTTTAGGAACTAATGTTCAAACACAAGTGAGGTGAGAGTGGCCTTTTGATTTTTTCAAAACCCTCAAAGAGCTGAACCAAGATCCCTCATGGAATCATCTACTTGATTGGTTGTATTGGAAAAGAGAGTTCACCAGCTAAATGTATATCATGTATAGGTTAGATTAGGATAGATAAGCATGCAAATAATCTCAGCACTATGAGCATCTTTCTACTTTTTATTTTTAGAATACTAATCTTGAAAACAAAAAAAACAAAGAAAAGATGAAAAAGAGGGCAGATGAAAAGAAAAGGTACAACCCCATACCCAAATTTTTTTTTTTTGAAAGTGAGCAAGTCTAAATGCCACTACTTGTTTGGAAATAAGAGTCTTGTTCAGTCATCTAACCTAATCATGGTTGAACATGTTTTGGATTTCTGCTGATAGGTTAGTAAAAGAAGACTCATTAAACCATTTAAGCTTGAATTGTCAGTATGATAGATTAGGAAGAAAAGATGCTAGTTATAAATGCTCAAATCTGAACCAAAGAGAAAGAGAGGGATGCCTAACACTTTCTAAATCACAACCCTCATACTTTGTAATTTTTTATTATGCAAAATAATGTATGGCTGCAGCTTGTTCAAATGCCACAACCCATGGTGAATCAGATTGCTTAATCCTAGTTCAAATCATGTTTTAAATATCATTTTAATACCTTAGAGAATTAAGTCTGTCATACAACTTAATCTTGACAGTCAGTTAGTCTAGGTAGAGAATAAAAAGATTTCAATATCATAATCTGAACTCTTGGAAGTGATAAGGGTAGAAGTAGATAGTTTGTTTTTTTTTTCAAAAGAAAAGAATGTCAAGGTTTTTCCAGTTTAAGTGCACCCAAGGAAGAAAAAATGCTAGACAAAGTAGGCTGGGTAGGTAGAGATGAGGTTGACGTAATTATGTTTTTCCAGATACTTGAGATCATAGCTTCAAAAGAAACACCAACAAATGAAAGAATGAAAATCTACCCAATGGATGAGGCTATGGCCTTCATAAACTCAGAGATTTGATATCTGAAGTTCTGGACACCTCTTGAACAAAATAAGCCCTGCCCAGGTGGAGCCATGGTTAGTCATCAGTAATTTTACTATTTTGTAGATGACTAAATGCTTGCCCTAGATTTCTAAAAACAATGTTCATGAATATTGTGAGTTTTAGAAATCTCACTGCCTTCATTATCCTTAGGATAAATTTTTCACTATTTCACTACTCTAACATTCCCTAGTTAGCCTACCACTCCTAAAGGACCCCTCATGGGCTCATGTCACTCATATTCATCCTATTTATCCCACCTATGACCACAACACTCTATTTTTCCTTTACCTCACCCCTCCACTTGCCTACTAAGGTTTTCAAACAGCTTACTCCTTCTCATATTCACCAAATGCCTTAAGCATTGATGGTCTCAAAACTATCTCTGTAGGCTCTTTAGATAAATAAAGCACATTGTATTTTGGATCTTCAATACATCAAATTGACAAAAACTCTGTTTTTCATACTTGAAGACGCCAAGCCAAACTTTCAGTCAAAGACCAAGTCAAAGAGCCTCCCACTAGGTCACTAGGGTTTCATAGGTTGTAGGATTGTCTTTGGTGTTCAGAATCCCTATTTTTCATGTAATAATAAGTTGAGTCAAATGGGAAAGAAGGTAAACATTTGTTGGTCCAAGATAAGATCAAAAACCTTCAAAGAAGACTTCCTTAATCAAGTACACATTCCGAAAAGAATATTTGTCCATGTTTGACATTTCTGTAGGAGTGTCAAGATGGCTATCAACATGAAAATTAGGTAAGGTAATAGGCCTGCCCCTCATTAGAAGATATACTCAAGAAAATGGAAGAGGAAGCAATCTATGTTCAAGTAAAATCAGGGTTTTAGGACTAATTACTCTAGCAGCAGGCCAAGCAAAGCCAATGCAGAAAATCACAAGGATAGAGGCACTCCAGCACCACCAAGCATGAATTGAATATTTTTAGAAGTTATAAATGAAGAAGGGAAAAAGGTGAGGTGAACTGAACAGAAATGAATGAAATTGACAGCTATAGAGAACTTAGAAGACAACACTAATGATTTTTCTCTAACAGCCCTAAAAACCTAAGGTTTTGTAAATATAGTCAAAGGAGGTGAAATGAAGATTTTAAGCCTCCATGATGACAACAGGGAGAAGGTTTGAAGAGAATGTCAGGAGATGACCTCCATGTTTTGCCAAGGTAAAACATCTCACTACCTCAAAGGGACCAAGAATGTCAAAGGAGGAAAAAATTAGTATGACATGGCACCTGAAAATCAGAAGTGGCCCAAGATGAATTTAGCATGCCCAAGGATAAAATGAGAGGGATGAAAACAATTTTCTTAGTCACCTCTCAAACAAAGTAAATTTAATCTCCAAGGTAAGAATAGAGAGGTTTTAAAGAGGTTGCCACCATGCAAGGGCTTAAGGTTGTTAAAAAATTTTCAGCATGTCCCAAAGATCAGAGGGAAGAGAGTCATTTCAAGGTTTTCATGGCAATTATTGCCTAAAAATTTATGAAAGTTATTGGAAGAAATGAGCATGGCTCAAAGGTCTGAAAGCGCAACACCTTCCCGGGTAGAAAATAGGTCCACTTGCATCCAAGTTTTGGTGGCCCTCTCGATGTCGGATTTTGCTCCGTGGTGGCCCATTGAAAAGCTTGATGAGTCTACTTTCCAAATATACATTTTGTTTTCTGAATGAGCTTCATTTACCTATATAAAAGGAAAAAAGTTCCAAGACTACTCTAGGCACAGCGCCAAGCCTGAAAATGAGGTAGAAAGGTGAAAAATGAGGTGTTTTTTGACCTTTTGAGGGGTAAAAAATGCTCCAAATGCTCTGAAATTTGGTGATTAGAATTTAATAGGCATTAGGATTCAAAAAATTTAAATCTATTCCTCTGAATATTTCTGAGATGAAAGCGTAGCACCAGGGGTGTTGTGCTTAGAGGCCTCCAAATTCACAAAAAACCAAAATTTGTCAAAATTTTCTCAAATTTGGTGGATGTCTCCCTTATGGGGTTTGAGAGACCTATAGAGAAGATTGTGCCAATATTCCAAGGTGGGCTTTGCCTTTTGCCTCTTTGAGTGCCTGTAGCTTGGTATGGGCCTTCTTGAGTTTAGCCCTTGCAACTTGATTCCTTTGAGCATAATGTTTGGTCACCTTTCTTTGTAGATCAAGTCCCTTATTATCTTCTTCATATGCTTGTGCTCATATTTATAATATTCAATGTTATGCATGGACATGAAAATGGACCTTTCTAGCTCTCTAATTTCAACATCTTTGTTATGGAGTAGTATGCTATTGACCCTCCCTTTATCTTCTTTCTCACTATCAAGGTTAATGATATCAAGCTCTTGCTCAATCTCATGTTGATATTCTCCTTACTTTACCTTATCCTTGCCTTTGTCTAGTGTTTTATGAAATGAGGAAAACATGGCCCCTTGCCTTTTTTAGAGGCAGAAAACACATACCCTTCCCCTTTTTGATAGGTCAATGAAGGAGGTTTGTTAGTGATCATTATGGTGTTTTCCTCTTCATTACTGCTCTTAGTATCATTAGGGACCTTATTATTCTTACTGTCATTGTAGCTCTGAGTTTGCTGCTGCCCTTAGCATCATTATTGTCACTGTAGGGCTCACAGTCTCCAATGTTTTCATGACTGTCATGACTGTTGTCATGATTTTCATGAATGTCCTCTCCTTCACTGAGGTCTGCACTGTCATCAGTCTCTTCATTTGTTTGCACCTTCTCTGCCTCTATACTGTCTTCTGCATTGTCCTTTGTATCATCATAGATCTCACTGTTTTGATTTCTTGCATGGTCATCAAGGTTGTTGTCCTAATTTTCACCTCCATCTATCTCCATGTCCTCTATCTCATGGTCAATCTCTTCTTCATCCTTACTAAGAGCATCACTATTTTCATGGCTTCTAGGCTCGTTTTCACCATTATCACCCTCACTACTTTCAATCTCCATGTTTGTTGCTTCATGTTGGCTTGCCTCATCATCACCCTCTTCTTCATAGTCACTCTCTTGCTCACTTCCACTTCCTTATTCATTTGATACATTGGGAGAAGATAAGGAAAGGAGGTTTTCTTGAGGGGAGGAGATGTGTGTAGATGAGGATGCATTATCAGTAGGAGGAGATGGAGGTGTGGGTTTGTTACTAAGTTGCTTTGAGCTTGGGGGAAATTTTATCTTGACTGATTGCAATTGCCTTGATTTACACCCCTCTTAACAATTTTAACTTGTTTGCAGGTCTTTGGATGTAGCTTGAAGGTGGTCCCCTTGTGTTTTGGGAAAAATTTTTCAATTGAAAGGGTTCTCAGGCCTAAGCGCAACGCCTGGCAAAAACTGGGCATGTCGAGTCCTCCTGGGCGCAGTGTTGCCCACGTGTAGGCATGCCAGGCTCCTGGACGCAGCGCTGCACGATTCTGGCAAGCCTTTCGGTCCCCTGGGCGCAGCACCAGGCAGAAAAGGGAAAGTTGGGATCCTTTGGGCACAACACTACCCGTTTCATGCAAGGTTGCCGATCCTTTGGGCGCAGCGCTGGGTAGAAATGGGTGAGTCGGGTCTTCCTGTGCTTGTCGGGCCCACCTGGTGGGCGAACGGGTAGCGCCCAGCTGTAAGCGCAACGTGCTCCACTCTAGGCATATCACAGAGTATTTTCACACTGTGATTTCTTCTCTACTTGTAGTGCCAGCTGCCCTAGGTGCAGCGCCTGCTCCTAAGCGTCGCGCCAGGTCACTTTGCCCATAATTTGACCAAAACTTAGAAATTTTCTTCTTTGAGGATTTTCACTCCTTTGCATATGCATAATGAGATGGGAGGGGAGTAAAAATGGTCTTTATATTCCTTTAGGGAAAATAAATTAAAATCAAAACCCACTTTATAATGTTTTTTAGTCCCTTTATCACTTCACTGATATTGTTTTTACCTTTTGTAGTGGGTGACTTGAAAACATAAAACTGGTACCTTTTTCTCCTTTGGTGGCAGTTTTCTTACCATTTGTGAAAACCTCTTTTGCTGGCATTTGTGAGTTTGAAGTCATGTTTTTTATCTCTTTTTGGCCTATTTAGGCCTTCAAAACTACTTTTGCAGATGCCTTTATATGATTCACTGTGTTTGAGACATGCTCATGTCTTCCAATCACTTTCATAACTTTTTAGGCAATAAGTGCCATGAAAACCTTGAAATGACTCTCTTCCCTCTGATCTTTGGGACATGCTGAAAACTTGTTAACAACCTTAAGCCCTTGCATGTTGTCAGCCTCTTTAAAACCTCTTTGTTCTTACCTTGGAGATTAAATTTCCTTTGTTTGAGAGGTGACTGAGAAACTTGTTTTCATCCCTCTCATTTGATCCTTAGGCATGCTAAATTCATCTTGGGACACTTCTGATTTGTAGGTGCCATGTCATACTGATTTTTGCCCCCTTTTACATTCTTGGTCCCTTTGAGGCAGAGAGATGTTTTACCTTGGAAAACCATGGAGGTCACCTCCTGACATTCTCTTCAAACCTTTTGCCTGCTGTCATCATGGATGCTTAAAATCTTCATTTCACCTCCTTTGACTATATTTCCAAAACCTTAGGTTTTTAGGGCTGTTAGAGAAAAATCATTAGTGTTGTCTTATAAGTTCTCTATATCTCTTTCAATTTCATTCATTTTTGTTCAGTTCACCCCACCTTTTCCCCTTCTTTATTTATAACTTCTAAAAATCTTCAATTCATGCTTGGTGGTGCTGGAGTGCCTCTATCCTTGTGATTCTCTGCATTTTCTTTGCTTGGCCTACTGCTAGTCTAATTAGTCCTAGAAACCCTAATTTTCCTTGAACATAGGCTGATTCCTCTTCCATTTTCTTGAGTATATCTTCTAATGAGGGGAAAGCCTCTTACCTTACCTAATTTTCATGCTCATAGCCATCTTGACGCTCTTGCAGAAATTTCAAACATGGACAGTTGTTCATTGCAGAATTTGTACTTGATTAAGGAGGTCTTATTTGAAGGTGTTTGATCTTATCTTAGACCAATAGATGTTTACCTTCTTTCCCATTTGACTCAACTTCTTATTACATGAAAAACATGGATTCAAAACACCAAAGACAATCCTACAACCTATGAAACCCTAGTGACCTAGTGGGAGGCTCTTTGAATTGGCCTTTGACTAAAAGCTTGGCTTGGGGTCTTCAGGTATGAAAAACAGAGTTTTTGACAATTTGATGTATTGAAGATCCAAAATCCAATGTGCTTGATTTATCTAAACAACCTACAGATATAGTTTTGGGACCATCAATGATTAAGGAATTTGGTGAGTATGAGAAGGAGTAGGATGTTTGCAAACCTTAGTAGGCAAGTGGAGGGGTGAGGTAAAGGAAAAACAGAGTGCTATGGTCATAGGTGGGAGAAATATGATGAATATGAATGACATAAGCCCATGAGGGGTCCTTTAGGAGTGGTAGGCTAACCAGGGAATGGCAGAGTAGTGAAATAGTGAAAAATTTATCCTAAGGATAATGAAGGTAGTGAGATTTCTAAAACTCACAATATTCATGAATCTTGTTTTTAGAAATCTAGGACAAGCATTTAGTCATCTACAAAATAGCAAAATTATTGATTACTGACACATACCTTAGAACATGATTCTTACTAGTCATAAAGTCACAATCCTCTCCTTGTAGTAATTTAACCTTTGGCCTTAGAAAGGGATCAACCACTTACAAAAATGTTTCCCTGCACTGAACTATTGTTTCTGGTGTTATTCAACTGGTTCAAATGCAATTGATTTAACACTGTAAACTGTTGGTACAACTATTATTGCTGAAATCATTTCAATTTGGTAAAGATAAAAAAATAAAGAATTTCAAATTGGCATTGAACCTGATACGTCTTTTGTTGTTCCAGCTGCCTCTAACTGAACTCCCATCTGTGCAATAACCAGAGCTGAAGGTAGCCAAAGATAAATCTTATAACTAAGTAGGTTTAATATATGAAAGGGGATTAGGCATCTGACTAAAGCAATACAACCAATGTAAAAAACAAAGTGTTTCAGTTGAGATCAGAATCAAGAATTTTCCCTAGCATATGACCTACGGGATTATACAAAGAATTTGGTGGACTTATTCAGTCTGGTCAGGTCATGTATTTTATTGCTATTTATTCTATGCATATTTTTCTCCTATGACCTTCATGAATACCAAACATTAAATTTCGCATGTGAATTCAAAAAATGTAAATGTAAAATGTTAATGGTTTTGTTATGTTATGTGCTCTAGGTAATTCAAAAGTTCAAGGTAAGTTGCTACAACAGTTTAAGGTAAGTTGCTATGATCTCTACATTTGTTTTTGGCTCTCTAAAATTTATATCTGGAGTAGGAATCCTTAAGAGGTAAATACAATAATATAAAGGAGTACCCAACATTTTTTAAAGCTTTCTCTGAAAAATATCTTTGGAGTAGGGAACCTTAAGAGGTAAATACAGTAAAAAAAGAGTACCCGAATACCCAACATTTTTTAAAGCTCGTACAAAAAAGTGAAATATTGTAACCAACAAGTGTTGCTGAGAAATTTTTATCATTCTAACAAAGATACAATTGTTGTTGTTTTCTCATTCTGGACCTCCTTGCCAATGTTTTTTTTTTCTCATTTTGGATCTCCTTGCAATGCTCCTTTCAATGTTGTTCCTTACAGATTCTCAATTGGAAAATATTCTCACAGTTGTTGTTTCCCCTCTTCATCAGATCTTGTCTTCTTCTTTAGATGAATTTTGGGAAATATAGAAAATCATGTCGATTCAGTCGACATAACTGTAACAAAATTCAGTCGGCATAGCTATAAATAAAGGTGTACCCAACATTTTTTAAAGCTTTCTCCGAAAACTGTATCTGGAGTAGGGGACCTTAATAGGTAAATACAATAAAAAAGAGTACCCAAGTACCCAACAATTTTTAAAGCTCATACAAAAAAGTGAAATATTGTAACCGACAAGTGTTGTTGAGAAAGTTTTATCATTCTAACAAAGATACAACTGTTGTTGTTTTATCATTCTGGACCTCCTTTCCAATGTTGTTTTTTTCTCATTTTGGATCTCCTTGCAATGCTTCTTTCAATGTTTTTCCTTATAGATTCTCAATTGGAAAATATTCTCACAATCATTGTTTCCCCTCTTCTTCAGATCTTGTCTTCTTCTTTAGCTGAATTTTGGGAAATATAGAAAATCATGTCGATTTTGTTGACATAACTGTAACAAAATTCAATGGGCATAACTGTAAAAAAATTCAATTGGCATAGTTGTTTGTTAGGAAAAACTGTCAATATTAACAACCACACATAATATGTTAGGCAAAAATGTCAATATTAACAACCACTTGTAATCACGAAGCCAAAGCCACCTGCACCAGCATCCACATGCACAATCACACATTTAATTTTAATTAAGTAATGTTATAGCATTACTCAAATCTACGAGAAATTATCGATAATATGTATTTTAACAGGAATTTTAACACTAATCTATGTTCCTCTCTGCCTCGGTAAGAGGCCAATAATCTTAGAAAATTACAAAGGCATAAATATTTTCTTGTTCTTGATTATTTACTTGTGATGTTCTTTAATTATTATTTATATTCTTCTTGTATTCTTTCTTCTTAGTTCATCAAGAAAATATCAAATAAAAAGAACATAAATCAAGGACCACAAATATAGGCTAGAAGCCAGGGAAAACCCTAACTTTAGGGGAAAAATCAGTTAGTAATTCTTCCATCAATAGTTTTTCTGAGACTCTAGACCTTGACTCACACTTCCTCCACATCAATTCAACCTTCCTTTTGATCCTCCTTTTACCTAGAAGAAACATCAACAACAACAACACTATGCAACACTTCCTTTGTCCTTGAAACTTTTACCTTGCTTCTAGAACTTTTATCTTGGAGAAAATACTTTGATCTTGCTTCTAGGAGTTCGATTTTGACCCAGTACAACTTCTCAAGGAATCCACACTCAATATAATCAACTTCAACCTATTCTTCTCTTGGCAGCATCAACCTGTAGCAATTGGCAATAGTAAAACAATGAGGGACTTCGATCTTCCAATATAGGACACATGAGAGAGAGAGACACCAAAATTTCGATTTTAGTTCAATCATTTTTCTTTTCCAAACTCACACTCCTTTTGACCCCTTTCTTGACTTCGAACTTTTCCCTTATGCGGTAGTAGATATTGAATTTCTGGATGTGAGTGATAGAGCTCCAAATGAGTTCGATCTGCTTGTATATATAGGCTTGTGCTGATTTCAAATTGTTGGGGTTGAGGCCAACTTGATCACATTAAGGACGACTTGGCATGGAGGCTCCATAAATCACATTTGACTCAATACTAAAATTTATTACATGATTCAAAAGCCCAAGATGGGTCAATTTAAATATGTAATGACTCTATAAACTTAGAATAAATCCTAGAATTCCACAATTGGGAATTTGACCTAAAATAATATGACCCAAGCATGAAACCCATGCTTTAATATGTCATTTAATAATAATTTAAAATTATTTTCTTTGTTCTTTTGAAAAGTACATTAAATATTGACTCAAATATAACTTAAATCAAGACCGAACCTAGTTATAATCTTCAACGCTCCCTCTTAACTAGGGAGGTATTCATAATATGCAAGTACAAGAAAGATATCAACTATGTGAACTATGAAGAATTTTTAGGCACCTCAATGCCATGGAATAGATTCCTGACCAGGGAAATTTATACATTGGTCTCTCAACGCTATAGGCACCGCAATTCCATGGACTAAATTCCTAACCAAGGCAATCTATCCAAGTGGGACTAAGATGGACTAAAGCTCTGAGCCTCTATCGGTACCATCAGGCTTACTTACTAAACATCAACCTAGGGAAATTGGTGCAAATCCACTCGATGCCAGCCTCCTACCAGACATCAAAAGTGGCAGTCTGATGTCTTTCCAGGCAATGCTTCACTCACAGAGCCTCAACAAGAAATATTTCTCAATCAAAATGATCGAAAACGAACATTTTATCAAACCTTCGATAGATTCACCTCTACAAACACAACCCCAATCAGCAATACATTTTAAATATATAATTCGAAGCAAACCTTCGGAGTTTCGATGTTTCTCTTCAACTAATCTCAGTAGGACCTTTATTTGAATATTTTGAGAGAATATTCCTCTACCTACTTCACATGTAGCAACATATCTTCTAGAATGTATTCTCCAATAAAAAATTATGTTGTGTCTTCCCTCTTAATCAGGGAGAGTTCTTCTATTCAGGATCCCTCTTAATGTAGGGTGATTCACTCATTCCTTCGGTATTGGATAACATTTCATGGCTTCCATCCATCTCATCATGATTAATATATAATCTTCTCTTATGGACATATTTATTAGCTTGAATATGATTTACCTTCACAACTTAGACAACAAATACAACCATATCTATAGAAGCATGAAGTCAGTCAAAATGAAATATTATAGTAGCAGAAGCATTATACTTTACGAACATAATCATCAAGAGAATATACTTCAATACTTAAACTTCTAGCATAGGTTTGTTACAAACCCTAAATCAAATCAAAAACTCAATCAAGGTGACATAGGTTTAGTTCTGTCATATGGTGATACCTAGAAAATAAATAAAAATAAAAATAAAGGTATCTAATAACTTTTGGAAGTGATATATATTAGACTTCCAACTAAGATTTTATGTAAACCCTAGATTTTATACATGAGCCATAATAATCAAACACAACTTAGTGAACAAGAATAGATTCTACTAGGGTTTGATGTAAACCATAGATTTCTCATCATCATCCTAGAACTTCAAACTTTGACTAGGGCTTGTTTCCAAACCCTACGACTTGTGACCACTAGAAATTTGTTCAACACACATATCTAGGATATTACCATCATGCATAAGCATATCATATGTCAAAAAATATTAATACATTATTCATATATCGACCTAGACTAAGCTATGGCTTCAACTAAAATGAACACATACCTAGGATAACAAGGGTCTTGTAGATCTAACCAAAACCTAGGGCTTCAGTTCATATAAAACCAAACCCTTATTATATCGAAAATTAAAAGGTTCAGGATTTTTAACAACATCATTTCAACCCTAATAAGTTAGAGCTCTCATGATCATATAAAAACCCAAACATGACATTATCATTATATCAATCCGTATAGCAATTTCTTCATTAATAACCCTAAGTAGGTTTAGGGTTTCACACATTACCAACATACCCTTAGGTTAGGGTTTTTCAGAGAGCCTTTTTAGGTTTATTTTAAGCAAAAAATTGGCAATATAAGGTGGGTATATTCATCATATGATGAATCATCCCAAGAAAGAATCTTTAAGATTCAGGAGAGCTAGACATATCAATAGTTAGTAATGTAGAATGGATTTACCAAAGAGAATAACAAGAATTTATGATCTAAGATATACCTTTGTTTCTTTGAAAAACCTTTTTAATTCTAATGCTTTGACTTGTGAGGCCTTATTTCTTATTCCTTGAGGCCTTCTCTTATGATCCTTGAGCATTTAACAAGCTATTTCATAGACAAGGAAATAGAGGTAGAAAGGTGATTAGGTTTTAATATAATCAAAACTTTAAATAAGTATATGAAACGAAAATTGAGAGGGAATGAGATATTTATCTTGAGGAGTTTTTATGGGATCCCTCCAAATATTTCAGAGATACCTAAAAATTATAAAACAAGAAAATCTCATTTTCCAAAGATCTATTAAACCTACAAATAAGTATAAATCATACAAATGAAATATCTAAAGCTAGGAAACATGGGCTTAGTAGTGTAAGTACCTTATTTCATTCTCTTCAGATTTCACTCTCTTGGTAGAGGATTCTTCTTCGACCACATTTTCATCATAAATTTCTCTTTTATTTTTTATAGGATTTTCGGGACACTCACTTCTTTAGTGACCCATTTTATGGAAATTATAACATTCATCTTGTACATATAAACCTTCTTTCTTGGCCCTTTCTTCTTGAATTTTCCCTTGTGATGGGAAACATACGCATTTGAGACTTCTTCATGTTGGTTACTAATGAGATTCTTAAATCTTCTTGACTGCAGGCTATCCATAGTTCCTCAAAGGTTGGAGCTTCTTTCCAATTGCTGAGACCTAAAGTAAATGCACTCCAAGGAGGTGGCAACCCAAATAGGGATGTGATCAAAATTTCTTTTTCTATCACTATTTCATCAATGGCAAGAAGATCATATCTTATTCTTGCTATATTCACAAATAAGCTGGCCATGGTATCTTCCTTAGTCATATTACTGGTCCTTAGTTAATTTTTCAAGCTTTCTAGTTTTCCAATGTTCTTGATGGTAAATAGTTTTGACAAGTTTTCATACATTTCCTAAGCATGGTCAATGTTTTCTATGTAAGGGACACGTTTTTCCTTTATGCCTTCAACCATTAGAGTCATAGCCACCAATTTCAATTGTCATAATTTCACCTTATCTGCATCACTGGAGTCTTCCGTGGGATTCTTCACTTTTCCCTTTACCACATCTAAAACCTTATTCTTTTCAAGGATGAGGAAAATCCTCCTTTTCCAAGATCTGTAGTTTGAAGCTTCCTTAAGCTTGTTCTCTCCCTTGATAGTGTTAGACATATTTCTTGGAGATAGTGAAACTTTATTTTCCTTAAAGTGTTACCTCTTATGAACTCCTTATGTTTCATTAATCAATTCCTTCAAACTACCTTTACCTTCTTTCTTCACCAAAGCTCTGAAACCATGTTAGAAAATCAGAAAGGAAAAAATATTTCCTTGTTCTTGATTATTTACTTGTGATGTTCTTTAATTATTTTTTATATTCTTCTTGTCTTATTTCTTCTTAGTTCATCAAGAAATTATCAAAGAAAAATAACATAGATCAAGGACACCATATATAAGCCAACAGCTAGGGGAAAAACCCATTCTAGGGGAAAAATCAGCCAGTAATTCTTCCTTAAAAGTTTTCCTGAGACTCTAGACCTTGACTTACACTTCCTCCACACCAAGTTATCCTTCCTTTTGATCCTCATTCTACCTACCAATAGAAAAAACACTATGCAACACTTCCTTCAAACTTAAAACTTAGACCTTGATTTTGGAACTTCGATCTTGGAGAGAATACTTTGATATTGCTTCTAGGAGTTCGATATTGACCCAATACAAATTCTCAAGCCACCAACACCCAACATAATCAACTTCGACCTATTATTCTCTTGGAAAAAGAAACAAGCAACAACATGCAATAATTGATAGTAGAAAAATAATGAGGGACTTCGATATTCCAATCTAGGACACTTGAAAGAGAGAGAGAGAGAGAGACCAAATTTTGATTTTCCTTCAATATTTTAGCTTGTCCAAACTTGCACTCCTTTTTACCCCTTTCTTGACTTCACACTTTTTCCCTTATGCAACAATAGATATCGAATTTCTAGATGTGGGTGAGAGAGCTCCAAATGAGTTAGATCTGCTTGTATATATAGGTTTGTGATGAGATTTAATTCTTGGGGTTGAGGCCAACTTGATCACATTAAGGCCGACTTGGTGTAGAGGCTCCATAAATCATATTTGAATCAATAATAAACCTAATTATATGATTCAAAATCCCACGATGGGTCAATTTAAATCTGTAATGACTCTATAAACTCAGAATAAATCCTAGAATTCAACAATGGGAACTTTGACCTAAAATAATATGACCCAAGCATGAAACCCATGCTTTAATAAGTCATTTAATAATAATATAAAATTATTTTCTTTATTCTTTTGACAAGTATATTAAATATTGACTCAAATGTAATTTATGAAGACCGAACCTAGTTACAATCTTCAAGAAATAAGGCCTTTGAGATTTTGATTCGTTAACATAGAATTTTTCTTGTGTTTAATAGGCTGAGGAAAAAGTGAATTAAATCATATATAACAAAACTTTGGATTAAGCATTTGTTTTTTCTCATTGGTTCATATTTCAATGCAGAACGATTACAAAAATCTCTGTCGACCCTTTGGGTAGGGACTAAAAAGATAATTTGGAAAATATAAATTATATACTCTCATACAAAATTCATTTATTTTAGTTTTGTTGATTACAAAACAATTTTTAATTACCATTTTTCAAATTATTGGAGGATATTTTATGGCTGATGATTTTTAATGTATATGAATTGTTTTTCTGATACTCTAAAAAGGATGTTTTCAATTATTTAAAATACATAAATAAATATTTTAAATCAGTGAAGTTATAGTTTGAATGTTATGTTTAAATTATATGTTTTTTCAAGATCATACATCATTCAAAAACCACGTGGTGGCAATGTCCAATAAAAACAAAAGCAATGACAGTGCCACCACATGACTTTTATAATTTTTAATTTATAATGTATTATATACAACACTTGTTTTATTTAATTTAATAATATATTATATTCATTATTTTATACATTTTATTTTTTTATTATATATATATATATATATATATATATATATATATATATATATATATATATATATATAAATTTTAATCAATAATATTATATTCATTGTAAATATTATATTAAAATTAATGTAAAATAATATTTACAATGAATATAATATTATTGATTAAAGTTTTGATACACACACACACATATATATATATATATATATATAGAGAGAGAGAGAGAGATAATTTTGCAATTATTACATTAAAATTATTTACATAAGCATTTGTAATATAAGAGGTTTATTTATAATAGTAAATAGAAAATGAAAATGAAAATATATACATATTTTTTAATTTAATTTATTATGTACATTATTTCATATACAATATTTTTAATGAATGATTTGCCTTTTTTCTATTGTAGATGTTAAACCAAGATATTTGGAGAAGATAAACAACTAATGCGACCAAATGTGAAATGTGAGGAAATATGGAAACTGATGATACCGTATGAGAAATCTCGAAATGAGTGAAAAAAATAGGAAAGAGATGGAAACACTGAAACAACAAGTATGACAATCACAATGGCCATCATGAAGGGTATGCCAAAACAAAAGTTCAAAATTTAAGCAAAGGGATCATTAGCTACCCAAATTCTAGTATAAGGGAGTTTTCCTAAATGCAATGTAACAACCTTGGTGAAAATTCCATGTAATAAAGGTAAAATAATAATCACGGTTGATGGGACACGTATTCCAAGCCGAATGTTGGGGAAAAAACCCTAGTGCAGGTGTTCACATGGTTTATTATGGCTAAGGAAATTGAAAAAGGCTATAGCTAAAGCATTAAAGAGGCAAAAGGTATTTTTGGCACATTTATTTATGAAAATAATGGAAATTAGGAGAAAAGGGAGGTAAAAGGTCAAAGGTTGCATGTGAGGAGGAAAATGAAGGAAAAATAATGGAAAATGAAGAAAATAAAGGCTTCTGAGGATCAGTTGGTACCTTTTGTTAGTGCGTTTTTGAGCTCTCTCATTATTCTCTCTCTCTCTCTCTCCCTCATAATATTGTATACTTAGATTTTTATTGAAGCACTCTTGGAGAGTGTGGATATTTGGTGAATTGGAGCAAGAAGGTAAAGGAAGAGCAGGAAAGCGCAAGAGGATATCGACATCAGCAACTAAAATGGATTTTGATTGCAGGTACCGAGTTTCATATATGTTTTCCTCACTAATTTTGGAATGCATTGTGTATGCATGTGGATTTTCCTAGCCTTTCCATTTCCTAGATAGTCATGGTGTTGTGGGTTTATTTACATTGATTTTTTTTTGTTGGTTCTCATGATTCTTCTAGATCTTGGGTTGAGTTATTAGGTCCTGGAGCCTTGGTTGGAAAAACACTCTAGAGCCCTAGGTGGGTTGAGTTACTAGTCCTCGATCCTTGGTTGGATAAATGCTTTGGGGCCCAAAAATACCTAGGGTTGAGTTACTAGTCCTCAAGACTTGGTTGGAACAAACACTTCGGAGCCATGAAGGATCTTGGATGAGACCAATCCATGATGGTTGTGATGTCCAACCATGAGGTGGAATCACTGGTTGAGGTGGTTTGGCGTATGGAAGCCCTAGATTGGTTTTGATTGATGTGTTTGATGATATCCCACATTCATGCTTGGAATATGGCACAGGGGTGATTGGATGAAGTGAGACTTGGTTCAACTAATATATGGTCAGGTGAAACGTGAAAGTCCGATATCCATTTGGTTTTTACATTCAGTAATGAAGATCTCATTCATTTTGTATTTAATATGAAAATGTACTGATTTATATGTGGTTTCTATTGTTGTTGTATGCATGGTATTTTAGTTGTTTTTATGCTTGTTATGAGAATGTATTTTTACAGTGATGATATATGGTTGTCCCCATTTTTTTACTTTTAAATGAATACACCATGTATCTATGGTAAAATATATTGTATTGCAGTTAATGATGCAGGGAAGAAATGCTTCTTAGCAATTCTCAGATAAGTATGATACCCCTATGCTATGTTCTGTTGTTTATACCTATAGCTTTCATGTTTGTGACATGTTTGACAAAAAAAATTTCATGTTTAGGAGGGGTCTAGATGATTTTTGATTGATGTGATTGCTTCCATATCATTTTCCTATTGTTATTTATCATCTATGAACTTTTCAAGAATTTTTGGGTAGACTATTGGGTTCTGGGCTTGAGAAGGTGGCTCAAATCTCGGGATTGCTGGCACAGAACTGAGTATTTGGTGTGCTAGCTACTGGCATGCAGTGTTATGCCTGTGGCTATAGCCTCTTGTTCCTTTGCATGCAGTGTGATTCCTGCGGCTATGGCTCAAAAAAGTCAAAATTTTAGTGTGACCTTGGGGTAAGAGGCATGGACGGTCGGGTTACCTCATGGGGGTGTTGTTATTGTTGTACAAGGTTTGTATGTTGTGTTTCCGTTGGTTCCACTTCCTTAAGGTCACCTAGGAGGTTGAATATCATTATAGTAACCTCTCTTCACATGTTTACCATGGTTGGCCGGTTACTTGGGTAGATGTGGGAAGAGGGTATTACAGAGTGATATCAGAGCATGATTCAACCCTTGGACTGGATGGGTGGTGTGTTGGTCATGCTTTACTATTGGTTGCATATGTGTTTCTCATACCTAGGGTGTATTTTCTTGTTGCATCCGTGTTGTGTTGGACATGGTGGTAGTGGTGTCGCCATGGAGGGACTAATGGTGTTTTCGTCTACATGTTTTCATGAGTGTATGACTAGTTATGTGTTGTTCATGCTTGTGTATTGTTAGTGCACACTTTTTTATATGTTGCTACATGTTGTATATGCATTTTTTATTTATGTTAGGTCACATATTGGTCATGCTTGTGTGTTTTCAGTCTATGCTTGCTTGCATTATGATATATCTTGAACATGCATTGGTAGTTCATGCTTGGTTATACATGCCAGAAGGGTACATGTGGTCAATTTTGTGTTGGTATGGTTGATCTTGGAATGCATTTGGTATTATTATGCATTGATGACTAGACTCTAAATAGAATGATGTTCATGTGCTAATATACCATTTGTTACGAGTTTATATGTTGTTATGATTATGTAAATACATGTATTTCATTGAATGGTTGATCTTGCGGGATGTATCCTCCCCAAATTACACTAAGGTACATTAGTTTATTTATAATTTGGTTTAGCTGACATATTTCACATTGCAGGAAGACATCAAACATGAATAGTATAATGGTAGACTACATAGATTCTCCATATGATTCATATGAGCAGCATGGTTTTGGGAATTCATCTGATTTTGTAGATAGACTGAGAAGTATAAATGAATTAATAAGGAGTTGCAAGGCATAAAATGATAGGCTCATACAAGCACAGGAAAATCAAGCGAAGGTCAATGCAACCATCCTTCAAAGTTTTTCATATTTTTAGAATCAGGGGCCACTTAGGATCAATTATGGGTAGGAGAATGGGACCAATGGAGCATATGGTAGTAGGTATCTTGGAAGTCATAGGTCGGAGAGGAATGACATGGTTAGAGATGAAATATTTTTTGACACTTAGGATAGGGGAGGTGATAGATGCAAGTATCATTCTAGTTATGGTTCTGATAGGCATCATTATCATCCTTACAGGAGGAGTGACAGGGGCTATTTTCCAGATGATTTTAAAAGGGAAAAATCACCCACATTTGACAGAGAGATATAGAAACCATAGGATGTAGAGGAATGGTTTCTTGGCATTAATACGTTTTTCAAATTGCATGATTACTCAAAAAATATGAAAGCTAGGATAACTACATTCAACCTCAGAGGTAGAGTAAACATTTGGTGGGAAGATGTGAAGAATGTCAAAGATATTTCTGAGGAGGAGTTGACTTGGAGTGATTTCGAAGGATATTCTAGAAGAAGTATCTATATGAAAGAGACTACTATGATAGGTAAAAGGAGTTTTATGAGTTGAAGATGGTTTCCATGACAAATGAGGATTATACTAGTATTTCTTGGAGTTACTGAGATATGTTCCTTACCTCAAGGAGGAGAAGTCCAAGATTCATAGATTTATTAGTGGGCTATCGATAACATTCAGAGATAGGATTGATTTTGTTGAGCCTAGGTCGTTGGATGGGTCCATCTAGAAGCTCAAGCAATTTTATGAGCAATTGAAGCGCAAATATGAGGAAAATACAAACTGGAAAGGTAATGACAAGAATAGAGGAAAATAGGACAAGAAGCGAGCAAGGCATTAGGATATAGGTAAAAAGGAGAATGTTGCACCACCTAAGAAGTTCAATACATCTAGCAGAGGAAAAGGATTTCGGTCGGAGTAGTAGAATAAGAATGAGAATAGGGATGTTGTGTGATGTTGTACTTGTGGAGTAGATAATCGTAGGAGAGATTTTCCAAAACATCAAGGTGGTAAGCCACAGATCTAGAGTGCACAGCAGGCACAGACAATGGGAGATGTTAGGCATATCATTCCTCAGATTTATGCAATTGTGGACAACAGGCAGGTAGATGATCAAGCTTCTATCATTCAGATGGATGGTAAGCTTTGTGATCAAGTTGTTTCTATTTTAATTGACCGTGGATATAAATATAGTTATATTAATCCCGGCCTAGTGGATAAGTGTGGTTTGAGTAAGTAAAGGCATGTAGAATATTGGTTAGTGCAGTTGGCCATAGGTACGAAGAAAAGAGTTCACCATTGGGTAATATCTTGTGCATTTTAGTTAAATGGTATTCCTCCAACAACACACTTGAACATATTTTCATTACGTTCATACAACATGCTATTGGGTATGGATTGGTTATACCTTCACAGAACCAAGGTAGATTGTTATGACAAAGCCATTGAGTGCTTGGATGAAAATGGGGAACCAAGAGTCTTACAGGGAAAGAAGAAAGCCACATTAGTTAGGATGGTGACAACCATGCAGGCCAAGCCCAGTCATAAGAAAGGGTGTGTACTATTTGTAGTTCATATCTATAGTGAAAAAGGTAAGGAATTTGAGGATGTTGATGTGTTGAACATGTATCTAGTTTTATAACAATTTTAGGATGTTTCTCCAACAAATATTTCAGAGTTTCCACCGCACAAGGAAGTAGATGTTTCTATTGAGTTGATGCCAAGGGAAACTCCAACATCAAATATACATTACAGGGTAAGCACACTTGATTTGATAGACTTAAAGTTGCAGCTAAAAAAGATTCTTGACAAGGGATACATTAGGCCAAGTGTATCGCCATGGGGCACACCAATGTTGTTCATGAAGAAGAAATATGGCACTCTTATATTGTGTATTAACTACAGGAAGCTGAAAAAAGTGACCATCAAGAACATGTACCCACCATCAAGGATTGATGATTTGTTCGATCAGTTGAAGGGAGTAGAAATGTTCTCTAAGATCAACTTGAGATAGGAATATCATCAGGTACACATAAAGAGTAGGACATTTACAAGACCACATTCAGAACCAGGTATGAGCATTATGAGATTGTTTTAGTTCCATTAATTTTGACTAATGCCCCAACTACATTTATGTGTTTTATGAAAAATGTGTTGCGTCCTTATTTGGACAAGTTTGTGGTTGTGTTTATTGATGACATATTGGTATATTATAAAAATTAGGAAGAGCATTCCAAGCATTTGGCAGCAATGTTGAGGTTTTTGAGAGAGCATCAGTTGTATGCTAAGCTCAACAAATGCAGTTTCTTCCAGACTGAGGTACACTACTCGGGACATGTTGTCTCCAAGGAGGGAATTGTAGTAGATCCATAAATGATAAGATCCATCATAGAGTCGGTAGCTCCTAAGAATGTAGATGGGGTGAGATCATTCATGGGATTGGCACATTACTATAAGAGGTTCATCAGGAACTTCTCACAAATTTCTTATCATATTACATAATTACAGAGGAAAGGTAAGAATTTTTATTGTATAGAAGAGTTTGAGGCCAATTTTGAGCAGCTTAAGCAGTTTTTTACACATGCTCCAATGTTGAAGATTGCATATCCATACAAGGAGTTTGTATTATGTACATATGCATGCAAAAGAGGACTTACTGGGGTCCTTATGTAGGATGGATAGGTGGTATTCTATGAGTCATGAAAATTGAATGAGCACGAGCATAACTACTCAACACATGATCTTGAGCTAGCAGCGATCATTCATGAACTGAAGATGTCGAGGCACTATATTCATGGTAGAAGGTTTGTAATAATGAGTGACCACATTGGGTTGAGTTACCTTTTCGACCAGTCGAATCTGAATTCTAGGCAGGCTATATGGTTGGCAACAATTAGTTAGTTTGACTTCAAGATAAGATATATTAAGGGAAAAGATAACATGGTCACATATGCTCTTAGCGGGCAGGTATAGGTAAATCACATAGTAGCTATGACCTCCTATGGGACAGAATTACAGGATAATATCTTGCAAGCAGGTCAGCTGGATCACAGGTATGTGGAGATTGTGGACAGGTCGCAGTAGAGTACAGGTATAGGTGTTGTTACAGGTATAGGTGTTGGCACATGTATAGGTACAGGTGTTGGTGCAGGTACAGGTGGTAGTACAGGTACATGTGGTAGTACAGATATAGGTACAGATGGTAGTATAGGTGCAGGTGTACAGGATTTTGACTACCATCTCATAACAGATGGATTAGTTATATATAGAGACATGAAATATGTACTGGATAGCAGTGAGCTCAAGAAGGTGATCTTTAGGGAGTTTCATGAAAAACCATATTTAGGTCACCCAGACTACTAGAAAAAATTTACTACACTAAAGAGGTTCTATTATTGGTCGAATCTAAAGAAGGATGTGGTGGAGATTGTAGCCATATTTCTGAATTTTCATATGGTTAAGGAAGTGTGTAAGCATCTAGGTGGACTGTTACACAAGATATAGGATCCAAGCGAGGGAGAAACCCCTCCAATGGGAAAAGTAAAAAATAATACTTCTCTTCTTATAGAATCAAATCAAATTGTGAATTCCAAGACCCAAATACCAAATCCAAAGTTCCTCCCAAGAACCAAATCAACCTTTCAACAAGATCTCCTTCAAGAAAGACAAAATATTCCAAGGTCAACGAAAATCAACCTCTCCAAAGACTGCTCCAATTAGGTCTTGACCTTCACTTCAAGTATGCAACTTCAGCTGAAAATTAGCTTAGAAACCCTATATTTTTAGATGTTTGGATTGAAAAAGATAATATTTGTGGCTTATTTTATTTTCTTGGTATTTCTCCTTGTTTTCTTGTCATTTTCTCTTGTTTTCCTTCTCTTCTTATTTCCGATCGAACTTGTTGACAATGATCTCCCAAATGATTCAAAATACCTTCTATTTATAGTATTATTGAGGAGTCAAATATTCCTCTTCTAGGTTGAATTCACCAAGGTAGGGTCGAATTGGTCTTGGAGGAGAAATTGGCTTTCTAAACTAAAAAACAATGACTTTCTTTTGTTACAAAAAGTCCAAATGGGACCATAATACATCACAAAAAGTATTCTTTGACTCAAAAATCCATAGAAGCATGAAGAACATGCTTTGACCTAAAATTTGAGCATGAAACCCATGCTTGAAAAAATGAAAAACGTTTTTCTCTTTTTATATAAAATATACAATGTCATGATTACAATTATGAAAATTGAATCTAGTTACATTCTCCAACATCCCTCACCTAATTTTATATAAAGAGAGAAGAGAGCCTATCATAAAACTTGTGTTAAAGTATATGCTTTTAATATTGATGTATTTTTATTAGAGTCTTTATGATTGTGTGGTATAATATTTGGAAGAATTAGGGTTTGTAAACCATATAGAAGACTTAGAGGTTACAACTTGTATTCAAGTCTTAGATGAGAAAGTCCTAAGATTTCTCAGATGAAACCATAGAGAAACACTTGGAGTGATGGATGCAAGTGGATTTTGTGTGATGAATATTGGTTTATCTCCATGAAAACATGTGGAATGACTTGGTGTTGATGTTAGCTTGATATTAAACCTTTGGTGTGGCTAGATAGCTTGATGAATCCACATAATGAAAAAGCCCTATCCATTACAGTTCATATAGGAAAAAGGAAAGGAAATAATCATGCATCAAAAAAGGATTTTTACGACAAGGATGAGCATACACATTTGAAGAAGTAAAATAAATTCTTTCTTTAGGATTTACTAGTAGTTTTTGTGGGAATTTGTTCCTCTTAGCACATGACATGTTTCCAAGTTTATCTTATATATTTTTCAGAGGAGGAGTTGAAAACTCTCAGTGGTTTCTTCCTTAATCAAGAGAAAGGAAGAATATATACATTACTCAAGAAACATATGACGACATCAAGAAGTACAAACAATAGTTGTGGCAAGAGGGTTCCCCTAGAAAGTGGGAGTGGACTACAAGGAAATTTTTCTTTCTCTAGTTTCTAGATGGTTAGGTTCTTGTATGACATAAAGAATCAAGCATAGACTCAAAAGGAGTGAATAGTGTTTAAAAGGGAATATTGTACATATTGTTAGGACATCCAGGATCATTTCAGATGACCGAAAGATCTTCTAGTTTTTAGGGAGAAGACAATTAGGCGGAGTGGAAGGAGAAACCTTCCAAGAGGATGTCATTGGTTGAGATTATCAAGATGCTTAAAGATATAAGGTCTCTAGGAGTAGTACGTATTATTTGAAGGGACCATGCTAGACAATAAAATACTTTCTTATGTGACAAAGGGAGAAACAATGGTAGGAGGATTTGCTTCTGTGATAGAGGGAGAACCCATGATTACCATAGGAAGACATGATTCAATGTCAGAGGGAGTTGACCTCAAAATTTGAGATGAAGGATATTGGATTGATGCATTATTTCTTAGGATTGGAGGTGTGGTAAAGACTTGATGAGATATTCCTTGGATAGTGAAAGTTTATCAACAAGATCTTGAGGAGACTCGATATGGTACATGCATTATACAATTAGATATGTTTTGAGATATGTCTAAGGTGGTGAAGTTAAGTTGTAAGGATATGCAGATTTGGATAGGGATGAGAGTGCAAAGGATAGAAAGAGAATGTCAGGGTGTTGCTTCAAATTTGGATTAGCTATGTTATCCTAGTTTAGCAGGAAGCAAAAATTTGTTTCACTCAATGCGGCAAAGTGAAGTATGTCATAGCCATTGTTGCAAGTCATGAAGCAATGTCAATATAGAAGCTTCTTATAGAACTATTTGATCAGGTCACTTCATCCGAGACATGAGAATAATGAATCTCTAGTACATAAACATAAACAAGCATATTATGGACATTTTAACCAACCCTTTGTCTAAAGAAAAGTATTTATAATTCAAAGACAAGCTTGGTGGTATGCAAAATGTCTCCCTTATTGAAAGGGAGTGTTGATGTCTTTGTGGGATGGGTTAGACCATCTCCTGAAATGCCAGAAGGAATTGGCTAGGTCATTTTGTTTTGACCAGGGGAGAAGGATACATTCACCTAAGAAGCTAGAAGGACTTGGCTGGGTCATACGTATTTGACTAGGGGTGAATGACTTAGTAAAATTATAGATTGGACAGATCTTCTCTTGAAAAACCATAAGCACTTGGTTTGATCATGTTGATTTGAATAGAGGAGATAAATTAAATTCATGTGAGAATCCATAAAGGACCTTGGTTGGGCCATTTGGCTAGGGGTAGATCATCTCCTTAGAAGCCATAATGGACTTTAGATGGGCCATGCTAATTTGACTATAGGATATTGATACATTTTCCTAAGGAGCCATAAAGGATTTTGGTCAGGCGATGTTGCTTTGGAAAGGGGTGAATGGACCAATATACTCATATTTCCTACTCCAAGATGAATTGATATATAGACGTGCATGTGAGGAGCCACAATTCCTACTTTAGGATGGAGATATCTATAGACATGCATGTGAGGAGAAAATTTTCCTACTTCAAGATGGAGTGATTTATAGACATGCATCAACATAAAAATCACATGAAATTTTCTTATGAAGGAGAAATTTTAGCTAAGGGGAAATTTGTAGCAGCCAAGGATAATACCTCCCTCGCTAAGAGGGAGTATTGATTTTTGTGTAGCATTATGAGGTATTCACACATCCCATGAGGTCACCTAATCTGACCTAAAAGAATTGTAAATATATAAATATAAATATATATATATATAAATATATATATATATATATATATATATATATATATATATATATATCTATATATATATATATATATATCTACTATATATATATATATATATATATATATATATATATATATATATATATATATATACTGGGCATCATGTAGTCTCAAAAAGGACAAGTCAGCCCAACTATGAAAGGGGGTGTCCATTGGTCGAAATTCAACCTATTTGACTTCTATATATACATGATGTGACACCTCATTTTGATCAATTGTTATCACATAATCTCTCTTCTAGAGAACCAACACGTGTGAAAAAGGAGGTCAAATTTAATTGACTTTGACCAAGTTTAAGGAGGGTAGGTTGATCACATTTGAGCGAGCTACAAGATTTGAGTTTGATTGTAATTTACTAAATTGTTGGAGCCTAGTTTGACTGTATTTGACCGAGCTTTAAGGGTTTCATTCAACCATAGTTAACTGTAGGAGCTGCGGGTCTGAATTTCACCATAGAGCTAACCATAGGTATATGTTTTACTAGGCTAGTTTGACTGTATATTTTAGGTAGTTTGATCAACATTGACTTCTGATTATTTTGAGCACTTTGACTTGCCTTGACTTGCTAGAGTTTGACTAGATTTTCTTGCTATTTTGACTTGAGTATTGGAAATATTTCTAGATAAATTATTGATTTATAAACCTTGCTGAAGAATACTTTCTCCTAAAGAAATTTTTTTGGGTTTTATCCCAAGGTTAGGTTTCCCAGGGTAAAATTTATTGTCTCAAATATGCATGGATGTCTCCTAATTATCTTTATTGTTTTCGTTGCATTTATCGTTGAGATTTTTCATGCATAACTTACTAATGATATCAATGGCATGAGATATATTGGTTGAATATCATTAGGGAGTAATTATCATATCAAAATATTGGTTTCGACTGTGCATCTTGTGGAAAATTCAATAGTTGATTAGTCCATTTGAAATTGAAATGGGGTTGGTTAGATAGCTCTTTTAGAGACCTTTTCAAATGGTATATTCCACTTTTTCTAACTCCCAAGCATGAGGTAGAAAAATAGGCAAAGGAAATTTGTGTCTCTAAGTCGACAGGTGGCCCAAAACATAGTTGGTGGGTTGATAGGGCTCAAGTAATGATGTGGTTCCATATGGGTAACATGTGGCAGCCATGATTATTGGACCAAGTAGGATGACTAAGAAAAAAAAAGGTTATGCTTCTAGATCAATCAACAAGGGTATATCTTCAACAAGATGAGGTTGAATCCCATCTGAAAGTTAACAATGATGTAAACAAGCCCCCCCCCGCCACACGATCAAAACCATCATGTTTTACCACTATTTATGTGGTATCCAGTTATTGGTTGTAATCCACCTTTTTTATCCATACCAAAAATAGGGAGGGTTTCCCCTGTTATAGGTACCAACAATTTCCTAAGAACATGGGTCCCATATTGAATAACCATGTTTGATAGTTTGATAAAGATTAGCACTGACAACCGATGGGTGGTGAACTGATGTACCATTGGTCATAACACCTAATCACAAGGAGCTTAGTGGTATGCGCCTAGGTGTCTATATGGAAAATAGATAAGTTCTTGTTTTCACACAATAACATACTTGTGTTGGAAATTAGCTCACTACTGAAGCGGGGGGGGGGGGGGTGGGGTGAATTAGTAGTGAAAGATTTTATTAAATTTATAAAATGTTTTATCAAAAAAAAAACAAATAAGTAACCCATCATCTAACATATGAAATAAACATAAAATCAACATGTAAAATCACTGTGAACAATATCAAAACATGCACATGAGAGGACACAAGTGTTCTGGTGGAAAACCCCCTCCAGGGAAAAAAAACCACTTCTTGTTGCTGCTTCTCAAATATTATATTAAGTATTGAAAATATTTTTACATGGAAGAGATAAAGCCTAGTAGAATGTACGACTCAACTATTATGATAGTCTGCTAGTAACACCATATAGAAATACTCTTCTCCCACAACTCTACGAACACCCATCTGCTGGAATCCACCACGAACAATGAACCTTGCCCAACTCTACTGGACTTTGGAGAAATATGCTTCGTGTTATGGTTTTTGAAATAGGACACCACCTTATCTACAATGAAGCCTCAATTCCTTCAAAAACTCCATGCGGACCACATTTCATGCATTTTCAAACTAGGCTCTCAAATATTTTAAACATGAGCAACCCAACAACCTCTCTGATCTAAAAATAAAATCCGATATGCACACTCTAAACTTAGCTATACATGTACAATTAACCATGCAAGGTACTTTATCACTCAATCACTCTATCCATACTCTCACTCAATCAATCCCACAACTCAATAATCTCACACAAGTATATGCAAAATTATCCTCAGCAATATCAAAACCAATACCATGAGAAAATACCATGGTTATGGCAATACCAAGGGAAACTGTACCATAGTAATACCATTACCAAGGGCACCTATACCATGGTAATACCAATACCAAGACCAATTGTACCAAGGTAATACCAATACCACATGCTAACATGCTCCACACACATATCAATACCATGGTAGTTCCAATACCAAGGGCACCTATACAAATATCAAAGCAACCATCTACACAACCATCTACACATAAGAATACAAACAACAAACACCATAACATATGACATAATCCAAGAACACTCATCCATCGCAAGCCAAGCTGCCACCTACAAAAAAAAAATATTCCATAGCAACCATACCTTTTACAACCAATCATCAGAAACCTGCACCAATCAAATATTTGAAACTTGTGTTACCCGATTAACATCAATGCCAACCATCAACACACCATGTCTACCACATTGACATCAATTCAAACCATCAACACACCCTGGCTACCTGGTTGACATTAATTCAAACCATCATCACAACATCAATGCCAACAATCTCCCCCTTTGACATTGATGGAAATCCCAACTGAACCATCCAAACAACCTGTGAAAAACTGATCTAGATACCATGTCTCCCCCTTTGAAATCAATGGAAAAGGGATAAAATCATCAAAAATATATTGCAATAATAATAAATCCCATTGAACACTAGATGTATCTAACCTAAAAGCATGAAAAGAAGTTGCAACAACCATAACTCACTCTCCCCTAAAGCAACAACAACACACTCAACACTCACCTGAAGCAACAACAACAAATAAGATATATCCCAACAATAAAAAAAACCCAATCAACAACTCTCAACAACAAAAATATATCATGAGTATCCACAACAATTTAATATGAGCATTAACATCATCATCAATCAGTATGAATCAACACATATATAGCAACAATCATGACCATAACATCTCTCCTCAAGCAACAATCGCACTCTTCATGGCATAGAATCAATACAAATCACCAACACAAAAAAAAACAACAACTCCATCTAAATAACCACATTGTCAAGCATATGACGACCATCAACAAAAACAAGAGTATACAATAACACTGTCTATCCTAAATCAATGATCAACAACAACATCCTCTGATCAAACATATCATCCTCACCAAAATATAGTAGCAACTCATACATGCTGACAAAGCCAAAACAATAACATGACTATCAACATAGAAATTCTCTAATCATAGCATCATCAACACATATGCATCACGAACAATAGTAACATCATTGACTCTACAACACCAATAATATTACACATACTCTCTTATCAGTAGCTCCATATGCAAGTTGTCTTCTAGAAACTATTGCTCTTGACAATCAAATCCTTGACATTAGTCTGTGACTAGAATATTATCACATGGATTATGGTCCTTCCACTATGGTAGCAATGCTTTTTCATGATTGTATGTCATATGAGAAAATATACAATGAAAAAAACCAAATAGCTAAGGTGTAGAATATCATATTCCAGTGTGCCAAATATAAGTACAAGAATAAGCATAACATCTAATAGATGGTGATACAATAACAATTTGAATTTTTCAATCCAGGTCCACTACCCTTTCTTTCAAATGATATATCTTTGCATACCAATCTATCAAGTCACTGTGAATCTAGTTGATAATATGAATCAAGTTCCAAATAACTAGAAAATAATTTCCACACAGTTTGAAAGAAGCCACAAAAAATACCATAAAGTAAGTTACAAGCATTTGGTGGTCATCAACAGCAACTCCTAGCTAACATTTTGTGTAGTAAGTGAAGTGAAGTTTTAAAAACACATTATGGAAACACACATTATGAGTGTCATTATGATGACACCAATTTTCTTAATGTCAATTTTTCTTTAATACATCACCATATCTATGCACTTACTTTTGAAAAAATTTCATGGTTGATTCATTCCAATAATTCTCACACAAAATAAATTATTTTCTCCAATTTTTCATGCACCATTATCCATGTGTGATTTAGTATACTCTACTCATCAAAAGTAAATTTTCCATGGTTTATAATTCCAATTGATGGTTTTCTCAAACCATTTGTCCCATAAAAACGTGACTCATACCAATTTAAACCCAATCAAATATTTAAGCACCAATTGATTTAATAAAACCACTATTAAACTGACAAATGGTTTCCGGAAAACTAATCAACACTTACAACCCCTCATGCTTACCATAAAAACTCATGGTTTTAATAAAAAAACACATGAAATATTAAAACCATGTGCTAATGTAAAGACATCTAAAATCAGATTATTACTAGTCTTTCAACCACGTGGTTTATATGTCAATTTGAAAAAACCCACCAATAATTAATACTTGATTGCACAAAAAATGAAATTGTCACAAATTTCCTCTTTCAAAGCATTACTATAATCTGTACATTCACTTTCAATTGCATGTTCATGCTTTACTAATTCCAATTATGATTCACCAAATATACCCATATGTGAATTCCACTCATCATTTAAATCCAACCCATAATTTATATAAACAATTCACGGTTTTTAAGAAAAACCACTCACAATCTAAAACCATGTGCCACTTGAACAAATAGATTATAATATATGGAGGAAAATAAACCATGTGTCACTTGAACAAATGGACTATAATATACTGAGGAAAACAATTTGTGCTCCATTGAATTCTCATCCCCTTATGATGGTTTTCATAATGATTTTCTCATGGGTTTAAGAAACAATCGTTCGTTTTCAATTGTACCTTAGCTAGCTCACCAAGTAAGGAAAAATTAATTTCTGGGTTATTGAATTCCCCTTATGATGGTTTTCATAATGATTTTCTTATAAGTTTAAAAAAAACAATCGTTCGTTTTCAATTCTACCTTAACTAGCTCACCAAGGAAAAATTAATTTCTGGGTTTTCACATTGTTCAGATGGTGAAAAAAAATTATCGCTTCATTCATAACTCAACGTAATGTTGTGTGATTTCAAATTATAATATTTAATATGTAATGGTCTACGAAAACTAAGTAAATTAATTATTAAAAAAACAATTAGTGACCATTTCTCCAATACCAAATCAAAACCATTTCCCTTTGGAGATGTAATCAAAATATATGCCACTAACTAACTATTGCAATATCAAAGCGTTCATACACCCAGAACCTTGTGTGACCCATTAAAAAGTTACAAGCATACCTCCATAATTCCATTCAGCTCTATTTTCTTCACACCAATCAAACATACCACTTTTTATCCTGAGGGCTACCAATAAAAATTCACTCTTCATGCTCTGCAAAACCCACTCACGCTTCTCAGGCTTTTAAAAAATTTAATTAGTTCACTCACTCTTCATGCTCTGCAAAACCCACTCACGCTTCTTATAATTTTAAAAAATTTAATTAGTTCCAACCAAGATTTGCTGATTGAAAAACTAGAGTATCTCAAGTCATTGTGTGTTATTCCATTCCCCCTTTTTAGTTTTAAATAACCATTGACTTCTATTTTTCAAAGTTTAATCGTTGATTCTTAAGTGCAAGCACTATCTTATTCTGTAGGGTACTCAACCATAAGATTCAACCGTAGATTTAAGTGGAGTTATATGGCCAAACTCAACTCATACATTCAGATTTAATGGCATACGAAAAAACACACACAGATAATTTAAAAACTTATACCAATTGCTAATGGTACATTTCTTGGAAGAGCTCCATCAGAGTTTCTGCATTTCCTGCTTCAAGCTCCCCTTGAGGCCGAGTTGGCCTCAATTTTATTTTTTTTCTTTCTTTATCCAAACCATGATGTACCACTTTCTACTCAGATATTTTTCTAGTTTATCTTTTCTCGTCCAGTTTTTTCTTTGTTGATTATATCCCTTAAGGACCTTACGCAACATGCAATCTTTGGCCATATGACCTAGATTATTATAAACAAAACAATCTTTGGCCATATGACTTAGACTATTATAAAAAAAAACATGTAATGTGCCCCAAAAAATGGTGGAAATAGCTCGAAAAAAAATTTTGGTTTGACTTTTTCTACTTGTGCCATGAAACCTACAATGAACATACTTATGCCCAAAATCATTACATAAAAATTAGTGGCCATAAAATGAACCTTTATACCTGGACAAAGAATAAGTTGTTGCATATGTCCTTATATTTGATTGCTTCTTCTTCTGCATGCTTCTGCAATTCGTAGCAATATGCCCAAGCTTTTGAGAGTTAAAGCATTTTACCAATCATGAAGAAGTAGGTTTTTTTCTTGGTCTAACTTTTGTCTCCTTTGATTGTTTATTTTGTTGATTTCCTTCTTCCTTTCTATTATTACTACTCGAACCATATTTTGCTATTGGTCATTTAAATTTTGCTTCTGAACTCATTTCTTCCTTGTGGAAGCTAGAATATGGAGAATTTTGGCTAATCTTCAGCGGAGTGGTTTTTTCTTTTGAATAATTTCTCAATGAAAACACTTCACTTCATTGAAATTATTTCTCCTCATATTTCTTCCTCATTTCATCTCATCTAGTTCAGCATTTAATTGAATGATTTATTCTTTTCATGCACATTCCATCTCATTAAATATTTGTAGCAGCTTTTGTTGGTTTTTGTTTTCCGCTGAGAGATTTTTATTTTCTTCTTATAGAGTTGTTATCTTGTATTTCTCTTCTCTTTTAGGGTCTAATTTCTCCGCAAAAGGGCTACCTCCACTTCTTTCCAAAATATCAAACTAAATTGATTGATTATCTTCTTCTAAACCATCAATATCAAGAGAATCACTATCACTACATGCATAATTAAATGTACAACCAAATATAATATGATCACTACATTTACCTTCATCATTTTTTACCACCAAGAAGAGGGGTTCTCCTGAATTAGAAATATTCTTCACTTATTTACTACTCTTCCTCTTATGAAACTGCCTCCTCTTATTCTTGGCAATGGCCCATGATCTATTATCATGCGATCAAGCTTCACCGAGAGAACCCCACTCTGATACCAATTGTTGGAAATGAGCTCACTGTTGAGGGGGGGTGCAGAGGGTGGGGGGTTAATCAATAGTGAAATGGTTTATTAGGTTTTTAAAACTTTTTATCAAAATAACCAAGAATCAATAACAAATAAGCTAAAATATGAAACTGACATAAAATGAACATGTAAAATCACCATGAATAGTATCAAAACATGCACATAAGAGGACACAGGTGTTCTGGTAGAAAACCCCCTCCAGGGAAAAAAACCACCTGTTGTTGCTACTGCACAAATATTTTATTAAGTGTTGGAAAAATTTTTACATGGAAGAACTACCACTCACAAGCTATAAGACGTGACTACTATGATAGTTTGCTAGCAAGACCATATATAAAAACTCTTCTCTCATGACTCTACAAACAACCATTCACTCAAAGCAACCATGACCAACGAGCCTCGCCCAACACTATTGGACTCTAGAGAAATATGCTTATTGTTCTGATTTTTCAGCTAGAAGGCCCCCACCTTCTCTACACACGGTTTGCTATGAAGCATCAATGTCTTCAACACCTCTATGCGAACCAGATTTCATGCATTTTCAAACTGGGCTCTGAAATCTTCCCAACATGAGAAACCCAACAACCTCTTTTATTTGGAAAAAAAATATGATATGCACACCCTAAACTCAACTACAAATGTAAAGTTATGTATGCAAGGTACTACAGAACTCACTCACTCCATCCATACTCTCACTCCATCAATCCCACAACTCAATACTCTCACACAAGCATATGTCAAATTATTCTCAACAATCTCCAAACCAATACCACTGACTAATACCATGGTTATTCCAATACCAAGGGAACATGTACCATGGTAATACCAATACCAAGGGCACTTGTACCATGGTAATATCAATACCAATACCACCTATAATAAGGTAATACCAATACCATGTTCCAACCTTCTCCACACACATTTCACTACCATGGTAATTCCAATACCAAGGGCACCTATACAACTGTCAAATAAACCATCTATAAAAGCATCACATAAGAAACCAAACAAAAAACACCATAACATATGACATGAGCTAAACATATGCATCTGTCACAAGCCAAGCTACCACCTGCAATACAAACATCTTCCATATTAGCCATACATTCTTCAACCAATCATCAAACACCTACACTAATCAAATATTTGAAACTCATGCTACCCTGTTGACATCAGTGCCAACCTTCTACACACCACATCTACCCAGTTGACATCAACTCCAACCATCATCACAATATCAATGCTGAAAAATTCTCCATAAAAGTTGTGATATGACACACATATCAGGACAGTGGAACGATCAACAAGGATGCTATGTATCGATGAGGTGGATGAACAAATAGATCATACATGGAAATAGATTATGTGGAGACATGTGGTAGACACATTCGATATTTTTGATGCCCCAAATGGATATTTGGTGAGTGTTAGGTGGAAATAACATATGTGGAGGAGGACAAAAACTATCATTGGATATAGTAGGTGACATGTATGCATGATTGGAAAATGACATGGCTCATTTTTCATTCATCAAATTGCTTGAATCAAGGATGTTGTAGCAAGTAGCGGTGTAGAATATGAGCGGTGGATGGTAGATGAGAAAATATTAAAAAATTAGTAGAACAAAAAATATTTTCAAAAGACATTTTTGTTTGTTGGACCGCCTCGTTGGGGGTAGTTGTAACCATTAAGTGAAAGGGAATTGGTTGAGTGGAAATTGATGGACCAATAAAAATAGAATTCCCCATCATATGCAACAAATAGGTTCAACGTTATATGAAATTTTTGTCCATCGGAGTGCTCGGCTGGAGGGATTTTTAATCATCGAGCACTGAGTGGTGATTGATAGGTGGTGAACATTTCTTAGGCCATATTCACCACTAAGGTCACATGGGGTCAAGCGTAAAGTGCTGAGGGAAGTCACAACTATCTTTTGCAATGGAAAAGTTATTAAAAAATTCAATCAATAATGATTGATGAATAGGTTCTCTACAACTATAAAAGGAATGAGTAAAGTTGAGTGTTATATGGAATTTTACTCTACGGATAAACTAAATTCCCTGAGTGTGTTTTTCCTTCACTCAAAAAAATAGAAGAAATACAACTACTATTTTCTTTAAAACAAATAGATATAAAGAAAGGTAAAGAAGCCTACTTGTGATTTTTTCACTCTCCTTCTTCTTCTGTCGTTGTTGTCATCGCTCTCAATCCAAATCAAGCCGCTAGATCGATTCCTACAATCAAATATAGAGAACAACAAACAACATACAATATACAAGTATCTCTTTATCTTAATCAAATAAAACCGATTAGATCTGAGAATATATACATCATCAAGAATACATTTCACAAGATATAGACATATTTATTGAGAAAATGAATAGATATATTTATTAATAGAGTAGAAGGAGAATATTACAACCAATGGATCGATTTGTCATCAACCTTCTCCAACTTCATTCCATCCTCATCACATCCAACATCATTTCATCAACATATCAGTACTTCCACTATCTTATCAAATGAGAATCCAATAGCATAACTTTGCACAAAATTCTTCCTCCCTAGCACTTATATGAGTGCTCAATTTATAGGGAAACTGATGGTAGTTTCTCATTGAATGTCTTTATAATAATAGGAAAGACATGTTTCCAATTTCAGAGGTGGTGGATGGACACTTGGATTCGAGGTATGACACCTATGGACTCTTCTAGAAGGCACTGGCCATGTGGAGATTCCAAATACAATGACGATTTCGCTCCTAGGTGACCAACGCACCCTTGAGTGTTGGGAAGTGCACTACAGTGCACCCTTGCATGTAGGTATTAGCACTGCAACGTAGTTAGTCCCTTACAGAGGAGTGTTGGTGAGTTAGTGGGTCATATAATATATACTTCAAACTTCAGAAATCTCACAATTGAAGCCATGAATGGAATGTATTCACTTAGGGCATATAACAATTGAAATATAAGGGGACGATAGACCCTATTCATTGGTCCTGGGGAATGATTCCCAGTTTGACCAAGTCTTGGGGGATGAAACCAAAATTGACCTATAATAGCTTCCCCCTAGAGCATGAAGTCAAAATAAAAATAGAATTTGGATGAGATTCTTTACGATGTTATGAGTAGGATCTGAAGCGGATGGTGACCTGCATCAATATTGCAATACATTACATCATGATATTTTCATCTTGATTATGAATTTCTAAGGGAGGCATATCCATGATCAACACATAAACTATCATAACATGTACATAATTCAGAAATTTTTCTACATTGGAATGTTGCCCGATATAGACATGCCTACAGATATAGGCCCATGTTCGGATGAGGATCTGTATGTAAAGCCATCGTACAGATGATGTGTAAAAAAATCCTGAAATCGTAGCCCTGATGGATGAAACTAGATCGGAGGTCTTCTTATCTCGTTCACTCAATCATTTAGGTACAAGTCTAACCATGCGAATATATGATTTGAAGTCGAACATGGGAAGACATTATCTGATTACCAACCAATGATGTGAGATGTTAGCAGACGCGAGAGAACCACCATTTATGTTAATGGCTCTCAAGGTACTACAGTACAATTTGCAAGGCATGAATAGATGATTTGATGTCGAATGTAAAATAAAATATTTCGGTGGAAGGTTCGGAAGTGAGAAACATGCCGATGATGTAGCAAGCCCCAAGGTACTGGAAGATGTTTCTAAGTAAACTTCATGGATGATGATCTAATGTTGACAGGAAGCAACTTTATCACAAAATGGGAGTAATGATTTCGGAGACAAAATGTGACTTGATATAGCACTGTTCAGGGATGATTACCATGAAAATGAAGTTTTATGAGTATTTCAGAAAGATGAGGATTTACTGGATGACTTCTCTTGAACATATTGGCGACACTGAAATGAGTTGGGAGCATTGACCCAAAACCGAAGTGATGATATGATGAACCATAGGTATGTTGAACCGTCAAGAATATTACCCAACCCAAAAGTCACGGTGATGGAGTGAAAGTGTCATGTTCAAGAGCGACATGCTACCATAAAGTGTTATATTCTTTTTCCCAAATTTTCCCCAGTCGTTACAGACAAGTACCTCTTTATTTTTTAACAAGCTTGATGAGGGTAACAAATTCTTGATCTATAATTCGACCCTTCAGGTGAATCCATCACTATTTAATAATTTAGCGAGTCTAGTGATAAATGAAACTCGATCTTGCCATGATCGACAAGTCCATCGCTATTTCATGTTTTAATGAGTCTAATGAAAGTGAAAACCCGATCCTTTTTCATGTTTAGAGAGTTTGAAAATGTGGACAAAAAGAAAACTCCATGAGTCCTTTTTTGTAAATTTGTCGCTCAGGTCCGAAAAAGTGTAAAATGATACCTGAGAAAACCTCGTAGTCATGTTATACTAAGGTTTTCCTTTTTCGTAAATAATCTATCTCAGTCGATAAAAGGGTTAAACTTATACTGACTAGATGTGGTTTCATTTACTTTTATGAGCTCAAAAAGACAAGTGTTCGACAATCTTTTCACCTTATCGGAGTCTGAAAAGAGATAAAAGAAGACTCCAGGGGGTTCCCTTTTTGTAGTTATAGAAGCTCGAAAAATAAGGATAAAAGTATGATTTGTGGTCAAATAATTCATGTATGAGTGTGCACGCTAAACTCATTGTATCAGCTGTAAAAAGTGTTCAGAAAACCATCAAACGGATTAAAAATACCTGTTTCCTAGAAAAAATGAATAAAAATCATAGTCACAACATTAAATATGATTTAAAATAATCAATTTGACTAATTAAAAGAGTTTTTACCATTCCAAAGTTTCCATTTGAAAATTAGGAGCTATGAACCAATTTTTCCACCAAAATTTAGCAGTCGATTGTGACAGTTTTAGTGGACGATTTCTCTTGTCATTTGATCCAAGTTGGAGCTATGAACCTTCCCTTTCTTTTAGTGTCATTTTCATTTCATTTCATAGTCATTTTTTAGGGTTTTGAGCCCCTTAAAGTAAATATATCACGTTCTGAGGGAAACACACCCTTGAATGTCAAAAGGTGCATTACAGTGTATTGAAATTGAAGGCTAGATGCACTGCAATGCTTTGTCCCTTGACCTGGGGTGTGTTGGGCCCAATTATCATTTTTGTTTCTTGTCGAATGCCCAAAATTTCCCAAGTTTTTTGCATGAAATGGATCCTAATGAAGCATATGATTATGTTTTAGGTATTCATCGGATCAAAATGATGATTACGTGGCAAGAAAGAGAACATGAAGAAAAGAATATGATTTCCTTAAATGATTCGGGTACAGTAAGAGCCCTTAGAGATTGCGGGTTGCTTAAATAATTCAGTTTCTCAGGGTTGAGGCAACAAATGGAACTTTTGGAGTTCCTAGTTCATTCATGGGATCTGATATTGTAGGATTTTCACATTGGGACAAAGTGCTCCCAATATTGGTGGAGGACATTTATTTTCTCACTGGATTATTGAGGCGAGGTTCTCCCAGCTCCCTTGGAGGATCTTCTCTTGGAGGAGAGACATTGAGAGATTACATATTGCAGCACTACCATCCAGGGACTGAACCAAGTAAAGACGGGAAAATAAATATCCATGATGTACGCGATCTACCTTTGAGAACCATCCTCTTTACCGTTGCAAAGCTTGTCAATTCCACTACAGTACATGTTGCAAACAGTTCATACATGCAGTATGCACTTGAGTGTTTAGAACCAACATTATCTAACTGGGTTGAAGCTTTGCTCTTCCAGATGAAAGAACATATGACTAAAGAAAAGGGTGGAAGGAAGAAGAATTTCAGCTATTGCTCGATCCTGATTTCCTTCACCTTAGAGTGGATTCCATTGATGCAACCACATCATGCTACACTGGGCATATCTAGCCTTAGAGATCCACAGATGTAGATATGGGTTGAATTGAGGTCCAGACATGCTAGTCAATCAATGATCGTATTATCTACTACATTATTCGCCTGGTTTGGATGACATATGATTGCCATAGATCAATATGCATATGCAGGCATAGATTTCCGAGGATATCCAGACTTGATTCTACCAAACGGTGATCAATGGGGTGCAATTGGTAAGAATGTTTTGACCATGTTTTTTTTATTTTTCTAAGGTTTCTACATATTTTTTATTTCGATGTTTCCCAAGAATAAACTAATTTTTTGATGTATATAGATGTGGGTCGGGTTCGACTAGTGGGTTAGCCAGAGCAGGGAGAATATGAGCCAGCAGAGAAGGTTGTCGGGAGAGAAGTCGTTCAGGATTTGGATATGAGCGAGACTCTTTCTGAGCTACAAAAACACATAGAGGGATTGACTCTTGGGATTCCGGATTTACGGATCGAAGAGTTACCTATGAGACTACAACGGCATACTATTGGCGTTCCTAACCGTTGGATGCAGTTATTTCATAGGATAGCTAGATTAGTAGCTTGTTATCACAGACATCACTAGTTTACTTTGACATTTTGCATACATTTTGAGGTTAGATTACCAATGTGTCTTTGGCACAAATTTTGTAAAAACCTATAACTATAACTATAAATATATATATATATATATATATATATATATATATATATATATATATATATATATATATATATATATATATATATTCAGTGTTTTCCTATGTTTATTGCGCAATCCTATTCAATTATGTGATGTAAATTGAAAATATGTCTTTAAATGTGTTCAAATTTCTGGAAATGTATTGATATCAAATTTAATCAAAATTTCTTTCCAAAAGTTGAACTCTTAGGAACATATGATGCAGTGTTGGATTTCGGACAGTATAAACGCTAGTAAGTTGCACTCCAACAAGTTGTGAGTCTAACCTAATGATGATGTGTTTAATACCAAATGAAATGGCATCAGAGAAAAGTTCGATCAACGCGCTATACTCAGCGATATTTTTAGTATATCGACCTATAAAAATCCCTTGAAAACTCACTAACTCGCCATCTGGAGTGAAAATGGGCCATGCTACAGAGGATAGATTCTGTGTACTATGACTAGAACCATCAGCATCCCAACGAATGGTTCCAAAGATTCATAATTCTGCGATGAAATGCAAAGTGGATTACTAACTTCAAGGAAACTCTATAAAAACAAACTAAGACAGTAAATGCAAATCAAAATCATATATACAATATAATACAAAAATTTACTACACTCAACTAAGCATAGTAACATTTAAGATACAACCCATTTCAAGGTTGCGCCAATGGAATTTCATCATAATCTACTAACTCGTAGGTGCCCTTAGCCAGAAATACTTTGACAATGTAGGGGCCATGCCATAATGGCTCAAATTCTCCTGTAGCTATCAAATCAGCTTCCTGATCATAAAGTAAGACCAGGTCAACCTAAGAGAAGATGCAAGGCTAGACATGGTCGTATTGTGCGTTAATTCGTCTCTTATGCTCTTCGTTGGCCAATGCGGCTTCACGATGCATTTCATATAGATGGATGAAGTTAAAAAGATGCACTTCTTTAGTAGAGGTGTTAGGTAACAAGTCAACAGTGAGTTTTAACGGCGGTATTTCACATTAGATAGGAAAGGTAGCTTCTAGACCATACACCAATTGAAAGGGGGTAAATATGGTTTCATTTCTTACCGATGTTTGATATGCCCATAAAGCCGAGTACATGATTAAATGCCAAATTCATTTATGAACTCCTATCAATCGTTGAGGCACTCACTTAAGAATCTTGTTAATAGCTTCAACTTGTCCATTGGATTGCGGATAATAAGGAGTAGAACTATCATGTGGCAATCCTAATTTGGTAGTCAACTCATTCGTCATGTGATTGCGAAAATGCTTACCATGATATGTAACTATAACTTGTGGAACACCAAACTGTGAGATGACATGATTGAAAAGTAATAATGTAGTTGTTTCGCTTGTGTTATTGAATGTAGGCATCTCTTCATCCCACTTGGTAAATTAGTCTACTGCGACAATAGTATAACCATGCCCCCCAGATGAACAAGGGTTGTAGGTCATGAAGTCAATGCCCCATTTTGCAAATGGTCCCACAACGATAACAAGATGCATCGGCACTGGCGGTTTCTGGATTTTATGATCCAATACTTGGCACGCATGACAAATTCTGACCGCGAGGATGCAATCACGAAAGATGGTAGGCCAAAAGTAACTGATGCAGAGGTAGTGTATCCAGACAAATGTCCACCACAAGCCCCAACATGAAAATCATTTAGAACCTTCTCGGCCTCCTCATGAGTGAGGCACCTCGTTAAAATCGTATCGACACCATGACATAAAGTGTATTTCCAACGATTGGATAATCTTTGGCTTGGTATCGAATACGTCACTATTGAGAGTGAGAGGTATTGGGCTGGAAAGTATGGGTTTGGAGATAAACGATAAAATACCCATACCAAGGGTCATATGACCTGATCAGAAATAGAGAATAATTAGGAATTGATGGTTCTAATGTAGTATCATTTATATCAGAGGGAAGGTCACAAAGAAGCTCAGCCATGACGCCACCTTTAGCCACATCCTCGGTGATAGATGGTAGCAAGGAATTAATAAACCACTCAGCAAGGAGTTGATCAGGAACAAATTTTTTGACCATTCTACGACGATGACACCACTCATGAATATGATCAGAAATGTGAGTAGCATTAGTCTGTTTAAAATTGGTCAGCAGTTCCGTTATAGTTTCATATCATATGTGTAACTGGAAGTGGGTCAAAAAGGTAGTAGCTAAGGTAGTGAAATTATCAAATGAAGTTCGTTGTAACTGTTGGGTCTCATAAATTTTCCTTAAAAGGCATCAACTTTCACCATCATGTCTATTATATCACCTCCATTTCACCTCCATTTCATTACCTTGTCACTAAATTCATCTTACTTTCATCGTCATTTGGTTTACCCTTGTGTTTTCCAAACATTATTAATTTCTAGTGTTTTTAAGTGAATTTGTGATGAAAAGTTAGGAAATAATATGCATATTCTTATACCTTTAAAGTGGAAAGAGTTTTGTGACATGTGTAGGTTCATTGAAATCTTCCAAGGCCCTCTTATGTGGCTCCCAAAGATAAAATTTGAAATTATCTTCATGATATGAAAGAGATTTGAAGGAGGGATATGTGGCCTATGGTTAGTAAATTGGTTGAGAATATTATGGATCAAAGGAGAGGAATAAGGATCCTTATTAATGCGGAGGTTCCTTAGGGATTTGTATAAATAGGAGATCTCTCTCCTTTTTGTAACAATGGAACTCTTGTTAATTTAACTTGTCATCTTATCATTTTGTACTTTGTAATTTTGGAGAACTTGAATAAAGCTTTGAGGTTCCAAGCATAGATGGAGATGTGAAGTAGGAGATATCATGGAGCATATTAGAATGTAAGATAAAGTAGGTTTTATTTTGCAATTTTGTTTTGATATTAGTTTTTATTTCATTCAAGTATGTCATTTCATTTTAATTGTTATGATGTTTTCATTTCATTGAAATTTTGATAGTTTAGATTTTCCATTCATGCAATTTTAATTCATGCAAGTGTGTTTGACTAGTTGATTGTAGATTTACTTTTCATGTATGAGCATTTTTGAATTCATGGAGAATGCTAGATTAGATTTGATTTATATAGTTATTTACATTTACAGTTGACTGTTGAATCTTATGCTCGCTAAATCATCTCATGAATGTGATTCTGTCATCTTCCAAATGAGTAGATTTGAGCATTCAGTTATACAACAACCATAGGTTTCTGATTTATGCATGTGTGTTAGATTAGTTTTCAATTATGCAAGCATAGATTAGAATTTAAATTACGCACAATTGAAGTTATATTTCATGCTTTTATGGATCCTATCATTGTCGTGACATTACCTCCCAATTGAGATCCATAACTTGCATTTGATTACACAACAACTGTGAAGTTTAGACTAGTTTTGAATTTTGCAAGTGTATATTAGAATTCAATTATGCAACTAGATTAAATTTTAATTCCTTGATGTAGAATAGATTTTCAAGTTAATATAGGAATGGTGTGATTATGTTAGTTTTTATTTTTCATAAACTGATCCCTAACATATATTGTGCACGTATGTCTCACAAGTCCTACAGATCTCAGATTGATAATTTATGTTAGTAATCTAATACAAATTATTTTATTCAACATTTTGTTGTTGTTGCTAGGGAGGCGTACATAGGGATGAGTTTTCAATTTAGAACGTCATTTTTTTTTAATTTCATTTTACTTAGCATACACAGGGATTAGTTTTTAATTTAGAATGTTATTTTATTTTCATTTTATTTTTCAATTTTTCATTTTTCCTAACAAATTCATTTGTTTTATGCAATTTCATTTTCATTTTTTAATTAATTAATTTCATTTTTTTAGAAATCATTTTTTAGTTTTTAGACTTTGACAAAATAAAATTAGTTTTTAGAATAAAATAAAAATATTTTTTTTTCTTCAAAATCAAATAAAATACAATAAATGTCAACGTTAATTTTTTTAAAATAAAAATCTAAACCAAGAAAAGTCATTTAAAAATTAAAACAATAAAAAAAAAAAAAAAAAAAAACAAATAATACAAAACAATTTTAAAATAATAAAACAAATAAAAATAAATAAAAATGGGTTACTTTTGCTATGCCATTGTTGTCTTGTCCAAGCTCAATTTTAGCTGGGCTCGGAGATTTAAGCCACACATATACTGAGTTCTGGTCAGGAATCATTGTATACATGGTTGAGAAATTTTGATCTATGGAAGCTGCATTCTTGGGCCAGTCGGAACACTGAATTTGTAGATGGTAGGAGCCAGGAGAGTAGCAGTGAGGCTATTAATGCATATTATTCGGCAACACTTATAGGAGAATTATATGGAGATGTGCATCTCATAGCCACTAGATCAACTTTAGCTTCTTTGGAAATTAGTTCTGCAAAGGCATGATGGCATATCCCTACAAACAATTTCCCCAATCCATGCTCACTACGGTGACATTTAAAACCCACAAATAAAACTTGATTGCGCAGCCATTTGGGCTTTGGCCTTCAATTTGCATCAATCTGTAAATTCATTCCATCAAGCTTTCTCTTTTAGTCAAATTTGTGGTTCGTATAGTGGTAAGGAAACGAGAAAATCCGTAAGCTTAATAACTAAAATGATAAACAGTAAGCATGTTCATTAGATCCATTTTTCGAGGAAGGTAAATGAATTTGATTTGAAATAGTTGTCTTGGTGGCATTTATCAATATGACACATATGCATATTGGTCATACAAGTTAGATTTCTTGGGCAGTCTCCTCTCATAATAATAAGAAATAAAAATTGTAATGATCAAACCTGTTGATAGATTGATCCAATTTTACCAGCAAATGATTTTATTGTTAGATCAACATTGCGAGAAAACATAGCAGTTTTGACACATCATTTGTAAATGAATTTTGTGAGAAAACCAAAATGAATATGAAAAAACTAAGACACGGGTTTTTCTTAGAACAGGGTGAATCAAATAACTCATAAAAGGTTTCTTCAATTTAGCAACCGTTGAGAGAAATTTGTTGGCTTTCAGAGAATTAGTTTGTAGACCTCGTGAGGAAAAAAATGATTTTTAATTTAATGCATAGTGACCTATTTAAATACGACATGCTGGAAGGTGGGAGAATTCAAATTAAAATCAAACTCTGTTGTGGCATTCTTAAGATTGATCCACATGGCTGATCTTCTCCAAGTTCATTGTTCGGCTGGTTCTCTTGAGATTTTGGAGAAGGCAAAGAGCCACATTGGGAAACTCAAGGAGATTTATCGACAACTTTCCGAAGTCATCAAAGGAATTCCAAGACAATATTACAAGTATCATGATATAATTTTGAGTTGTGGAAAATATAGATTGTTGTTGTAGCTTTGAAAAAAACCATACCTGCACTCTCTGTAAAAATCTTCAATCAAATCTGCAAGAGAAATGGAGGCCCACTCAGATTTGGTGTATACATGAATATGGTTTTTTTTGTTTCACTTTCTCCCTTAATGTCGCAAGTTCTAATGAATATATTTCAGCAAATAGAAGGTCCATGTTTAAGCCCAAATGAAGGAAGGATTCTACGAGAACGTAATAGGCATTACCTATGCAATTATCTCTACCAAGGATCTCAACAGGAAACCATTATATGAAGTTATTTTACTGGTTTAGATGACTAATAAAATAATCATGGGGAAAAATATATATAAAAAAAAAAAGATAAAAAAAAATTCACTGAATACTAAATAAAGAAAACAAGGATTTTCTTGTTCTTCTGGAAGAGGTATTACTAAATTTAAAGATCAGAATGATTACATGCATAGTTTTGTATACATAACTTTCTGTTCAATATTTTTAGCTACAGAAACTGCGCAAATCTACAGCTACGACACAATTCTGCAGCTGAACATCAATCCTGCAAGTGAGAAACCTCACTGTTTCATTCAAATTTCAAATTAGCCTAACTTTCTCATACGATATCAGATTTCGACAATTCAAGAATCGTTGGAAATATCTCGACGATATCTACACAATGAGAAAGATATTATCAGAGTTTGATGTTGGAACTATTGTCATTGATGGAAAAGGAGCAGAAAGAAGTAGCACCAGAATTATCATTGGGAACAAAGGAGCAGATTAGGATCAACTGGAGTATAAAGGAGTAGTAAGGCAAACAAGGAAAAATTTAAGTAGAGAAGCATAAAGAGAGGTGAAGGAGCATCATTAGGAGTAAAGGTAGCAAAGGCAGAAAATACAGAAAGCTTGGGTCAAGTCGTGAATGTATTGAATCAAGTCGTGAACGTGTTGGTTCGAGTCATGCATGAGTGGGCAGAGTCGTGAACGTGCTAAGACAAGTGATGAATGCATTTAGAAAATGGAGAAAGTCATGAACGTGCGAGCCAAGTCGGAAAACCAGGTTGTATGAATACAAATAAGTGAACGAAGTTCCTATGAACTTTGTTGTAGATCAAAGTATGGAAGAACACTGATTCAATAAAGACGTGATTCCCTCGACAACTATCAGTGTGTGGAAGGAATGAACGGTCATGATCAAGTCGTAGAAATGATAGCGAGAGAATGGACGCACCAGATTACGTTGCATTGGTGAGAAGACGATTGGCGCACATCATAATCGGTGATTTTAATATTTACATGTTAAGACATCGAAATTTATATTTTTTAAGTTATGTTGCGATGAGGAGCCATGTGTCGGGAAAAATTCCATGCGCATATCGTACATCGCACGCGATATGATATAATTATTAACGATGTAGAGGTAAATGTGTGAAATGTCTATTTGTGATGGGTTAAATTCCACGATGTACGATAAGGTTTTCAGGTCGATTGTTGATAAGTTAAAATGTCCAATTTGCAATAAGACACATAAATTACGCAATGCAAAATGCGAGAGATGACATGGCAAGATGACGTGGTAGTGACGTGGTGATGACGTGGCAGTGACGTGGAAATGACATAGAGATGACGTGGTAGTGACATGAAAGTGACACGGCGATGACGTGGTGGTGACGTGGCACGATGACGTAGAGATGACATGGACCTCGCCTGCATATCGCACATCGCAAGCTCAGGAGGATAAGCACTCAAGAATCATGTTAAAATGCCATAGTTTGAAATGTGATAAGAGTATCGGATGCGGTATGATTCAAAGCTGAGGATTTAAAGTTCGGCGTGGGACCCATTCGCATACCACACATCGCTATCGGCGATTCTTATATTTATATATTAAGACATCGCAAGTTAATTTTTTTAAGTTGTGATGCGATAAGAAGTGCAGTTTGGGATGCAATGTGATTGCATATCACATATGATAAGAGGAAACTTGTTATTGCTATGAGATAAATCTTGCGAAATGCGATAAAGGAACCGGATGTGATGCAACTCAGAACTACCATTTAACATATTTCAAATACGGTGGTAAGAATTTTATCCTTTGAGAAATCGCATCGGAGAATGGAAGAGCAATATAGAACCAAATAACAAAAGAAATTTCGATGTGCGAAATGCGAAATAGGCCTGAACGCGATACCTCTCAAAGGTAAAGACTAATATAATTCAAGTTTGGAAGTATGTGGTTTTGCATTGTTAAATCGCATCGGAGAGAAAAGTATAATTATAATGGAGATCACCTAAATGCCAACATACGATGGAAAGTGAACGCGATGCATTATTGAAAGGAAATAGAATATATTTCAAGTCCAGCCTTACAACTGTTTAAGTGGAAAAAGGTCTAAACATGGCTAAAGGAGACTTGGGTAAATGACCCGACACAGAACAAAGGGAAAAGGAAAAATTTGAACATTGCGGTAATAAGAAGACATGCACCATGGGTCGAGTCGGGCTCAGAAATACCTCCGGGCATAGTCAAGTGTTGAGAAAAGAAGAAGGCTAAATGCTGCGGGCAAGAGAAGGAAGGTAGCTGGGAAGAGTCGGGCAAAAGGAGATATGGTGGCACTGTTGGAAATAGAACAACATGGGTCAATTCGGGAAAAAAGGAAGTTATACAACAGTTAGAATATAACAATAGAAACATAATAGACAAAGGGAAAACAAGCAGAAGAGGACAAATGCATAGCAAAGCTAAGAAGATTAAAGGGCTGAGTTGAAATATTTTGTATGAATGTAAATTTATTGATATATTTTATATTGTTTGTGATGCAAAGGTAAGTCTCCAAGGGAAAGAAAAAATCCACTTGATAGTGAAATAAATGTATATATTGTAGTAACATTCTGAATATGCTGAGTGAGGAAATGAGTGGGTGGAAGGCAAAGATTCATGTTTTTTCACTTCATATTCCCATATAGAATGCAAACAGCCATGAAGTTATTTATATAAATGATGTTATTGTAATGTGCATAGAGAGGTTAGAGAGTGAAAGAATGAGAGTGAGCAGATAGAGATGCTATGCACATCCAAAGCTGATATGAGGCAGATATGAAGGCTAAAAAGGCAGCAGTGGAGGAGTATAATAGAGCTGATATCCAGGTATCAACATTTTAGTTTCATGTTGAGTGAGGGGATTGTAGTCTCCTTTCAAGTTGTAGCTTGATAAATGTCCAGTTGGAGCTGGTTGAGGTAGGAGCTTCCTATGGGTTGTAGCCTGTAGAAAATAGATGGGAGTTGGAGCTTCCTTGCAAGTTATAACTTGCAGAAATTGAGGTAGTAGCCTCCTATAGGTTGGAGCCTACAGAAAATCAATTGTGAGAAGGATTTGGAGCTTGCCTTTGCATCACAACAATAATAAGATGTGGTTTTATCCCTTATAGGGTTTCCACTTATATCTATTGTCTATGTGCATGATGATTATGTGTTGTTGTAGTATGTTTAATCTTCTTATTACTTGCTGCCCACATATTAAGTTTGTTGATTCATTATATATTAAGTTGCTTATGAAATGGAGGTGTAAATAAGTTTAAAGAAGCGAGTTTTAAATGTCCATGAATGTATTAAAATGATTCACCCCCCCCCCCCTCTCAGTGTAGCTAAGGGTTAATCAATTGGTATCAGAGAAAGTTCCTTCTATATCAGTTTAACAACTGGAAGGAGGTCTGAGGTCCCCAAAATGGCTTAGCCTAGAAGGATGCTCAACAAATAAATCCCCATATTTTACTGGCACAAACTATGCTTTCTAGAAAATAAGAATGAGGACATACTTAATGTCTCTAGGAATAGAAGTCTGGGCTGAAGTGGAAGAAAAATATGCACCAAAGGATACATACACTGAGGAAGAAGCCAAACACAATTTCAGAGCTAATGAAAAAGCAAAGTATGCACCCTTGAGTGGTCTAAGTGAGTTATAATTTATCAAAGTAATGCACAATAAGACTTCCAAATATATCTGGGATAATTTAGGAAACATTCATGAGGGAGATACAAAGGTGAATATGGCTAAAGTACAATCACATAGAACTCAGTTTGAAAACTTAAAAATGAATGAAGATGAATATATAGTTGCATTCTTCTTAAGAGTTGCAGAAGTTGTGAATATCATGATAGGTCTAGGAGAAGAAATTAAAGATAGTGTTGTAGTACAAAAATTATTGAGAACTCTACCACCCAGGTTTAATCCTAAGGTTTCTACCATAGAAGAAACAAAAAACTAGGAAACCTTGGCCAGGAACCAATTACTTGGCAAAATAACAACATATGAGATGAGACTTACTAATGGGAATTCAAACATGAGGGAGGTTTCCTTTAAAGCAGACAAGTACATAGAAGAGAAGGAAGGTACATGCTCATGCTCTAATGAAGAAGAAGTCAAATTTGTCAGAAGATTGGATAGATGCACAGCTAAGTAAAAAGGTAAACTTCCATTTAAGTGCTTTAATTGTGGAAGAGTGGGGAACTATGCTTCAAAATGTCCTCATAAGAAAATAGAGAACCAATCAAAAGTGAAAGAGAAAAGCAATTTCAACAATAGGCAGATAGGGAACAGATTTAATAGAAGAACATTCCATGCTCAACAAGACAATAGTGCATCTGAGAGCTCAAATGAATCCCCCAATGAAGAAGGAACATCAGAATTCATTTTGATGGCCAAGGAAGAGCTTGAGAAATATTTCCTGGAATTTGAAGAAGGTGAGGTAGATCTTGAGGAGGAGTTGGTGAGTGCCTTAAAGGAAATAGATAGACTCAAGCTCAAGACCAGAAAACAAAAGTCAATCCTTCTGAAACATGTAAAGGAAGAACAAAACTTTGGATATTTTATTAAGTTGAAAATTGAAATAGAAGAAGTAAGGAAAGTAGAACACAATCTGCTAAAGCAAATAAGAGAGAAAGTCAGGAATGTGGAAGATTGGAAGAAGATGTGGTGAGTCTGAGGAAGAAATTTGAAAAGGCTCAAATTGATTTAACAATGAACATTCAACAGTTAAAAGGTTTCGAACAATTGGACAAGATTTTAAATGCACAAATATCTCCTCTTGTAAATACTAGGATAGGATATGAAGGAGAATCCAACAAGTTGAAGGCAGAGGATAAGAAATCTATTAAATTTGTGAAAGCTATCCTAAAAGAAAATGTTGACTCCCATCAATCTGAGAACAAAAATGTGGGAAACCCGTCAAATCCTCATGAGCTGAAACAAATATCTGCCTTAAGGAAAGACCTGGAAACAAAAGGAGTGAATGACCAAGCAACATTCCAGCACAGATCAAATGGCTTCCAAAGATAGATTTTTCATATAAACATATGGCTATATCCCCAAACAACCTTCTCTGCCAGATACAGATACTATTTCCATGGGTATTTCTTTTGATGTAAAAGGTTCGGTCATAAATCCATGGATTGCAAAGCATATATAAAGAGACTAGAGTATGGAAGCTCAAAGGGAATTAATAACAATGGTGGATTCACTCATGTACATAATCCATTCCGAAATACAATAAAATGTTTTTGCTGCCATAAAAATGGGCACACATATTACGAATTTCCTCTCAAAGACTGTGATCCATCTCCTCAGAAAATTTATAGAACAAACAGTTGCATGCAATGGAAAAGGAATCTAAATAAATGTGATCTAGTTATAATTTCTCAAGATCATAACAATCAATGGTATGTGGACAGTGGGTCCTCAAAACATATGACTGGAGACCGAAGCAAGTTTGTAACTTTTGATGAAAAGAAATCTGGGAATGTAACATTCGATAATGATAGAGCAAGGAAAATCAAGGGAAAAGGCTTAGTCAGCCTGAATAATGGAATAAGAGAGGCTCAGGGTGTACTATTTGTAGATGGTCTAAAATACAATATGCTAAGTGTTAGTCAAATGTGTGATAAAGGCTGTGAGGTCCTTTTTAGAGCCCAAGATTGTGAATTAAGGTCAATCACCACAGGAAAGGCCTTGGTCAAAGGTGTTTGAACTGAGAGTAATGTTTATATAGTGTAAGAGGAGAATGAAGCATGCCACATCAACAAACTTGACATATCTTGGCTATGGCATAGAATATTGGGACATATAAATTTTTACCACATCATCAAACTGAGCAAAAAGAAAGTTGTCAGAGATTTGGCTGCAATAAAGAAGCAACCAAATACCATATGTAAGTTCTACCAACTGGGAAAACAAACTTGCACATCGTTCAAAGTTAAAGACCAACTATCTACAAGTAAGCCTCTTCAGCTTGTACACATGGACCTGTGCGGAACTTCAAGAACAAACACACCAGGTGGATAATAGTACTTCCTACTGATAATCGATGATTTTTCTAGATTAACATGGGTGGCATTTCTCAGATACAAATCCGAAGTGTTTGAGAAATTTAAGATATTCAAGGCACTCATAGAAAATCAAACTGGATGTAAAATAAAATGCATCAGATCAGACAGAGGAGGTGAATTCACAAGTGATGAGTTTTAAATCCTATGCAATGATAGTGGGATATAGAAACAGTTTATAGTGGTTGATACACCTCAACGGAATGGAGTGGCAGAGAGGAAAAACAGGCCTGTACATCAGATTTCTAGAGACACGATGCAAGAAAGAAACATTCCCAAAACCTACTGGGCAGAATTAGTACACACAGCTGTTCATATTCTCAACAAAGCTCATCTCAGACCAAATTGTGACAAGACTCCATATGAACTGTGGCATGGGAAATTGGCATCAATTAAGCACTTTAAAGTCTTTGGCAGCAAATTTTTCATAAAGAATAATGATGAAAAATTGGGGAAGTATGATGTAAGAGTTGATGAAAGAATATTTTCAGGATATGCATCAAAGAGTAAGGATTATAGGTGCTACAATAAAATACTTCATAAAATTGTGGAAAGCATTGATGTGAGATTCGATGAAGAACTACTAGATGGAACTAGAAGTACAAACTGTGTCAATATTTAGAATGATCATCAAGATGAGAATCAAGAAAATAAATAAAAGAATGAGACAACAAAAGATATAGAAATAACCTCAAAAGGACCCTCGAGACACATTCAGAAGAACCATCCAGAAGATCAAATCATTGGAGATAAGAGTGCAGGAGTCCAAACTAGAAGACAGCTAGCTGAACAGACTGAGTAAGTATATCTAGTCATGTTGTCATAGATAGAACCAAAGAATTCCGATGAAGCTATAAAAGACAAAAATTGGATAAATGCTATGAACGAAGAATTATACTAGATTGAGAAGAACAAGACCTGGGAGTTAATACCAAGACTTGTTGGGAAAAATGTCATTGGCGCAAAGTGGATATTCAAGAATAAGATGAATGAAAAAGGTCAGGTAATCATAAATAAAGCCAGACTTGTATGTAAGGGATACTCTCAAATCGAAGGACTTGACTATGATGAAAATTTTTCCCCTGTAGCAAGAATGGAAGTAATTAGAATATTTCTGGCTTTTTCATTATATCATGATTTCAAGGTATATCAAATGGATGTGAAGTCTGCCTTCTTAAATGGAGATCTAGAGGAAGAAGTATACATGGAACAACCTGAAGGTTTTTACTCAGCAGATAAGCACAACTACGTTTGCAGATTAAAGAAATCCCTATATGGTCTCAAACAAGCACCACATGCATGATATTCTAGGTTAGACAAGTACTTTCAAAAACAAGGATTCATGAAGGGAGGAGTAGACAACAATCTGTATATAAAGGCTGATGAAAATGAAATTTTAATTGTAGTGGTATATGTATATGACATCATGTTTGACAACAACAAGTATGAATTAGTAAAAGGATTTGCAGAAGAGATGAAGTGAGAATTTGATAAGTCTATGATTAGAGAGCTTACCTCCTACCTAGGACTTCAAATTCTACAGAAGAACAAAGGCATATTCATTTCACAAGAAAAATACTTAAGAGACATGTTAAAAATATTCCAAATGGAAGACTGCAAACCTATGTCAACTCCCATGATCATTGGATGCAAGTTATATGATGATGATGGATTTGCAGATGTAGATCAAAGACTTTACAGATCTATGATAAGAAGTCTGCTATACCTAACAACCTCTAAACCAGATATTATGTTGGTAGTAGGACTTGTGGCAAGATATCAAGCAGCACCAAAACAAAATCACTTGCTTGCAATCAAGAGGATATTTAGATACCTGCAAGGAACTGCACATTATGGCCTATGGTATCTGAAAGGTAAATATTTCACATTGACAACATTTACAGATGCATATTGGGTCAGTTGTGTGGAAGACAGGAAAAGCACAAGTGGAGGTGCATTCTATTTGGGAGAAATTCTGGTGGCTTGGTTAAGCAAGAAGTAAACATCTGTCTCTCTATCTACAATAGAAGTAGAATACAGAGCAGCAGCAGATTGTTGCACAACAGTGATGTGGATGAAACAAACTCTTCAAGACATGAAGGTAAGAATCATTGAAACTATTTCTATCAAATGTGACAATACAAGTGCAATAAGCATATCAAAAAATCTCGTGCTTCATTCGAAAACAAAGCACATCCAAATAAAGTACCACTTTCTCAGAGAACAAGTAGCAGTGAAAATAGTAAAGATGAAATATGTCCCAACAAAAGAATAAACAATAGACATATTTACAAAACCTCTTGCTAGATAACCATTCGAGTATCTAAGAGACAAACTAAGGATTGTGTCTGCAGATGATACTCTCTGATATGATAAAAAAAATGCACCAGCAGAGAATGCAATATCAGGAACAAACATCCAACCAGGGTTAGACAAGAAGAAACTTCTCAGGGGGAGATTAGCCCATAAAATTTTTCAAAGAAGAGCTACTTGGAATAAGAACATCTAAAATATCACTAAGGGAAAGGACAATTCCTCTGGCAGAGAACTATATAGGAAGAAGGACACCTGAAGCATTCAATAGCCAACAAGTTGATGGAAGAAGAGAAAGCAGCAAGCAACCATGGTGGTAAAGGGAACATCAGTCATGAACTTGGAAACTAAGAGGATTATTACACTGTGTGTCTCACTGCAAGTGTTAATAATGCAACAAAATGATTTTAAGAAGGATGAATAAGAAAAATGTTATTATTAGTATATCATCATTGGAGCAATATTCCTCTCAGTAGAATACAAAATGTTATTTTTTGGAGCAGTTCTATGTTACAGGCCCCCAGTATCGGAGTATGATAGCATACATCAGGGTGTTGATATGGAAAAAATACATCAAGGAGAATGTCAAGTTTCGTTATCAAAGCATGGAAAGAAAGGAATTGTTCATATTTCATCAGTGCACAAAATTTCATCAAGCAGCAAGGGACAAACGAGCATAACATTATATGTTAACATACCTTCTATAATTCTCATGAGGTGTGATAGCATCAATTTTTTGGGTATATTCATGCAATCTCAATGAATTTCAAAGTGTTACCCCAACAATGCTCATATATCATATGAAGTCTACAATGCATTCACAATGCTCTTGTAATTTTGAAGTACATATAAAGCAATGCTTATGTGTAACATAAAGCAACAGTCACGATTGATACAAAACAATCAGGAAGCAGTAATACAATGGTGGGTTAGTTGTATTCACTCAAATACGAAAGGATTCATCAAGTGTGTAATGAATAGATAGAGTGTGTATATTCATTTCATAACAAAATAACTAAATGAAGAAATACACAACTCGGAGAGAAGTAATGCAATGATGGAATCTACACTGAAAATAATTATAACCCCTTGCCATTGATGTCAAAGGGGGAGGAAAAAGAACTTAGAGGAAGATAGACACTTCTCAGAATGAAAGGGGGAGGAAGTGTTGCCATCAATGCCAAAGGGGAAGACTATTGGAAATATTGTCATTGATGGAAAAGGAGCATAAAGGAGCAACACCGAAATTATCATTGAGAACAAAGGAGCAGATCAGGATCAGCTAGAGTATAAAGGAGCAATAAGGCAAAAGTTAAGTAGAGAAGCATAAAATAGAGGCAAAGGAGTAGCATTATGAGCAAAGGCAGCAAACACAGCAAAGGCAGCAAGCTTGGGTCAAGTCGTGAACGTGTTGGGTAGAGTCATGCATGAGTGGGAAGAGTAATAAATGTGCTAAGACAAGTAATGAACGCATTCAGCAAATGGAGAAAGTCGTGAACGCACGGGTCAAGCTAGCAAACAGGGTTGTATGCATACGAATAAGTGAATGAAGTTCCTATGAGCTTCGTTGTATATCAAAGTATGGAAGAACACAAATTTATTGAACACACGATTCCATAGACACGTATCAATGTGCGGGAGGAATAGACGGTCGTGATCATGTTGCAGAAATGACAGCGAGATAATGGACGCACACGATTAAGCCGCATTGGCCAAAAGATGATTGGCACACATCACAATCAATGAACTTTATATTTATGTGTTAACACATTGCAAGTTATATTATTTAAGTTTTGATGCGATGAGGAGCCACGTGTCGGGCGGAGGTCCATGCAATATGATATAATTGTTAACGACATAGAGGTAAATGTGTGAAATGACGATTGGTGATGGGTTAAATTCCACGACGTGTGATAAGGTTTTTGGGTCGATTGTTGATAAGTTAAAATGTGTGATTTGCGATAAGACACCGAAATTGCGAAATGCGAAGTGCGAGAGATGACATGGCAAGATGATGTGGCAGTGACATGGCCATGATGTGGCATTGATGTGGCGATGACATGGTAGTGACGTAGAGATGACGTGGCAGTGACATGGTAGTGAGGTGGCAATGACGTGGCAGTGATTTGGAGATGATGTGGCAATGACGTGGCAAAGTGATGTGGCACGATGACATAGAGATGACGTGGACCTGGCCCACATATCACACATCGCAAGCTCAGGGGGATAAGCACTCAAGAATCATGTCAAAATGCTGAAGTGTGAAATGCGATAGGAGTATCGGATGTGATATGCTTCAAAGCTAAAGTCTAGAGGATTTAAAGTCCGACATGGGACCCATTCGCATACCGCACATTACTATTGGTTATTCTTATATTTATATGTTAAGACATCACAAGTTAATTGTTTTATGTTGTGATGCGATAAGAAGTGTGGTTTGTGATTCGATGCAATTGCATGTCGCATGTGATAAGAGGAAATTTATATTTTATATGAGCTAAATCGTGCGAAATGCGATAAAGGAACCAGATGTGATGTAGCTCAGAACTACCATTTAACATATTTCAAATCCAGTGGTAAGAATTTTATCCTTTGAGAAATCGCATTCGAGAATGGAAGAGCAATATAGAACCAAATAACAAAAGAAACGTTGATGTGTGAAATGCGAAATGGGCCTGGACGCGATACCTCTCAAAGGTAAATAATAATATAATTCAAGTCCGGAAATATGAGGCTTTCCATTGTTAAATTGCATCAGAGAGAAAAGGAGCCTTATAATGGAGATCGCCTAAATTCCGAAATGAGATGGAAAGTGGATGTGATGCATTATTCAAAAGAAATAGAATGTATTTCAAGTCAAAACTTACGCCTGTTTATGTGGAAAAAGGTATGAACGCGGCCAAAGGAGACTTGGGTAAGTGACCTGACATAGAAAAAAGGGCAAAGGCAAAAGCTAAACGTTGCGGTAATAAGAATACATGCACCGTGGGTCAAGTCAGGCTCAGAAAGACCTCCGAGAAGAGTCGGGTTTTGAGAAAGGTAGAAGGCTGAACGTTGTGGACAAGGGAAGGAAAGTTTTTGGGCAGAGTTGGGCAAAAGGAGATATGGTGGCACTGTTGGTAACGCAACAACATGGGTCAAGTCGGGAAAAACGGAGTTTATGCAACACAGTTAGAATATAACAGCAGAAACATAATAGACAAAGGGACAACAAGCATAAGAGGACAAATGCACATCAAAGCTAAGAATCTGAAAGGGATGAGTTGAAATATTTTGTATGAATTTAAATTTATTGATATATTTTATATTTTTTGTGATGCAAAGGCAAGTCTCCAAAGCAAAGAAAAAATCCACTTGATACTGAAATAAATGTATATATTGTTGTAACATTCTGAATATGCTGAGTGAGGAAATGAGTGGGTGGAAGGCAAAGAGTCATGCATGTTCACTTCATATTCCCATATATAATGCAAACAGCCATGAATTTATCTCTATAAATGATGTTATTGTAATGTTGATAGAGAGGTTAGAGGGTGAAAGAATGAGAGTGAGCAGATAGAGATGTTGTGCACATCCATAACTGATATGAAGTAGATATAAAGGCTGAAAAGGCAACAATGGAAGAGTATAACAGAGTTGATATCTATGTAAATCAAAATTTTAGTTTCATGTTGAGTGAGGGGATTGTAGTTTCCTTTCAATTTGTAGCTTAATAAATGTCTAGTTTGAGTTGTTTGAGGTAGGAGCCTCCTGTAGGTTGTGGCCTGCAGAAAATAAATGGGAGTTGTTGCTTCCTCACAAGTTGTAGCTTGTAGAAATTGAGGTAGTAGCCTCCTATAGGTTGGAGCCTATAGAAAATCAATTGTGAGAGGGATTTGGAGTTTTCCTTTACATCACAACAATAATAAGATGTGGTTTTATCCCTGATAGGGTTTCCACTTATATATGTTGTCTATGTGCATGATGATTATGTGCTTATTACTTGTTGCCCACATATTAAGTTTGTTGATTCATTATATATTAAGTTGCTTATAAAATGGAGGTGTAAATAAGTTTAACGAAAAGAGTTTTAAATGTCCATGAATGTACTAAACTGATTCACCACCCCCTCTCAGTTTAGCTAAGGTTTCATCATTTGAAACTATAAAGAATGAAGAAATTGTTGAAAAGACATAACGGGTAACTTGGGGCACTAGTTTCGACAAATGTATAAATTCTTTTGGTTTTCCTTCGTGAAGTTTTTTTATTAGTACTAATTCTCAGTTTTTATGTAAATGTCGTAACCAAAGAGATTGATCACCTCTCTCTTTTTGATAGTCTTACATTCCATTGTAGAATAGGTACTAGTTTTTTTTGTAGGTTCTAGAATGAAGGACAGATGACCATAAGCAAACAGTCTCTCTCTCAGAGACCAAATTTATTTCACAAGAAGATGATCAAAACCAAAGATGAAACATCAATGCATGAGCACATGCTAATTCAGATCAGATCCAGCACTTGCAAGCCTTTCAGATTCCATTATCTCCATTACATCCATGCTTCTTAATAAAACATTCACCTCATTTACCTTCATATTTTCCATTCAAATTCATTATTAATTCACATCCATTCACTTCCGTCCACCCCTAACTCATTAATAAAATAATTCAACTCACTTACATTTTGATTAACTCCATTATGTGTGTAGAATATTCTAGATTCATCGCATTCATTTTTGTTAGAATCAACATTTTGAACCAATCCTTTGTGGTTCATCATCAGGATAGATCAATGAGTTTAGTGAGATCTCATCATCAAGTATAAATGAAGGAGAATGAAAATGAATAGATGGAAAATGGGAGGCCGACCTTTAATGATGGAAGGAAAAGAAATTTATTAAAGAAAAACGTTAAATTAATTAATATCTTTTTAATTAATGACTCTTAATTTGTTAGTTGGTTTTAATTATTGGAGTAATATTGTTAATTAATTAATATCTTTTTTAATTTAAATGAATAATTATTATCTGGAATTAATAAATTATTTAAGCTCATAATTGTATTGTTTGATTAATAATAATTATCTGTAAGATAGTTTGTTATTATTATTATTTTTTAAAAATTGTTATTTATTATTTTAATTTATGTAAATTAGGATTTGAGATAAATGTTTTTAATGTTAATAATATTTTTCCGATTTAAAATGATATTTATTAAACAATATTGATTGTATTAATTATATTTCTAAGGTTTAATAATGATATTTACTTACCAATGCTGTGTAGGTAAATATAATAAATTTTTAATTCTTTTGGATTTGGAAATTTGGTTAGTAGTGTTTTACATTAATGATTACCAAATTATGAATTTAAGATTGATAATTATTAACTAAGATGAATGATACTAAATGAGATTAATAGATTAAATAATTAAAGGGATATGAATGAATGAAAAGAGGGGAAGAAGTATTAATGTAAATATGGAGAGACACGGTTGAGGACCAAGGTAGAGGTATAGAGAAAGGGTTAGGGGAGTCAAATGAAAGGAAAGTGAATGAGAGAAATGAGATGCAAGGGGGGAGGTAATTTGGGGAGGGTTTGGGGTTTAGAGTAGGAATCCAATTGTCACTTATTTTCTAGCCATCATCACGATTGAGGTTATTAGGGTGTTTCCCAATTTCAATGGCTTCCCTAAATTTTCTATGGTGATAATGGTCAATTTTAGCCACAACCTTAGAGTCTTCAATACCACAACCTTAGAGTCTTCAATACAAATGTGATGATTTATTTTACTAGAATGCTCAGCTAGGGTTGATGTTTTGGAGTGGTTATGTTTTATGTCCGCAACATGTTCTTGTATCTGTGTCATGATTGATTGATCAATTTCGCTAATGTAGGGTTTTCCACATGAACAAGGAATTAAATAAACACCTTTGTGGCATCTGGGATCAATGGGATATTTGATGGATTTGAGACATCTTCTGATGGTGTTCATAGGTTTGAAGGTTGTTTTAATGTTTTTCTCTCTTAAAATGTAAGAAATTTTGTCAGTGGTGCCTAATATATAGGGGAGGTGAATTTTTCCTGCAATATCTTCCAAAGTTTTCTTATGTTTAGGGCCATTCTCCATTATCTTTCACCTTTTCATGTTCCTTTTCCTTTCCCAAATAGATCCTGCTTCAAAGAAAACTATATATCTATAGTCCTTTTTGAGTTTTAAAAATCTTTTCAAAAAATACCCTAATGCTTGCATGCCTTAATGGCAAGTTCTCTTGCTGACAAACAACGGGAATACATTAATGTCCCTTATTTGACAGATCTTCTAGGTGACTCGACATCAGAAAATTTATTCGTACCTAAAAATATGTGCTTAGGAATCTTGACTCTCATTTTCAACAATGGTGAGAGGTCTCATGCTGATTAGTGGCATACATTAATGGCCACTAATTCAAAAATTTCTTACTATGTTCGACATCAGAAAATTCATTCACATAGATAAGAATTGTGCCAATGTAAGATAATGATATGAAGACTATCAGATCCATCATTATTCATCATTTGTAGTATATGTAGCAGATGTAGAAGATTCAACAAATTCAGTAGCATCAATAACAACTCACTTTCACAACTTTATCCACTATTTGCACGACCAATTGAAGAAGCATCAGATCAGATTTTTGCAGTAGCTACATATACACAGCTTACCCATTTCACAGGGAAGTGAAGGTATGTTATTTTCTAACTTTTTATGCTGCAATTCCTTAAAATGCTAAAGTTATAATTTTTGGAAAAACACTCCACAATATTCCTTTTCTCACTTCATAAAATTGAAAAAACCATCAGTTGGGGGGAAGGTATAACACTCTATATATTTACATTTTATGCCACATCACTTTCATATAACCAACATACAACTACTATTGCATTAATATTCAAAAAAATATTATATGTTTTTCACATCATCAAATTGATGAGCTTATGTCTAATTGAAAAGATAATTTCTCAATGTTTTCAAGATATTTTGATGCAACAAAGAATAAATGAATTATTGTTACACAAGAACTAATACTTAATAATTTTGGTTGTCACACAAGAGCCAACCATAAAAGAATCAATTTTGGTTGTCACACAAGAACCAAACATAAATATGAATGTTGCAATCCAATGTATCTCAAAGAAAACTTTGCAAAAATAATGAAGTTATAAAATGATATGATAATGCAAAGTTAAAGGAGAATTAATACAAGCCAAAGTTCATTCAAAAGTAGGAAAATTCAAAATATCAAATGAATCAATGTAATATGTTACATGAGGACATGCAACAAACGTTAGTTGGTGGGTATGTTGGGTCTCAGAATTGTCCTTAAAAATACATCCACTTTCACCATCATGTCCATTATATCACCTCCATTTCACCTCCATTTCACTACCATGTCATTACATTCATCTTACTTTCATCATCATTTGGGTTACCCTTCTGTTTTCCAAACATTATTAATTTCTAGTGTTTTTAAGTGAATTTGTGATCAAAAGTTAGGAAATAATATGTATATGCTTATACCTTAAAAGTGGAAATAGTTTTGTGACACGTGTAGGTTCATTGGAAGCTTCCAAGGCCCTCTTATGTGGCTCCGAAAGATCAAATTCGAAATTATCTTCATGATATGAAGGAGATTTGAAGGAGGGATATGTGGCCTATGGTTAGAAAATTGGTTGAGAATATTATGGATCGAAGGAGAGGAAGAAGGATCCTCTTTAATGAGGAGGTTGCTTAGGAATTTGTATAAATATGAGACCTCTCTCATTTATTTGTAACAATGGAACTCTTGTCAATTTAACTTGTAAACTTATCAATTTGTACTTTGTAATTTTGGAGAACTTGAATAAAGCTTTGAGGTTCCAAGTATGGATGGAGATGTGAAGTAGGAGATATCATGGAGCATATTAGAATGTAAGATAAGTAGGTTTTATTTTGCAATTTTGTTTTGATATTAGTTTTTATTTCATTGAAGTATGCCATTTCATTTTAATTGTTATGATGTTTTCATTTCATTGAAGGTTTGATAGTTTAGATTTTCCATTCATGCAAGTTTAATTCATGCAAATGTGTTCGACCGGTTGACTATAGATTTATTTTCATGTAAGAGTGTTTTGAATTCATGAAGAATGCTAGATTAGATTTGATTTATGTAGTTATTTACATTTAAATTTGATTGTTGAATCTTATGCTCACTAAATCATCTCATAAATGTGATTATGTCATCTTCCAAATAGATAGAATTGGGCATTCTTTTTTACAACAACCATAGGTTTCTGATTTATGCATGTGTGTTAGATTAGTTTTCAATTTTGCAAGCATGGATTAGACTTTCAATTACACACAATTGAAGTTATATTTCATGCTTTTATGGATCCTATAATTGTTGTGACATTAGCTCCCAATTGAGATCCATAAATGTAGAATAGATTTTCAAGTTAATATAGGAATGGTGTGATTAGGTTAGTTTTTAGTTTTCATAAACTGATCCCTAGCATATATTGTGCAAGTATGTCTCACAAGTACTATGGATCTCATATTGGTCATTTATGTTAGTAATCTAATACGAATTATTTTACTCAACATTTTGGCATCGTTGCCAGGGAGGCCTACATAGGGATGAGTTTTCAATTTAGAACGTCATTTTTTTAAATTTCATTTTACCTAGCATACATAGGTATTAGTTTTTAATTTAGAATGTTATTTTATTTTCATTTTATTTTTCAATTTTTCATTTTTCCTAACAAATTCATTTTTTTAAGCAATTTCATTTTCATTTTTTAATTAATTTATTTCATTTTTTTAGAAATCATATTTTAGTTTTTAGGCTTTGACAAAATAAAATTAGTTTTTAGAATAAAATAAAAATATATTTTTTTGTTCAAAATCAGATAAAATAAAATAAAAGTCAACGTTGATAAATTTTGTTTTTTAAATAAAAATCTAAACCAAGAAAAATCATTTAAAAATTAAAACAATAAAAAAAAGAAACAAATAACACAAAAACAATTTTAAAATAATAAAACAAATAAAAATAAAAATAAAAATGGGTTACTTTTTCTATGCCATTGTTGTCCTATCCAAGCTCAATTTCAGCTGGGCTCGCTGTTAGGTCCCTATATTATCAGTATAATCCCTTATTTTTAGTAGTGTAACCCATTTATTGTTATTATTGTACCCTTGTAACCCCCATTTTGTTATTATTGTGCCCTTAAATTATTATTGTTAGGTCGGCTAGGATTACATTATGGCCCCATGGACTCCTATATATAGAAAGGAGGTTTTGTAAATTGTATCATCCAAGAATTGTTCATTTATGTAATGTATTGGAGGTTTCCCCTCGAAGTGGCTTATTTCTAAGGTGTTGATATCTCTTTTCTTCTATTTTTGGAGCTGGTTACACAACATTTGGTATCAGAGCTTTGGATTCTAGGGTTTCGCTGCTCCAAACAGGTCATCGTGAAATTTTCGCTATAAATTTGTTTCTTTGAGATTCTGTTGAGAGTACACAGGGTCTGGCTTCGAAATCCTGAGAGCTCTTCTCAAAATTTTCAAAGCTTGGTTTTCAAAATGAATTACGAGAGATACTGAAATCTTGATGAAATCTTGGAGATTGGAGTCTCTTCGAACACCTAAACGGTCATCGTGGAATTTTCGCTATAACTTTTTTTTTATACGAAGGTTAGAGCTCCTGAAATTTCTAGGGTACGAAGCTGAAATCCTGAGGAAACGCGTTGAAATATTTCAGAGCTTGATTCACAATATGTTTGGAGATATGATCTATGGAAGGTGGTGCTTTTTCAGGCTCCCGAATTTCATCTCAAAGAGGTGATCGTGGAAAAATGTTCAATAACTCTCTCTCTGAGCATCAGATTGGAGTGCCGTAAGAAGTGGTTGCAAGTACACGGACTTTAGTTTCTTGGCTATAATTCAGAGGAAAATGACGAAACAGTGACACGTGGCAAGTCGTACAATTTCGCTCTACTGAACCAGTCCATAATTAGGTCATTGTGGGAGATTGGACATAACTTTGTCTTGGAGAATCCAAATCAGGTCATACCTGTGGCATTCAAAAGAGAATTCATAGGGCTACTTCGATTACTAATTTCCAGATATAGAAGAAGCTGCAATCACAAATATCACAAATATAATCAAATTTCATTATTGAGCTCCTCAAAATCAAGAAAAAGGTGTGTATTGTTTTCCGAATTGCATAAGTCTTGTTGAAAAATCAATTTGAATTGATTCCAAGGGCATATTGTAGAATAGATATCAGTATTGGGTTCTAAAAAATTCCCCGTAAAAATAATTCTACACCCATTAAGCCTTCAGAAGGCTCTACTATGACTCATGAAGATGAAGAATTGCAACATGATCTATCAAAATTACAAGAGCAAGTGCACCAAATTTCGCTCTCGCAAAGAGCAGCAAAAAATAAAATGGAAGTTTTGAAGAAAGGCGTGGAAACAAAGATGGATGGTGTGAAGAATAATGTGGATGGTTTGAAGAAAGACGTGGAATCTAAGATAGATGACATTGAAGCTGGCATGGAATCTAAAATGGAAAACATGAAGAATGATCTAAAATCAGACATAGAAGGTTTGACAAAGTTGATACAAAAAATGTTTCCTAATGGTGAAAAGATAGTAGAGGAAACTCATGATGAGAACAAAATAAATGTTAATCGTGATTTCATAAACTCTAATGTTGGAGGGAAGAAACACCATATTCCAAAAATGGATATGAGGAAGTTTGATGGAAAGGATCCTGTAACATGGATACTACAGATGGAGCAATATTTTGATCTCCATAATGTGAAAAACACATAAAAGGTACGCATTGCAACTTTACATTTAGAACAAAATGCATTTGTATGGTATCGATGGCTTTGCTCCCGTAAAAAAATTTTCACGTGGTCAATTTTTACAGAGGAAATGATAGCACATTATGAGGATACAAAGAGCAATACCTTCTTTAGCTAATTGATAAATATAAAAAAAAACGGTTTAGTGGGGGAGCACATTGAGGAGTTCCAAAAATTGAATATAAGGGTAACTGATATTCCAAAGGAACACAGGATTGATCTCTTCATAGGAACTTTAAAGGATAACATCCAACATGAACTTCGTGTTCTGGAACCTAATTTATTGGAGAAGGCATTCAGGTTGGCAAGAAAAATTGAATGTAAAATTATGGCGACAAGGAAGCCTACCACTCACTTCTATAAAGAAGGAAGTGTTTCTACGCCTAGATTTCCATAACCTACAAGGTTGACACCACAAAAATTGGAAGAAAAAAGAGCAAAAAGGCTTTGCTACAATTGTGATAGCAAATACACTAAAGGTCATAAGTGTGCTGAGAAGAAATTATTTTACATAGATTGTGAAGAGGAAGAAGAAAATGAACAAGAAGAGGATATACACCAGGAACCAGCCCCAGAAGAGGAAGAAATGAATCCAACCATATCGTGTAATGCAATGGCAGGAATTACCACTCCTCAAACTCTCAAGATAAAAGGACAAATCAAGAAGAGAAAGGTAATAGTGTTGATTGATTCAGGTAGCACCCATAATTTTATTCATTGTAAGGTAGCCAAGGAATTAAATTGTTTCCTATACCCAGCACCAGAATGTCAAGTGATGATGGAAAATAGAGGAACTATAAATTGCTCTGGAAAATGCCATAATATCAAGATAACCATGGGGGAATATGTATTGACTAGTCCAATGCTTTCCATTCATATGGAAGGTGCTGATGTTGTACTAGGAGTACAATGGTTACAATCTTTGGGGATGGTAGCTTTTAATTTTCAAGAACTTTTCTTGAATTTTTTTTCAGAAGGAAAGGAAGTCGAATTATGGGGTATTGCAGGGAAGCCAGGAAATATAATAAGCTCTAATGTCATGACAAAGCTTCTAAATAAAGAACAATGAGGTGTAATTTCACAATTATGCTCACTAGAAGTTCCAACATCAAAATCATCTATTTCTGCAGATCTCCAACAAGTCTTGGACAATCATTTCAAGGTGTTTGAAACTCCCAAAGGACTCCCACCTATTCGTGATCATGATCATGCTATTCATTTGATTCCAGGAAGTGTTCCTCCAAACATCAGGCCTTATAGATATCCTTACTTCCAAAAGAGCGAAATTGAACGTATGATTGTAGAAATGTTAAAGGCGGGTATAATTCAACCTAGTCAAAGTTCTTTCTCTGCTCCTGTAGTATTGGTACACAAGAAGGATGGATCATGGCGAATGTGTCCGGATTATAGGGAGCTCAATAAACTCACCATTAAAGATAAATTTCCCATTCCTGTGATTGATGAATTATTGGATGAGTTACATGGAGCAATTTATTTTACCAAGTTGGATCTTCGTTCAGGATATCATCAAATTAGAATGAAGACTGAAGATATTCCAAAAACAGCATTTCGAACTCATAAGGGTCATTATGAATTTTTGGTCATGCCTTTTGGTCTTACCAATGCACCTTCTACATTTCAAGGGTTGATGAATTCCATTTTCAAGCCCTTCCTTAGAAAATTTGTGCTAGTATTTTTTGATGATATACTAATCTACAGCAGGTCTTGGAAGGATCATGTTGAACATGTTGACGGGGTGCTCAAACTATTGCAGGAGAAACAATTATATGCAAAAAAATCCAAATGTTTCTTTGGAGTACAAGAGGTGGAATATCTGGGTCATATTGTATCTCACGAGGGTGTTAAAGTAGACCCTAACAAAATTAAATCCATTAAGGAATGGAAAGTCCCCACAACCATAAAGCAGTTGCGAGGATTTCTCGGGTTAACGGGGTATTATCACAAGTTTGTTAAGAGTTATGGGAGAATAGCAGCACCTCTAACAACATTATTGAAGAAATATGCATTTTCATGGACTCCTGAAGCAACTAAGGCCTTTGAACATCTTAAAGAGGCAATGTGCCTAGCACCGGTCTTAGCTACGCCAGACTTCACAAAAAACTTTATTGTGGAATGTGATGCCTCAGGAAATGGAATTGGTGCTATTTTAATGCAGGGAGGAAGACCCATTGCTTTTGAAAGTTGTACAATCAAAGGAAAGTATTTACAAAAACCTATTTATGAGAAGGAAATGTTAGCAATACTGCATGCACTAAAGAAATGGAGAACTTACCTAATGGGAAGACACTTCAAGGTAAAAACTGATCATGATAGTCTTAAACACTTTTTGGAACAAAGACTATCTTCAAAAGAATAGCAAAAATGGGTCACAAAGATGTTGGGTTATGACTTTGAAATAATCTACAAAAAAGGAAAGCTTAATGTTGTTGCAGATGCACTCTCAAGAAAGAATGAAGAGGTGAAAGCATTGCTTTGTGCCATTTCTATTATCCAACCAGATTGGATAACTGAAGTAAGAGATGAATGGAAGAAGGAAAAAGATGTATGGACACTCATTCAAAAGTTGCAGCAAGATCCTAGTACATCTGATACATTTAGTTGGAAAAATGATTCCATATGGTACAAAGATCACTTATATCTTTGTAAGAATTCCCAACTAAAACAAAAGATTCTTCTGGAATTGCACACTTCTCCTTTAGGAGGACACTCAGGATTTTTAAAAACTTACCACAGGGTGAAGAAAGAATTTTTTTGGGATAGCCTTAAATCTGATATTCAAAAGTTTGTGGCGGAATTTTTGGTTTGCCAGCAGAATAAAGTGGAAACAATTAAGACCCCGGGACTTCTACAACCTTTATCCATTCCAAGTCAACGTTGGGAGGAGATTTCAATGGATTTTATCACAGGTTTACCTAAGTCCGAAGGAAAGAGTGCCATCATGGTGGTAGTTGATAGACTTACCAAGTATGCACACTTTTGTGCATTATCTCATCCATTTAAATAAAGTACAGTTGCTACTACATTTATGGACAGAATTCAAAAGCTACATGGAAGCCCAAGGGTTATTGTAAGTGACAGAGATCCCATTTTTACTGGAAATTTTTGGACGGAGTTATTTTCTTGTTTGGGTACTCAATTAGCTCATAGCTCATCTTATCATCCTCAATCTGATGGTCAAACTGAGATAGTAAATAAATGTTTGGTAGGATATCTTCGTTGTTTTGTATCTGATAAACAAACACAATGGGTCAAGTGGTTACCTCTCGCTGAATGGTGGTATAACACTTCCTTCCATACTGCAGCAAAAATGACCCCATTTATGGCACTTTATGGATATCATCCACCATCCATCACATCATATTTAATGGAAAATTCGAAGGTTCAAGCAGTGGAAGATCACATCGAGCATCAGCAAGAAGTTCTCCAACTCTTAAAGGATAACCTGAATTTGGCACAAAATCGAATGAAACAACAGGCAGATCAACATCGTAGCGAGAGAAGTTTTGATGTAGGAGATTGGGTATTTTTACGGCTACAACTATACAAACAAATGTCCCTCAAGCAAGCAAAGAAGGATAATAAATTATCGCCAAAGTACTATGGTCCTTACAAGGTGTTGCAAAAGATTGGTACTATGGCATACAAATTGGAGCTTCCTACTTCTTCGCGAGTACATCCAATTTTCCATGTTTCATGCTTAAAGAAGGTTATAGGAGAAAATCTTCCAGTTCAAACAATATTGCCAGAACTTGATGAGGAAGGAAAAATCATATTGGAACCAGAAGCGGTCATGGAAACAAGAACTCGACAACTACGGAATCGATCAATTTCAGAGCATCTCATCAAGTGGAAGAACTTACCCACTGAAGATTCTACATGGGAGGATGAGAATTTTATACAGAAGCACCCAGAGCTACTCAAGCGTTGAGGACAACACTTTTTTGAAGGAGAGGGGCATGTTAGGTCCCTATATTACCAGTATAGTCCCTTATTGTTATTAGTGTAACCCCTTTATTTTTATTATTGTACCCTTGTAACCCCCATTTTTTTATTATTGTGCCCTTAAATTATTATTGTTAGGTCGGCTAGGATTACATTGTGGCCCACTAGGATTACATTACGGCCCCATGGACTCCTATATATAGAAAGGAGGTTTTGTAAATTGTATCATCCAAGAATTGTTCATTTATGTAATGTATTGGAGGTTGCCCCCTCGAAGTGGCTCATTTCTAAGGTGTTGATATCTCTTTTCTTCTATTTTTGGAGCTGGTTACACAACACTCGTAGATTTTAGCCACACATATACTCAATTGTGAATGATTTTATGAACCTGAGTTCTGGTTAGCAATCATTGTATATACGGTCGAGAAATTTTGATTTGTGGAAGCTGCATTCTTGGGCCAGTGGAATCACTGAATTTGCAGATGGTAGGAGCCAGGAGAGCAGCAACGAGGCTGTAAATGCATATTATTCTGCAACACTTGTAGGAGAAGTATATGAAGATGTGCATCTCATAGACACTAGATCAACTTTAGCTTCTTTGGAAATTAGTTCTGCAAATACATGATGCCATATCCCTGCAAACAATTTCCCCAATCCATGCTCATTACAACTACATTTAAAACCTACAAATAAAACTTGACTGCACAACCATTTGGGCTTTGGCCTTCAATTCGCATCAATCTGTAAATTTATTCCATCAAGCTCTCTGTTTTTGTCAAATTTTTGGTTCGTATAGTGGTAAGGCAACGAGAAGATCCGTAAGCTTAATAACTAAAATAATAAACAGTAAGCTTGTTCATTAGATCCATTTTTTGAGGGAGGTAAACGAATTTTATTTGAAATAGTTTTCTTGGTGGAATTTATCAATATGACACATATGCATATTGGTTAAACATGTCAGATTTCTTAGGCTATCTCCATAATAAGCAATAAAAATCATAATGATCAAACCTGTTGATAGATTGATAGATCGATCCAATTTTACCAGAAAATGATTTTATTGCCAAATCAATATTACCAGAAAATGTAGCAGTTTTGACACATAATTTTTAAACGTAGTTTTTTAGCATAACAAAATGAATCTTAAAAAACCAAGATATGGGTGTTTCTGAGAAAGGGGTGAATTAAATAACCCAGAAATAGTTTCTTCAATTTCGCAACCGTTTGAGAGAAATTTTGTGGTTACATGCACAATTATGTATACTTAACTTTTTGTTCAAGATTTTTAGCTACAGAAACTACACAAATTTGTAGCTACTGTGCAATTCTACAACTGAACATCAATCCTGTAGCTGAGAAACCTCACTGTTTCACTCAAATTTCAAATTAGCCTAACTTTCTCATACGATATCGGATTTCGATGATTCAAGTGTCCTTAAAAAGATCTCGATGAGATCTACACAATGAGAAAGTTATCATCATAGTTTTAAATAGTAAAGAATGAAGAAATTTCTGAAAATATATAATGGGTAACTTGAGGCACTAGTTTCGACACAAGTATAAATTCTTTTGGTTTTATTTCGTGAACTTGTTTAATTAGTACCAATTCTCAGTTTGTTGTGTAAATGTCATAACCAGAGATATTCATCACCTTTCTCTTTTTTATAGTACTACAGTCCATTACAGAAGTACTATTTATTTTTGCAGGTTCTAGAAGGAAAGACATATGACCATAAGCGAACAGTGTCTCTCTCAGAGACCACATTTATTTCACAAGAAGATGATCAAAAACAAATATGAAACATCAATGCATGAGCACATGCTAATGTAGATCAGATCCAAAATTTGCAAGCCTTTCAGGTTCCATTGTCTCCATTACATCCATGCTTCTTAATAAAAAATTCACCTCATTTCCCTTCATGTTTTCCAGTCACATTCATTCTTCATTCACGCTCACTATCCATTTGCATTCATTCACTTCCATCCACCCCTAACTCATGAATAAAATAAATCAGCTCACTTACATGTTGATTGACTTCATTATCTTTCTCCTTTTCATGTTCATTTTCATTTCCCAAATAAATCCTGCTTCAAAGAAAATTTTATATCTATAGTCCTTTTTTAGTTTTAAAAATATTTTCAAAAAGTACCCTTAGGCTTGCATGCCTTAATGGAAATTTATCTTGCCGACAAACAATGGGAATACATTAATGTCCTTGTTTGATGGATCTTCTAGGTGAATCGACATCAACAAATTTATTTGTACCTAACAATATGTGATTACGCATCTTAACTCTCAATTTCGTCAATGGTGAGAGGTTTCGTGTTGATTAGTTGCATACATTAATGGACACTAATTCAACAATTTCTTACTATGTTCGACATCAGAAAATCCATTCATATATATAAGAATTGTGCTAATGTGTGATAATGATATGAAGACTATCAGATCCATCATTATTGAACATTTGTAGCAGATGTAGCAAATGTAGAAGATTCGACAAATTTAGTAGCAGCAATAAAGACTCGCTTTCACAACTTTATCCACTATTTTCACGACCAATTGAAGAAGCATAAGATCAGATTTTTGCAGCAGCTACATATACACAGCTTATCCATTTCATAGGTAAGTGAAGTTATGTTCTTTTCTAACTTTTTATCATGCAATTCCTTAAAATGCTAAAGCTATAATTTTTGGAAAAACACTCCGCAATATTCCTTTTCTCACTTCATAAAATTGAAAAAACCATCAGTTGGGGGGAAGGGATATCAATCTATATATTTAAATCTTATGCCACATCACTTTCATATAACCAACATAAAACTACTATTGCATTAAGAATAAAAAAAAATATTATATGTTTTGCAGATCATCAAATTGATGAGCTTATGGTTAATTGAAAAGATAAATTCTCAATGTTTTCAAGATATTTGGATGCAACAAAGAATAAAAAAAGTATTGTTACACAAGAACCAATACTCAATAATTTTGGTTGTCACACAATAACCAACCTAAAAGAATCAATTTTGGTTGTCACACAAGAACCAACCATAAAGATGAATGTTGCAATCCAATGTATTTCAAAGAAAACTTTGAAAAAATAATGAAGTTATCAAATGTTATGATAATGCAAAGTTAAAGGAGAATCAATACAAGCCAAATCTCATTCAAAAGCAAGATAATTAAAAATATCAAATGAATCAATGTAATAGGTTGCATTAGGACATGGACCAAACTTCAATTCGAGGGTATGTTGGATCTCATAATTGTCCTTAAAAACACATCCACTTTCACCATCATGTCAATTATATCACCTCCATCTCACCTCCATTTTGCTACCATGTCACTACATTCATCTTACTTTCATCATAATTTGTGTTACCCTTGTGTTTTCCAAACATTATTAACATCTAGTGTTTTTAAGTGAATTTGTGATCAAAAGTTAGGAAATATTATGCATATGCTTATACCTTAAAAGTGGAAAGAATTTTGTGACATGTGTAGGCTTATTGGAAGCTTCCAAGGCCCTCTTATGTGGCTCCAAAAGATCAAATTCGAAATTATCTTCATGATATGAAGGATATTTGAAGGAGGGACATGTGGCCTATGGTTAGCAAATTGGTTTAGAATATTATGAATCAAAGGAGAGGAAGAAGGATCCTCATTAATGAGGAGGTTGCTTAGGAATTTGTATAAATAGGACATCTCTCTCCTTTATTTGTAACAATGGAACTCTTGTTAATTTAACTTGTAATATTATCATTTTGTACTTTGTAATTTTGGATAACTTGAATAAAGCGTTGAGGTTCCAATATTGAATGGAGATGTGAAGTAGGAGATATCAGGGAGCATATTAGAATGTAAGATAAAGTAGGTTTTATTTTTCAATTTTGTTTTTATATTAAATTTTATTTCATTCAAGTATTTAATTTCATTTTAATTGTCATGATGTTTTCATTTAATTGAAAGTTTTATAGTTTATATTTTCCATTCATGCAAGTTTAATTCATGCAAGTGTGTTCGACCGGTCGATTGTAGATTTAATTTTCATGTAATCGTGTTTTTGAATTCATGAAGAATGATAGATTAGATTTGATTTATGTATTTAATTAAATTTATAGTTGACTGTTGAATCTTATGCTCGCTAAATCATATCATGAATGTGATTCTGTCATCTTCTAAATGGTTATATTTGGGCAGTCGGTTATACAACAACCATAGGTTATTGATATATGCATGTGTGTTAGATTAGTTTTCAATTTTGCAAGCATAGATTAGTCTTTTAACTATGCAAAGTTGAAGTTATATTTCATGATTTTATGGATCCTATCATTTCCGTGACATTAGCTCCTAATTGATATCCATAACTTGCATTTGATTACACAGCAATTGTGAAGTTTAGACTAGTTTTGAATTTTGCAAGCATAGATTAGAATTCAATTAAGAAAGTAGATTAAATTTTAATTCCTATATGTAGAATAAATTTTCAAGTTAATATAGGAATGATGTGATTAGGTTAGTGTTTAGTTTTCATAAACTGATCCCTAGCATATATTGTGCACATATGTCTCACAAGTCCTATAGATCCCGGATTGATAATTTAAGTTAGTAATCTAATACAAATTATTTTACTCAAAAGTAACTCAATGTACCATTTCGCAGTCAGACCAGTGAGCGTACGTTGGAAAATACGTAGTAGAATAGAGTCATAATTTAAGGAGTTGGATGAGCACCATAAATAATAATTCATAACATGCTTTGACGGGTCTTCTCCAGGGTTTTAAATGAGTTTAGGAATGTCAGAGGGTAATTTATGTGGTATCACCGACCACCAAGGAGAATAACTGATAGGATCATTAGTAAGCCAGTTTAAATCAGGTAATTCTAAAGTTGTGAAAAAGGGCAATTTTCGGTTTAAGTCAGGCTAAGCATAGCCAGGATATGATGGAATTTCTTGGGAAACAGGCCTTTGACCACCAATATAAGGCATTTTTTGCTGGTAAACTAGATAGGGGTTTTTTTTATGACCAAATTCTTGAGGATTTTGTTGACCAACACCAGGGTAAGATACTTGTTGTTGAAATTATTTTTGTGGTATTTGCGATTGTGGCTGCCAAGGTGACTGCCCACCAAGATTATAGCCTGAACCGGAATAGCTTGGACCTAGTTGTGAATAGGTAAGACCTGGTTGTGCCTGTGACATCCCATAATAGGGTTATCCATCTTGTGAATGAAAAATTCCAGATACAGGTAGTTGTTGTACACTAGCCGAAGGAGTTGGAGTCTAAGGGCCCAAAACTTGAGGGTATTGAGTTGAAGGATCTGCCTGAGATGGTTGAGGTACAACAATATGAGCCTGTAATAGGGGTAATGAAGTATTGACAAGTGGAGTAGATGTGGGTGCAACAACTTGAACTGGTTGATATGAATGCACAAACTCTTGTGGTTGAACAGTTAGGATAGGCTGCCACTGACATACAATCATTCCAACATTAGGGTGACCATAAAATGACAAATTACTATCAAAATGGGTGACCATAGGTTGGCCCCAAGCATGAGGAGTATAATAATATGTAATATATTGTTCTCCAAATGGTGGAAGTCCAGTTGAGATTGTATTGGATGGGATATACCCAGATGTACCATCTCGATATTGCACTGAAGATGTATATAAAGGATCAAGTCGTTCAATACTCATTATAAATGTACCAGATAGAATACCATATGATCCCATGGATGAAGTCCATGGGGTTGAGGATGTGCCAGAGAAGTTTCTAGATAATGATTGGTAACCCGGCGGGACAGAAGAACCACCATATAGATGTAACTCTGGTGATGTGGTAAACATCGATGGGGTAGCAACAGTGAATGTTGTCGCAACTGTAACAGATGGTACAACCAGAGCTGTTGACTCAGCCATGGTCATATGACCTAGTGTATACCCTATAGGATCTACGGGAACTCGATTTGAAACAAGATCAAAAGAAGCAGCGTAAGTCAATCGAGGAAAAGACTCTAAAAGATAAAGCTCCTACCCAAAATGAGTTGGAGTTGAGGGTGTTTCGTCTTGTGGTATTTCCTCAATCGAAATCAAACCAGGTAGAAGGATTTCGTCGTTAGGCCCGAGATATATTTCAGATGGTTGATTGTGTGATATGGGAGATTCAATGGCTATGATCCATTGTGGAGTGACCGATACATGAACAACTTCTGGTTGTTTGACTTCAGGATCTATATTTTCTAGTAAAATAATGATGGGATCCGGGTCAACTTGTAGTTGAACAACGTCGGGTTTGGGAGGTATGATCTCACTGATTAGATGGATCATGTCCACAGGTAGTTGTGAGTACTCTATTTCAACAAGAGTCGATGAAATAGGATGTGTAGAAAGGAATCGAGATGAATGTGGTTTATGTAATGAATATGACACACCAGAGGTACTGATGGTACTGGTTTCGGTAGAAATATGTCACCTTCTTCGACCATAAATGGCTTCCGGTGGTAAAGGTGGTTTAAGTGCTATTCTACGCAAATAACGGGGAAAGGGATTTTCTTCTTCCACAATGACTCATTTATTTTATTACAAAAACAAATAAACAAAATAAAGGGGTAATTCTAGGCAAAAGATTCACCAAGTAATTTTTAACTACAGAATACCTCCTGGCGAACCAAGAAGTACGGGCAGGCAATCTCCCTGAATGATGTGTTCATTGTATCACAAGTTACAAGGTGGTCGAATAAGTTACCTATGGATGGTAAGCAACCTATAGTTTTCCTCCCTAATATACCCAAAGGTACATGGAGGCCCAAGTCTGTATTAGCACTGTCTAATGTGAAACCACACGGTGAGAGCAACCCCCTATACTTTTCATACTAGAACACCGCCCTATATACCCAAAGGCACGTGGACGAGCTCCGATATACTTACGTACGTGGAGTGATGTATCACACTCGGAATGTATTGTAGACAAGTTAGCGAAAACTGCTATGTTTAACGACGTCAGAACACATCTCTAGCCTAGACCTTCTAAATGTTATCATTAATGTTACAATGCTTTCTTAGGTTGATTGATGTAAATTTTATGTTGATCTTGTTTAAAAGTTTTTCTTTGAGGTTAATCGCATGATGTAATGGAAATTCCTAAAAATGAAAACTAAATGATAAGAAAACTTTCAATTTATCTTTTTCAATGAAAATCCTAGCTACTATGAGGAAAGAGCAATCAGATTTTGAGCATACAACTAAGAGCAAAAACTAAATGCAGATTTCCCTAACTTGTTCCTATGCAATGCACACAATTCTCTAGATGCACATGCATGTTTTTCTTTTGAGCTCCCTTTAATGTGAATGAGAGAAAGGAAACTAAATGCACAAATCAATCAAAAAAAAATTTTATTTTGATAAACGAGGAATAAGACAACAATTTCTCTTAGGAAAATGAAGAATGGAACTACAATTTTCTTATAGGAAACAACGAATGAAACAAAAAATTCCTTTTCGAAAATAGAATTGATCTAATGAAAAAATTAACTACTTTGAATTTGATTTGCCAATGACAAAGAAAATAGCTAATGAAACATTGAACAAATTAATCTTCAAGGGAGTAAGAACAGGAAAGTTTACTGGTCTCTAAGAGCTATCAGACATCTGATAATACATCAAACAAGTGGTTGAAACTGAAAGCAATGAAAAATTTTAATGGAATTTTTTTGGCTGAGGGGGCAATGCAGCCTCTGAGGGGAGACAGTGCATTGTAGAGCACCCCTGAATGGAACACAATACACTCCAGTGCACTGTACCCTGACCAACAATGCGTTGGGCACAACTAGGTTTGTGAAACAAGAAGCTAACCACACTTCTAATGCAATTTGTTCATTCAAATGACTGATAAAAGAAATTTGATGCTACTGATGAAGGTAGATAGAGTAAAAAACACCAAGAATGATAGGATACTCCCCAGTATGGTCGCCAATTTGTTATACGAAATTTTAATCTACGGATAAACTAAATACCCTCAGTGTGGTGTTCCTTCACTCAGAAAAACAGAAGAAATACAACTACTATTTTCTCTAAAACAAATAGATATATAGAAAGGTAAAGAAGCCTACTTGTGATTATTTCACTCCCTTTCTCCTTCTGTCATTGTTTTCGTCACTCTCCATCCAACTCAAGTTGCTAGATCGATTCCTGCAATCAAAGACAAAGAACAACAAACAACATAAAATATACAAGTATCTATTTATCTTAATCAAATAAAATCGTTTAGATCTAAGAATACATACATCATCAAGAATACATTTCACAAGATATAGACATATGTATTGAGAAAATGAACATATATATTTATTAATAGAGTATGAGGAGAAGATTACAACCAATGGATCAATTTGTCGTCAACCTTCTCCAACTTCATTCCAATCTCATCACATCCAGCATGATCTCATCAACATATTATTACTTCCAATCTCTTATCAAATGAGAATCCAACATCATAAATTTGCACAAAATTATTCCTCCCTATCACCTAGATGAGTGCTCAATTTATAGGGAAACTGATGCTAGTTTCTCATTCAATGGCTTTCTAATAATAGGCAAGACATGTTCCCAAGTTTAGAGGTGGTGGATGGACACTTGTGTTCAATGTATGACACCTACGGACTCTTCTAGAAGACACTATCCATGTGGAGATTCCTGAAACAATGATGATTTCACTCAGAGGTGACTAACGCACCCTTGAGTGTCGAGAAGTGCACTGCAGTGCACCCTTTCATGGAGGTATTGGCACTGCAAAGTAGTTAGTCCCTTGCAGAGGAGTGTTGTTGAGTCAGTGGGTAATATAATATATACTTCAAACCTTGGAAAAATTGAAGCCATGAATGGAATGTATTCACTTAAGGCATATAGCAACTAAAATATAAGGGGATGATAGACCCTACTCATTGGTCTTGGGGGATGATGCCCAAATTGACCTATAACATTGAGTTCTTTTAAACACACATAGAAAGTGAATGAAATTAGAGAAGAGAGTTTCTCATGCAATTGAAATGGAAAATCTATTATAGATCCACATAATAGTGGGAGTTAATTATGAATGAAGAAATTATTTTGGGTAGTTAAAGAAACATATCTACACACAAGGTTGAGTTGTTTATGCAGTTAAAGTTAGAAAAAGTGTGTAGTGCAAAGTGTATATAATAAAATTTTATGAGTGCTTAAGAAGCAACGTAGTAAAGGAAATGAAAATATTAAGAGGAAATGACTGAAATTTCGAGCAAAGGAAGAGAGGGAAAATTGGCCGAGAATTGGAGTTGTTGTTGTTAGACTCCTGTATTTTTACAGTATCACCAGAGGACTACTTATTCCTTATATTTTTTATGCTAAAAATAATATTCCATGACTTATCATTTATTCTCAGAAAGGGAAAGGAAATATTTGGTGACAAAGGAGTCAAATAAGTCCATCTATCATTTGATTTTAGTTAAAATAAGAAAATTTGTCTAATTACGTGTGATGGAAAGCCAAATCTCACTGCTTTCATTATTTTTCATTTTCCCTCTCCATTTCCTTTCATTTTACCTTTTTTCTGACACCCCCATACTATGAAATCCCATTTTTAACCCTAATCCTTTCATTCTCATCCTTTTCCCCTTCCTAAAACCCATTCCCATTACTGGTATCCCTCCCCCTTTATTCATTCCCCTTTTTTCATTAAAAATGCTGTGAAACCCACTTTTACATTGTTTTTAGATAAATTTTAACCTATCGTTCCCACTTTAAAACCCTATTTACTGAACCTCGACCCCTATTATATTTAAAACCCCGACTCACCTTTATATTTAAAATGCCTCCGCCTTATACTATCTCTCTGCTCATTTAATCCTGACCCCACTTAACCCCAGGTCCCATTTTAAATACACTCTGTTTATTTAAATCTCCCGACCCCCATTATATTTCAAACCCCAACACATTACATTAATGCCTCTGATTCAAACCTTTACCCCTCCACATTAATATTAACCCTGGCCCCACTTTCTATTTTAACCCGTCGTTCCTTTCAAACCCAACCCCACATATCATCCTGACCTGCTATCAACCCAAACACCTGACCACCGTTCGATCCACTCCATCCGATCTGATGGCCCCAGATCATTTTCGAAACCCAAAATGCCTATTGTTTAGAACCTTTGAGGGGTTGTGAAATGGGAATTTTTTCAAACCCTCCCTTCTGCCATGTGTCGCCCTTGTGCTTCATCACATCCCCTCACAATAAACTGCCTAACTGCTTATGCACCATGCGATAAACCGAAAACCGCCTCCTCGAACATAATGAAAACCATCCACTATTTCGCATTGAAACCACCAGCCCACTGCACCTATATGATAAACCCATTTTCCCTGCACTATTTCCATAACCCACCATTTCTCCCCTCCCTACGGACCTGCGTTTTGTTAAAAAAATGTTTTAATTTTTGCAGGTGATCCGCATACCAGGAGACGAGGTAAACAATTTTCGATACTAGTTCCAAAGAGTTGTTTAAACTAGACTCTCATGATTTCGATTTGAAAGGATTTATACAACAAAGGATTATGAGAAAAAGGATAAATAAAACCAACAATGGAGCAGAAAGGAAGATAGTCATGAATATCAAGGATCATCTGTTTACTCCAAAAGCAACGACCATGTTTATTCAAACTAAAATATTTATTGTGGCAGTAAAAAGTATAAGAAGAAGACAGAAAGACAAAGAAGGGTTAAAGATAAAAGAAATAGATGAAACGCTAACAAAGGCACAGTAAAAATGAAATATACACTTCAAGGACAGAGTTAAGGAAAAGGCAGATAAAGAGGTAAAAGAAGAAAATTACAAGTGACAACCAAGGCAGTAAAGGGATACACAAATCAGGATAGTTTAAAGTTTAAAGATAAATAAGAGAAAAAATCAATGAGGAAGACAAAGCCAGATGTTAGCTACCTCCAGCTCAATTTTGATTTAATAAAATATACCACAGTTAATATTATAGTTAGAGATATTTTAGCATCAATTCAAAACTTATTATAAAAGTTAATTTTGAAGGAAATTAGTCAAAGATATTTTAAAGTTAGCTCAGCAATTAATTTGAAATTTATTGTTACATTAGGTCTATCAGAGATATTTTTGGCTTGGGCCTTGCATGGTCTCAATTATTAAAACTTCATTTACTCTGTAGTAAATGCAGTTTTTCACCTTAGATTAGGGTAACCTCCTCTGTTGCAGTTAAATATTGCATGTATTTTCATTATCAGTGTTGGTTGGTTGGTTGCTTGGACTTGTATAGAATCTGAGTTGCAAATGTTATTGTATTGGAGCACTGTAACTGTTTTTGAGTTGGAAACCAATGATACAAGCATGTTCACAAGATCCTTGAGCTATGTTAATGGTGATGTTGTCCCTCTTTTGTTAATGTTTTTCCATACTGTACATCAATCTCCCTGATAGAAAATTAGAGATTTTAGATTAAGATATGTTGCATGAGCACCTTAATTATGTTTTTTACTGTTATCTCAATGTTTTCCTTCGCAAATTATAACTAAAGAATTCTTAACTGCTCTTTAGTTTTACCTAGTTGTTATCTCGAGGTCTTCTTTTGAAGTTTAACTAAGGAATTCTTAACTGCTATTTATTTTCTCTGAAACTATTATCTTGAGGTTTTTTCTTGTGAAGTTGAGTTAAATAATTCTTAACTACTCTTTACCCCCACTGAAATATTGTTTTAAATGTTTTCCTCTAAATATCTGAATGCAGAATTCAGAGACTGTCTGATCTGCACTTATTTTGAAGTATAACAAAAGAATTCTTAACTTCTCTTTGGATTTACTAAACTCACTACCATCTCATATTCACACTACCTCTATGATCCATTTGATATAGTTAACTTGCCATGTGATAACCCTTGAAAAGTTGATGTACAACTCGACCCTTTTATGGCTCCATAGCCCAATGGACTAAGCTTCCCACAATCTATCTATCCAACCAAACAAAAAATCAAACAAACAACCCCAAAATTTATTACCAGTGTATAATCATAAGAATACAATCATAAAGCTAAATCAATTAATCATAAATAAAGAGAGAGCCCTCTCTGAGCCCAAGAAGGCTAGGTCTTGGACTCCAAAGTGGTTTGATGTTGCTCTCTGCCATTTTTTCTTGCCAATATTACAAATTGCAGGGAGCTAACATAATAGCGACCATACTGGGGAATGATTGAGAAAAAATAATATCATCAAAACTCAAATAAAAACCCAGTCAAAACACTGTGTGAATTAAGTATTTTTTCACCAATTGGTTTGTTTTTAAGCTATTATAAAACTTTCAACTTCTCTGAGCCTTGGATCTAAGTTATGACTTCTCGAATAATTTGTACCAGATCTCATCCTGACCCAAACCATCCTGCAATAGTTGAAAATCCAGAGAAAATCCTAAGGAAGACTCCTAGATATGAGATTTCAATTATTAGCAAGCCTATTCACAAGGCAAGTTCCCTACCTAAAAACCTTAAAAACTTGCAGGATATCCTATTTGACTCACACCTTGAACAAATCTTGTTCAAGAATAAATCCTAGAATTGGATAACCTAGATATTTTTGGACTCATGCATCGTACAGTAGAGTCCTGTTATACAAACATCAACCCCCAATAATACACCCACTATTCACCTTCCTCCACTTAACCCTCCACCTCCCTTTGTTAACCGCCCACTTGTTAACCCCCCTTGGGTTCCCCAACCACCAGTCATGGTAGCCTGGTATGCCCCCTTGGTCCTACCATTACCTTTAGTGCCTCTACCACAGGACTATCAGTCCAAAATCCCCCTATCTGATGAAAGTAGTTCCAAAACTGCTCAAAAACATGTGGATAAAATGGATGACTATTTTGATTGACAAGAGAGAGATGATGAAACTATTAAGATAAGAATATTTTCCCAAAGCTTAGGGGGAGAAGAAAGAAAGTGGTTTAAAGGCTTGACCCCTAATAGTATACATGACCTACCTACTTTTCACCAACTGTTCCTAAATAAATGGGAAGTCAAGAAAAACCCTCTCTAGATATTTTCAGAATATCAAAACATCAAGAGAAATGTTGGAGAGAATGTCCAAGATTACTGCACTAGGTTCAACAATGTATATAACGCCATCCCTCCTCACATCAAACCCCCACAAGGTCTAGCCCTGATGAAATTTCCGGATGGTTTTGACCCAGAGATGGCTTATCACCTAAGAGAAAGAGACCCTCCTACATTAGAAGACATGCAGAGGGGTGCAGTAAGCGTGGAAGAAAATCTGATTGCCAAAAGGGATAGAATGAAAAATGAAATGAGAGTCATATATAGGGAAGAGAATGTAATCTCCTCTTTTGATACTAAGATTGATAACCTTGTTAGAACCATGGAAAGGATGATGGAGACAATAAACCTAAATGAAAGAGATTTCCCTAGAGAAAACCAAGAATCTCCTCAAAATAGAAACCAGAACCAAAACCAAAACTTTAGGAGAAACCCCCCTCAAATACGATAGAGGGAATAGAGAGGACTTGACTAGCAAATCAGGCCTCCTTTATAAGAAAACTATGCTGATGAGGATGAGGGGGTGATTGAAGAGCCCTAAGAAAGTCAAAATTATATAATGGGAGTTAATGATGAGGATATTGTTTTCCTCACTGAGGAAGAGCAAGGAATATTTACCTCAATGCGAATTGAAGAAGAAGGCAAAGAATCTAAAGATTACAAACAAGGATTTGAAAATACTATCATGGAGGTACATAGAGAATATGACCTCAGAAGCAAGAAAGCTCAAGACATTCCCAAGATAAATAATTCGGAAAATTTTGCTAGAAAGAATCCTCAAACTAATCCTAAAAATACTGTAGAAATTTCAAATAAAATGGCTAAAGGTTCTGATAAAAATAAAAACAAAAATAGTCTAGAAAGCAACACTAGTAAATCAAATATCAGCCCTAACAAAACTGATCCAGCTGATATCCCTAATGCAAATCAACAATCTGAAGTTGCTGCAAGACTAATGTCTGATAAAACTGATATAAATATGCCAAAGACACATACACCATTTAATATTGAGAATGAAATTTCCAAGATAAATATTTCCATACCTCTTAGTGAATTGGTAGGCCAAGATGTATATAGATCCCAAGTTTTGAAGGCACTAAAAATAGGAGAAAATACTAATACTGTAAATTTGAATGATGAAAAACCTGAGCTTTTGTTTGGGCCTGAAGTAGAAGGTAAATTATAGGAGGGAGGTGTGCCCCCATTTTATGTCAGTTTGAATATTCATGATAAAATACTCCATAATGCCATGTTAGATTTAGGAGCATCACATAACCTCATGCCAAAGGTAATTATGGAGAAACTTGGCCTTAAGATAACTAGACCATATAAAGACCTGTACTCTTTTGACTCCAGTAGAGTTAAATGTCTAGGCCTGATTAAAGACCTCTATGTTACCTTAGCACAAATACCAGCTAAAATTCTAGTAATGGATATTGTGGTGGCTGACATTCCCCCTAAATATGGCATTCTTCTATCACGCTCATGGGGAGCCAAGCTTCAAGGAACCCTCCAAATGGATATGACCTATGCTACCATACTTGTCTTTAGTCAACCAAGAATATTATATAGGGAAACTCATATGAAATACATGGTGAGAATTCAAGAAAAGCCTGATAACTCCCCTCTCTACTCTGTCCACTAAGACCTTGATTCATTTATCTTTACAATGATGAAAAAATTAATGAACAAGTAGAAGTTAATGAACAAATAGCTGAAAAAGAAGAAGAAAATAAAGAACAGTAAGACCAAATAGAAAATGAACAACACAAGTTTGAACCTGAACCTATTTGGAGCATGAGTTTTGATGGTTCTTGTGGAAAAATTGGATCAGGAGCAGGTGTTTGGGTACACAACACTAAGAATAACCACGCAGAGGGTCACTCTTAGAAACTGAAATTTCTGTGTACAAATAATATAGCAGAATATGAGGCACTCCTTTTAGGGCTACAATTACTGAAGAAATTAGAAGACAAAAGGATCTCTGTCCATGGGGATTTTGAGCTAGTCATTAGGAAAATTAAGGGAGAATATTTAGCTAAGCATCCTAGATTAAGAGCATACAGGAATGCTACCCTTGACCTCCTAAAAATATTCAAATAATATGAACTTACCTCTATCCCAAGAAATCGAAATATCCTTTCCAATGGACTAGAATTTGCAGCCAACACTTGTCAACTGCCTCATTCTAACAAACAATATACAGTATGGGTGAAATACAGACCAGCAGTCCCTGATAATATGAGATATTGGAATTTTTTTGAAGATGACCAATAGATTGAAGATTTCCTACAGTCCAAAAATGAGTTTGAAATTCCAAATTCAGACTTAGATCATGAAGAGGACTACTCTGCTGAGGAAAAAACATACAAGGAGGAGTCCCCTCATGATGTTGATATAAATATGTTAGAAAATAAATACATGCATAGGACAGAAATGTTGGAGGATCCATAAAAAGAAGAATTTGAAGTGTTACAATTCAGATATAATACCTTGCCAAGAGGACTTGACCCTCTAGATTTATTTATTTTTTGATTTCAATGATGTTGCTAGAAAGCCAAATATGGAATCCACTAAAGCAAATGTAGATGAGTGCAATCTAGCCAGTGAGAAAGAGCCCAAAATGGTAAAGCTATCAAAGACACTGCCAACACCTATAAAGTAGAAATATATTGAGTTATTCAAAGAACGTATTGATTTTTTTTCCTGGAATTATGAAGACTTGAAGTCATATGATACTGATATCATCCAACACAAAATTCCACTCAAAGAAATACATAAGCCCTTTAAACAGAAACTACATAGAATAAATCCTGTCCAAATGCCATTGGTCGAGAAAGAGATAAAGAAAATGTACGATGCTGGGATAGTAGTCCCACTCAGGTACTTAGAATGGGTTTCAAACCTTGTCTCTGTGAGGAATAAGATTGGAGAGATTAGACTCTGCATTGACTTTAGAAATCCAAATAAGCATCCATGAAGGACAACTACCCTTTACCAAATATGGACCACATACTACAAAGGGTAGTAGGCTCCAGAAGGATCTCTCTACTAGATGGATTTTCATGGTACAATTAGGTGCTTGTGCATACAAATGATCAACACAAAACAACTTTCACTACATCTTGGGGCACCTTTATGTATGTAAAAATGCCTTTTTGGTTAATGAATGCTGGAGCCACTTTTCAAAGAGCAATGGATATTTCTTTCTCAAAAGAAATAGGTTTTTCATTGTGATATACCTTGATGATATCAAAGTTTATTCAAAAAATAATGAAGAACATCTAGCTCATTTGAGAAAGCTCTTTGAGAAATGCAGAAAGTTCGGCCTGTCTTTGAATCCCAATAAATCATTATTTTGACTCCAAGAAAGAAAGCTTCTAGGCCACATCATATCTGAAGAAGAGATCAATATTGACCCAAATAGGATTGAGGGAATATTGAAAATCAGTCACCCAATAAATATCAAAGAGCTGCAGTCTTTCATTGGAAAGATAATTTTTTTAAGTAGGTTCATACCAAACCTTGCAGAATTCCCGAGGAACATCACCAACATGCTCAAAATAAAGTCAAGAGTCAAATGGAACAAGGAAGCAAAGTAGTCTTTTGACCTAGTAAAGAAAGCACTTAAACAAGCACCGGTTCTGATCAACCCTAACTTCAACAAATATTTCTTTATATTTTCCTTTACATCCGAACACATAGATGCTATTGTATTACTACAAAAAAATAAAAAGGGATGGGACCAACCCATAGAATTCTTTAGCCAAGCTTTAAGAGATGCACCTCTAAAATATAATATCATTGAAAAGTAGGCTTTTGCATTGATCAAAGCACTAAAGGATTTCAGAGTCTTCATTCTGCATTCACACACCATTGGATTTGTGCCCCATACAGTGGTTAAATAAATCCTAACACAAGACCCTGATGGAAAAAGAGGCAAGTGGATTACTGCCATCTTGGATTATGATTTAGAAATCAAACCCACCAAATTAATCAAAGGACAAGGACTAGCTAAACTAATGGCTGAAACACATTTTCAAGCATTAGACATCAATATGATTCACTCACTGGATTAACAAGAGGAGATGGTGACTCCACCTATTCAGGAAGCATTCATAAATTCTCCCTAGTACGCAGATATACTGTATTTGCTTTTTAATTTAAATTCTCCTCCTTGTTTGTCCAAAACAAAGGCAGAATTCTTCAAACTAAAAGCTCTAAAATTCTGCATTCTAGAAAAAAATTTATATTGAAAAAATTCTAGTGGTGTATTGTTAAATGTTTTCCTAAAGAAGATGCAGATAGGATTATGCATGAATTTCATGAAGGGGATTGTGAAGGCCACCTCTATTGGAAGACCACTATTAATAATATCCTTAGGTTTGGTTTTTATTGGCCTACCCTTTTCCAAGACATCCACAAAATGCTAGTTACCTTTCATAAATGCCAAATTTTTGAGGGAAAAATAAAGCTGCTACCTTTGCTATTATGTCCAATCTCCATTGAATCCCCTTTTCAACAATGGGGTCTAGATTTCATTCTAGAAATCCACCCTTCCTCCTCTGCCCAAAATAAATGGATCCTTACTGCAACTGACTATTTTACCAAGTGGATAGAAGCCATTCCTTCCAGGACTGCCACAAACTCAGTAATTACCAGATTTCTTGAAACCAACATTCTATCTAGATTTGGTTGTCCTAAGAAAATCATTACTGATAACACTACTGCCTTTAAATCCAAGAAAATGGTGGATTTTTGGCACAAATATCACATTACTTTGGACATTATAAAGCTTATTACCCTCAAGGTAATGAGTTGACTGAATCCTCAAATACAATTTTAGTGAACATCGTTAAGAAGTTGTTGGAGGAGAATAAGAAATCATGGCACAACAAATTGGTACATGCACTATGGGCAGACAGACTGATAAACAAGAAATCAATTGATCTGTCACCCTATCAACTAGTCTATGGAATGGATGTAGTCTTTCCAACCACTTTGGGAGTGCCAGTAATGAAGCTCATTCAAGAAGTATAGTCTGAAGAGAATGATATACAAAAAATAATAATCCAAACCATTTAGTTGTAGCAATCCAAAGAAGGAATATACAACAGAACACAGCTAGTACAAGAAAACATCAAGAAAATATTTGACAAAAGGACCAAAGCAAATGATTTCAACATTGGAGACAAAGTGTTGAAGTGGGATTCTAGAAGAGAGGACAAAGGTAAGCATGGGAAATTTGATAACTTATGTAAAGGTCCATACATCATTCATTCTGAAAGAGGTAATAATGCATTTTTCTTACAAGAAATGGATGGAATAGAGTTGTTTGGAGGTCCTGTCAATGGCAGGATGTTAAAACATTATTTTAGTTAATAATCTCAGTTGGGATTTTCTTCATTGTATATAACATTTTTTAAACAAATTTCAGAAAGGATATTGGACAAAATTGAGCCCTGAAGTGAAGGCCATAAGCCTAGTCTGATAAAAAAAAAAAGAGAAAGGAAAATAAGAAAATAGGGAAGACAGAAAGAAAAGGTAAGTCCCATACCAAAAAATGAGTGTTTCTAAAAGTGATGCACATCTAAATGCCACTACCTTTAGTTTATTTTACTTTTTTCAAATAATATTGTGTGCAACTTGTTCAAAGAATGCCACAATTCATGATGATCAAAGTGCTTAATCTTGATTTATTCATGTTTTATATTTTTGCTTATAATTTAGAAAATGAATATTTTCCAAACTGTTTAATCTTGGCTTATCAGTCGGTAGGTAGAAAATGACATTGGTTCAAAGGCCTAATCTGAACCAGCAGGAGAAATAAGAATAGGTGGTAAGTTAGAGGTTCAAAAGGAAAAATGATGTTAAGATTTGCAAGTCTAAATACACCCCAGAAGGAAGAAAAATGATTTTAATCATAGGTTGGGTAGGTATGTATGTAGAAGAGTTCTTAACAGTTGAGAATGTTCATAATTTTTTATATTAGGTTATTTATTCAGGCTCAAGACCAAGTATGTTTCAGACCTTAGTTTGCAGTAAGCACAGATTTCATTTTTTGAAGGTCACAATCAAAAAAGTTGCAGTAGATCAGGATGACAAAGTGAAAATCGGCCAAATAAATTAGGCTACTGGTCTACAAATTTCTTAATACCTCCTAAAGGAGCTACCCACCCTAATTGGAGCCACTGTTAGACTCCTGTATTTTTATAATATCACCAGATGACTGCTTATGCCTTATATTTTTTATGCTGAAAATAATATTCCATGACTTATCATTTATTTTCAGAAAGGGAAACGAAATCCTAGGTGGCAAAAGAGTCAAATAAGTCCATCTACCATTTGACTTCAGTTAAAAGAAGAAATTTCTTCTGATTAAGTGTGATAAAAATCCAAATCTCACTACCTTCATTATTTTTCATTTGCCCTCTCCAATGCCTTTCATTTTACCTTTTTTCTGACACCCCCATACTTTGAAATCCCATTTTTAACCCTAATCCCTTCATTCTCATCCTTTTCTCCTTCCTAAAACCCATTCCCATTACTGATATCCCTCCCCCTTTATTCATTCCCCTTTTTTCATTAAAAACACTGTGAAACCCACTTTTACATTGTTTTTAAATAAATTTTAACCTATCGGGTCCCACTTTATAACACTGTTTATTTAACCCTGACCCCTATTATATTTAAAACCCTAACTCACCTTTATATTTAAAATGCCTTCACCTTATACTATCTCCACGCTCATTTAATCCCGACCCCACTTAACCCAGGGCCCCATTTTAAAATAAAATTTGTTTATTTAAATCTCTTGACCCCCATTATATTTAAAACCCTGACATGTTACATTAACGTCTCCACTTTAAACCTTTACCTCTCCGATTTAATATTAATCCTAGCCCCACTTTATGTTTTAACACACCGTTCCATTCAAACCCGACCCCACCTATCATCCCAACCTGGTATAAACCCAAACACTCGACCACCGTTCGATCCACTCCATCCGATCTGACGGCCCCCAATCATTTTCGCAACCCAAAATGCCTGTTGTTTAGAACCTTTGAAGGGTTGTGAAATGGGAAGTTTTGTAACCCCTCCCTTCCACCATGCGTCGCCCATGCGCTTCATCGCATCCCCTCAAAATAAACCGCTTATGCACCATTCGATAAACCGAAAACTGCCTTCTCGTGCATAATGAAAACCATCCACTATTTCTAATTGAAACCACCAGCCCACCACACCTATATGATAAACCCATTTTCCCTGCATTATGCCAATAAACCACCATTTCTCCCCTCCTTGCGGACTTGCGTTTGGTTAAACAATTGTTTTGATTTTTGCAGGTGATCTGCATACCAAGAGACTAGGTAAAAAATTCGCGATACTAGTTCCAAAGAGTTGTTTAATCTAGGCTCTCGTGATTTTGATTTGAAAGGCCTTATACAACAGCAGATTATGAGAAAAAGGATAAATAAAAGCAGCAATGGAGCAGAACAGAAGATAGTCATGAATATAAAGGATCATCCGTTTACTCCAAAAGCAACAACCAGGTTTATTCAAATTAAAATATTTACTGTGGCAGTAAAAAGTATAAGAAGAAGACAGACAGACAAAGAAGGGTTAAAGATAAAGAAACAGATGAAAATTTGACAAAGACAGGTTAAAAATGAAATACACAGTTGAAGGACAGATTTAAGGAAAAGTCAGATAGAGAGGTAAAAGAAGAAAATTACAAGTGACAACCAAGGCAGTAAAGAGATAGACAGATAAGGACAGTTTAAAGTTTAAAGATAAATCAGAAAAAAAATCAACGAGGAAGAAAAAGCTAGATGTTGACTACCTCTAGCTCAATTTTGATTTAATAAAAGCTACCACAGTTAATATTATAGTCAGAGATATTTTAGCATCAATTGAGAAGTTATTATAAAATTTAATTTTGAAGGAAATTAGTCAAAGATATTTTAAAGTTAGCTCATCAGTTAATTTGAAAGTTATTGTTACAATAGGTCTGTTAGAGATATTTTTGGCTTGGGCCTTGCATGGTCTCTATTGCCAAAAATTCATTTACTCTGTAGTAAATGCAGTCTGTCACCCTATATTAGGACAACCTCCTCAGTTGTAGTTAAATACTGCATGTATTTTCATTATCAGTGTTTTTTGGTTGGTTGCTTGGACTTTGTATAGACTCTGAGTTGCAAAGATTATTGTATTGGAGCATTGTAACTATTTTTGAGCTGGACATCAATGATACAAGCACGTTCACAGGATCCTCAAGCTATGTTAATGGTGATTTTATCCCTCTTTGGTTAATGTTTTTCCTTTGTTTTTCCATATTGTACATCGATCTCCCTGATATTAGAACATATATTTAGATTAAAATATTCTGCATGAGCACCTTAATTCTGTTTGTTATTGTTATCTCTATATTTTCCTCCGCAAAGTATAACTAAAGAATTCTTAACTGATTTTTAGTTTCTCTGAAACTGTTATCTTGAGGTTTTTTCTTGTGAATTTGAGTTAAATAATTCTTTACTGTTCTTTACCCCCACTGAACTATTTTCTTAAATGTTTTCCTCTAAAGACTTGAATACATAATTCAAAGACTGTCTGCTCTGCATTTATGTTGAAGTATAACAAAAGAGTTCTTAACTTCTCTTTGGCTTTATTGAACTCACTACCATCTCATATTCACACTGCCTCTATGATCCATTTGATGTAGTTAGCTTGCCCTATGAAATCCCTTGAAAATTTGATGTACAACTCAACCATTTTATGATTCCATAGCCCAATGGATTAAGATTCCCATAATCTATATATCCAACCAAACCAACAATCACACAAAGAACCCCAATCTTTATAACTAGCATAAAATTAGAAGAATATAATCATAAAGCTAAATCAGTTAATCATAAATATAGAGAGAGCCCTCTTTGAGCCTAAGAAGGCTAGGTCCTGGACTCCAAAGTGGTTTGATGTTGTTCTCTGCCATTTTTCTTGCCAACAGATGTGAAAAAGAGATGTTGAAAATCTAAATTGATGATAAATTAAAGGGGAAAATATCAAAGAACTGAAACATATCTAAGAATAAACATTGTTGTAAGAGTGATGTTTAATTATGGTCCCATAGATCTAAGTTTGAAAATGTATGATAAAGGGATCATAATGGCTAAAGAAAGTGGTTTCTTGAAAAATAGGGAATTAGAGCTTCCTTCAAGTTGGTGCCTATAAAGATCAAGGTTTTGGTGCCTCTAGTAGGTTTGCGCCTACAAATGGTGGGATTTGGTGCTTCGTGCAAGTGGGTACTTGCAAATAAAAAGGGGGTTGGTGTCTCTTGTAATTTGATGCCTACAAAATCATATGTAAATTGAAGTTGGTGCTTTGGATTTACATTATAATTCAAAGAATATTTGTGGTTTTCTCCCAGATGGGTTTCCATGCAAATATCATATGTTAAAGATTTTTGTGATCAACACATTGATGAATTGTTTAATGTGTCTCATTCACTAAATAATTGCAAAATTTATAAAATATTGGTTCACACCCCTCTCTTAGTTTTTTCCTAGTTTCCAACACCTACAAGTAGCTCAAATGAATTACCCAAAAATTGATAAGTAACCTTATGTGGCATAAAAATTAGTTAAATATTTTAGATCTCACATTTTGAAAAATCACACCAGGTTTATAGTCCCACATGTTGATTGAAGAACATTGTTTACTCAACAAGAGTTTGGGGGGAGGAGTAACTTTATGAGCATAATTCAATGAATTTGACTTGGAATTTGAACCAACTAATATCATAAGAGGTCAAGGATTGTGTATGTTTTCAAATGAATATCATACTCCTACAAACAAGGAAGAATATTTTTGGGAGAATGAAATATCAGTGTATTCCCAAGATGTCGATTTTATCTCAAGAGACAAGTCTTATTATTCCAATTTGGCATACTTCTTGCAAAATGGCACATGTTTAAAACATATTAATGCCATATAAAGGAGATATTTTAGGTTGGAATCCACATAATAAAACTTGATTAACTTAGTTCTATTTCATAGAGATTATGAGGGAGTATTGTTAAGGTGTATACAAAAAAAAATATGCCAATAAAGTAATTAAGCACCTTGATGATGGAATTCCAGGTGGAAACTTTATTTGAGAAACCATAGATCACAAGATTATATGAGTTAGATAATATTGGACAATTTTATTAAAATATGCACACTTTTATTTTAGGAAGTGTATGATCTTTCAAATGAGTGTTGGGAGAGAGAAGAAAGTGTCAATATTTTTTCTACTAGTAATAATAACTCAAACATTTGAGCAATGGGGAGTAGGTGTGATTGGATAAATTAATCCCCATTCCTAAAAACAACATAGGTATATTTTGACAACTAATAACCATTTCACTTGTTAGGATGAAGTTATTCCTCTCATTAAGATGAATGAGAAAGTAATCATTCAATTTTTGGGAAAAAAATATCTGGTCATCGATTTTGGGGTCCCATCTATTATTGTTTTTAATAATTATACTTATTTTTTGTTTTATTTGATGAATGAGTTTTATTTTGGCATAGCATTATAAAATACTCAAAAAATACTATGCACAAACTAAAGGAGTTCGAGAATCCAAAAATGAGAATCTAGTGTATATTCTAAAGAAAATTGTGGAAGGAAATCACCGAAATTGGCATAATGCCTTGCACATTGCGTTGATTAAGTGATACCCATGGAAGCACTAGGAACATCATATTTCCTTGTCTATGCACAATATGACATTTTTCCAAACAACATATATTTTATGTCCTTACAATTATCCCAAGATTTTAAAGAAGATCCTTTATCATCAATGTGAAAATGCATTAACACACTCCTCATGCTCAAATAAGAGAGGGAAAATGCTAGAAGGAAGTTAACCTTGCACCAAAAAATAGTGAAACCTTGGTTGGTTGTCATAAGGCTCAAGTCGAATATTTTGCAATAGGTGACTTGGTACTCAAATGGGACAAAGCTAATGAATCCAAATTAAACATTCTAAATTTCAAAACTTATGGTTGGGTCCTTATCAGGTAACCAAAAGGATCAAAGTTATCACCTATTGTTTTAATAACTTAGGATAATTAGAATCCTTTCCTGTTAATGGCCATTCCTTAAAGAGATTTTTTGCTTAAGATACTCTAGTTAATAACTTGTACCATAGTTTTATTTTCATTTCATCATTTAGTTTCTTTTTAACATTTTTACTTTAGGTTGATCTCTACTTAAAGATGTGTAATTTTTAAACTTTTGATGACCACTAGAATTATTTTTTATATACTTGGCTATTAATTCAAGGAAAGGATAGGAGTTTTGGACAAAGGTTCATGTTTAAAGGGAAGAGAATCTAAATTACACTCACATTTTCAAAAGAAATTGGTAACCTTGACCATAGTTGTAAACTCACAAAAAGGGGAATTGTGTTTTGAGGAAAATAATAACCATCATTAACAAGAGAATTGATGACACATGTTTTCTCAAGATGACAAACTGAATCTTAATACCTAGTCATAAGTTGATCTTGTCATGAATAGATATCATCCTTGGAATCAAGGATGATCTCAAATCTCTTAAAAATAAGAATGGAAGATTATGTATATATGCATAAAATAAGGGGAGAGTGCTACGATGATAAATAAATTCAAATATATTTCCAAGTATATAGATTCTCGCTAGTAGTTAAGAAACATATATTACATTAGAGTGAATCCATTGGGCCATGGAGGCTCATTAGTAGTGGAACAACACTGGATGATTAACAAACAATACCAAGAAATAATAAATAAATTTATCATCATATTGGAACTAGGTATCATTAAGCCTCTCTATGTTAAGTATAGTTATTTATTTTAGAAAGTAGGATTAATTTTTGTGACAGACCCCATAGCTAATATTTCCAAGGTGTTTTGATTCATAAACACCCTGAACACATTAAGAAACCTATAAAAATGGACCTTACCTCAAAGTGATCCCACTAAGAAAGATGAAGATTCAATATGGAAGGTAATAAGTGACACTAGTTCTCCTAGTAAATTCCCATTTGTTGACTACTTAAAACACCCTCTAAAATTTTTCCTTGATAAATTTTTATGGATATCACTTGGTTTTCTAAAACTTTATTTTTCCATCTTCGTTTGAATTTTTTCATGAATAAACTTTTCTTTCGTGTTGAAAGATCTTGTATAAATATACCCATGAATTCCATAAAGAATAACCAACCTTAGAAATGAATGAGAAAAACCTAAGTTGAGGAGTCATTAATAAAATTCAGTAGGTAGAGGAATTTATTACTCAACAAGTATCACCAATGCCCAATAAATACTATTAGTGATTGCCAAAATTTGTTGAGTAATGTATTTCATGACCAATTTTTTTTGTCAATGGCTAATAAAGTATATCGATCATCAAAAAAATTCATTGAGTCACATGTTGTTGTGACCATGCAATTTTTTTTGAAAGTTGACAAAGCCTCTCCACATTCAACATAATTCAATGAGTCATCGAATGTGTGACCCATAATTTTTTTTCAACTACCAGAAAAACCATTAAAATTTAATGAAGTTTAAGTAACAAGTTATGCAACCCAAGGTTTTCCATCTATTTTCAATGAATCATCGACAACCAAAATTTTTTAATAGGTGATGAATTACATGAAATGAGGTTTTTTACCAACTACCAATGAATCCATTAACAATAAAACAAATTATATGGGTCATATGATATTCTTCTCAATAGCCTCTAGGGGGAAAATAAATTTGCAGGCCTGTAAAAATGAAGTGTTATTTACCAAGAGATTTGATGTTCCAATCCCCCTAACTTACCTATTGCTATAGAAGGGGAATATGTAGGCACCCAGGGGTTATAGTGGTATTAGACAAAATTGATCCCTTGTCACACGAGTAAGAAATTGGACTAGTTGGTGATTCCTCTAGTAAAAAAAATTAGAGTACAACAATTTTTTTCATGAACATAAAATAAACATGAAAACACCCCATAACCATATGGTTGATCCAATAAATCATCACAATATAATTTTCACAAATAAGGAGTCTTATGACACATGGGCATTGGAAATCACACAAATATACTCAATGTGACATTAATACATTCTGAAGAAATCACCAAAGTATTGCATTTAATTATGAAAGGAACTGTTGCTCCATGATCTCATGCCTGATTGAGATCACTAGACAACAAAAAATAATGGATGAGACAATATAATAAAAATCCCTAATCTATATGGCCATGCATGTAGTTTTGATGCAATGTATAATGCTACAAAGTATGAGCAAGTACCTTGCTTCCTCACAGGTTGGTGAAGGTTTTTGGGTCTCATGTGGAATCATTGTGCTCCAATCAAGGGATCTCTTTCATCCACTCTAGATCCAAAGCCTGCACACAAACACAACCAAATAGAGAAGACAAGTGATATTATGCATAATATTGTCAAATCAAAACATCTATAAATCACACATATAAATTACTACAAAACTGATATAAGGGGAAGGAACAAATATTTTTATTAACCACATAAGTGAAAGTCGATCAATATACCTTCAACACATAAGATCCTATCCTCAATATTGTACCATTATCTCCTCTCCCAATAAAACAGAGCTCTCGCACTATAGTTTTGATACCTAATCTCACCCCCCTTCATCTTGGTGAGATTATATAGACTCATTCCATCCTTTGGGAGAATGTATCTAAACACCAAGGTGCTTGAGAAGTTAGGAAAAATTTGCAATAATAGACCCCTAGCCAACTCATACACAAGTGGGTCAATTTGATCTCCTTTGGAATGGAAAAATATAGAAACCTTGATCATAATTATGATCTTTTTCTCAATTATCTCAAGTATGAAATAATTATTATCTCATAATTATAATATTTTGTCAAATTAATTATGAAAAATAACTCAATAGTTTAATTAAACCTTTTTTTCATGGGATAAACCTCACATAAATAAACTAAAGGTGAAAAAGGATGCATTTGAGCCAAACGACTAAGGTAAGTATATATTGGGTTTCTCTCACTATAATGGAGTGGAAAATAGGGTTATAACACAAATCCTAGAAATCTATGAAATCAGACCATTGGTACTTAACCATTGATAAAAGTGCCAAAAATATCTTCAAATATTGTTGATGAAAAAACTTTACATGCTTGAAACATTAGATCAACCATCAATGTGGATTATAGTGTACACTCCCTATATTAGAACCATGTGATTTGAAAAATATTTCTATAAATGGTGTTGATGGGATGTTTATATCGGTTTAAATCCGTGAATACACATTATAATCCTTATCCCACAACAAGAATTTTATGTACAATTTAAGCCAAAAAATTGTAATTTCCACCACCAAAAAGGAATTGATCAAATTAGTTTTCTCTTTGTTAACTAGGTGATCATCTATCGGTTCAAATTTGTCCATTGTAAGTTCTAAGCATTTCCAAGGGTGTTATAGTTCTATTTTTTCTATTTAATATGGTTTAATATGATTTTTTTGTAGGGTCAATTGAAGGAATGGAACCAAATATATATCTAGTGTAAAAATCCACAAAGAAACACTATTCTAAGGTGAGGGATGTGGTCATATATTTTGATCTACACCAATATGAGTAGAGTATTCCATCAAGCATCTTGAAGTAGTCATTACCCATGTAGAAACCATACTTGAAGATCCCATATTTTGGAGATACAAATTTTAGCACTATTTAGTTACCATGAATGTCATCATGGAATGATATCTACAACGTTTTAAGAACCAAGACAACCCAAAATTTATGCCACATAGTGGTAAAAACTACAATATGGTGTATGATTCTATATATGGGTTCATAAGGAAATTAGGGTTACACTTAAAAATAAAATTAGTGTTGGTTTTCTCAAATATAAATTTCATAGTTGGTTCCTAAGACACAACAAGTTAGAATGTTATGTGTTCATCAATGAGAAAGGGGAATGCACCAATAATTTTATCCCATGTAAGTAACTCAATATTATAAGTTTTGAAAATGGTAAATAATTGTTGAAAATTTATTTTTATTAAATTTTTATTAGTAAAATGTTAGAAAAAATATATTCAGTTGTTGGAAAGGATACAAAAGTAATTCAATAGAGCAATCATAAAATATTCCACCACTAGCTTACAAGAACCATATATATACTTCATGTTTCTCCTATCTAGATTGTATGAGGAAAATGATTGTTCATAGTTCTTTGATGCTTGGGTGCCTTTGGATTATACCATAGCCATCAAAGGAAAAATATGCAACTAGGGAGATATAATATCTATGCACTTAAGTACAATAATTGAATAAACCCAAAATTCTGAGGTAAATGCATCTGTTATTTTCTAAATTGCATCCTATCTGCTAGATGTTATATGTGCTATAAATTATTTTGTTGGATTGACATCAAGTTGGTAGCCATAAAATCCTCTATTTCATGTATCTTTTAGCTTCCTATGGTAGAATAAATACAACTAATTCTAATTCATGAACCTATGACACATTCATAACTCACTTATATCAATGTATTTTGGGGAAAGAATGTCCTAGGATATCAACGCAAGCTAATGCATTCTAGGGTACATCATGAAATAATATTTGAAGGAATACCACACCAACAAACACATCCATGAATAAACCTCCACCCATAAATCTTCTCCATGTTTATGTTCCAATATACTTGTAGCAGGAGAAAGATTTTACTAGACAATCAAGCAACATTAAACCCTATCAAGCGATAAGAATTGTTTCTTCATTCCATAATTTCCAAACAGGATACTATGTGGTGATAGAACCAAGCATGAAAAATAATATCAGGATAGGCATAGCTATAATATAGGTTCCAAACTAGTAGGTTTAAATGACACCACCCCAAATGAATAGTGTTGAAATATTTAGAGAAAGTGTCCTTAACATGTGAATATGCTTATGCATATTGGAAAGTAGAATATTCTGCAAAAGGTGCATATGATTGATGTTGGTGAGAAAACAGGTCTCGCAGATAAGACCCAGGGTCAGGTTAAGGGCCAACAAGGTTTTTCGCTGTAGTCTAGCACCACGCCGACATTTTCACCCTGCTCCAAAGAGCCGAGAGTCTCACCCGAGGTGTGCCATGACCTTACTAAGGTAGGGAATAGATCGGTATTAGGCTAACAACATTGGTATGGATAAATCAGAGCTATGAAAAAGGTCTAAAAAAATGCAATGTTCCAAGAAATATATCTCTCGGGAATGCATTTAGACTTACAATAAATAAAATTTAAAATTACTAGTGAAACCATTCATTCCAGACCACAACATATATCCAACGTAGCAAACTCTGATTATATTATGAATCAACTATCAGCAATAAGATGTTACAAGGCTCCTCAGCATGAGCTCGAATAGAACAGAATACAAGGTGGTCCTATTTGACAGAGAGAAACAAATAGACACAGAAGGGTAGAGAACAGAACAACACGAATAGAGCTCTCCTACGGCTCCTATTCCCTGATCCCGTCTGAGCTAACCCCTCTTTCCACTGGTCGGCTACCTATTTGTTCTACTGCCAGCACGAATGACAGTTCTTCCTTTCTTCTCGCTTGGCTGTCTTCTATTTCTTTCTGTTAGTCAGGAGTTCTTCTGCTTGTTTCCTGCCACGCTCTTCCGCCATCTGTGCTTTCTCCTGCAATAATCATGCCACCCATCCTTTACTCCTTCGCAACCTTGACATCTCTCTGCCTACCGTGGTTGCATTCTGGCACGCATTAACCACAACTCAAAAGATGTTTAATTTCAAAACAAGGGCCCCAACAGGCCCCTACCACATCCTATTGACTCGCCCCGAGTCAATCATTCTGCACTGTACCCACTTCCATTGGTCCACTCAGCCCTGTGTCCTTCTCTGCCTGCCTCCATTCTCTTGGCTGTCCAAAGAAGGGCCCCAACTCTGGGAACTTTGTTAGATCTGGTACCTTGAGTTCCTGAAAGGTTTTCATGGCCTATTGCCATCCTTGCATTAGCGCATCAGTTTCAACTGTTATTTTCGCGACAAATTCTTCTCCTGCATCAGGTGGCACGTCACCAAACACGGTGTTGATTTGAGTATTGGCCTCAGAGGCCAATTTTTGCATTGTCTGGGCACTGATTTTCACTAGCTGTTAGAGCTCCTGTAGGGCTTGCTTGGCCACTGTTGATTTTTCTTCTATCTGTTGTATTTGGACTTCCAAAACGTCTGTTTGTGCGTATAGTTGGTTGAGTCCAGTTGGGTCCGTGGCCTCTTAGATCTCTCTTGAAATTTTTTGTAGCTATAGTGATACCGGTTGTGACTTCAGAGTGAGCACCGTCGAGCATTCCTATAGACCCTTCAGTAGGTCATATGCCTCTTTTGCTGCAGTACTCAGAACTTCCTACATTTTCGTGACTTGGCTCTGTTTCTCTGATATCTTTGTTGAGTACACAATTGTTGGGTTGCGTAACGCTGGTCGGGTAGCCAATGCGGCTCTGAGATTATTATTCTCATTGTGGAGGTTGATACAGGCCACCCTTAGGTGGACCGAGCGCTTGACTATGTCATTTTCTGCTACTCCTTCGGGTATCTGGTCAGTGTGCTCCATTACGGTGGGCCAAATATCCTGAAATATTCTGGTTACTAGGTCTCATTGTTCCTACAGATTTCCTTTTTCTGTCTTTAGCTGTTCCCGCTCTTTAGTAAGCATTCTGATCTATAGTTGTTGCTGCTTGCATATTTGCTAGAGCTCTAAATGAAGTCTCTCATCTTGTTGTGCTGCTCTTTGAATAAAGTGGTACAGTTGGGATGTCCCCCATGTTTCCATGCTCTCTGCACCAGAGGTACCCTGATCTGGCAACCGTGCACGAAGTGGTTGTCTTCTAGTGATAGATTTTGTTGATTGGACCTGCGGTGACTGTGGAGGTGTTTGGTGCAGCGGACGGTTATTGGAGTTAGCCATATGTAGATCGGGTTGCACCTCTTGACCTGTTAGATAAGCTGGCTGGAGTGGAGTCTTCTTGGGGAGTGACCCATCCATTTCTTCTATAGACTGCTCTATTTGATTAATAAGCTCAGTAAATGTAGTTTGTGGAACCAGGGTTTGGTCAATTAGAGGTACCTCTTCTGTACCCGAGTTAACTTCCATTCTGTGGACCCCATTAGTTCTTCTTCTGACTATTGGATCTGATACTGTGGTTGATGAAGTGGAGGGTGTGGAAGTGTGGGGTTCCCGGGAGATGGATGAGGTGGTGAGTGGTAGTTGGTGGCTACGAGGTGGCGATATGTGAATGTTTAGGTAATCAATGGGGTAGATGGGGTTGTGGGGTGGTATCATCAGTCTTTAATGAGGATCCATATCTGTTATTCCACTGAATCTCTTCTTGTACCAAGTCGAACCACAATTTCTCCCACTCTGGTAGCTTCTCCCTCCCATTTTCTGAGTCCTCGCAGCTATGCCATCATTTGGGAAGGCATAGAAGTGTTAGCCTCACCAAATCATGCTGTGAAACTATTACCCCCACAATTCCAAGCTCATCTCGACATTGAGTGAAATTCGTCAATAATTTTGGGATCGTGTTTCCCTTCTCCATCTTGATATTTCTGAGTATTTCCTTCAGTGCTAGCTTCCTATGGTCGTTTCTATTCTGAAACATATCCATTAAGGCCTTCCACATAGAATATGGATTTTCATTTCCATGGAAGTTCAAGAAAATATGATCTCGAACTCCTTCTAACAAGATCCTTTTCGCCTTTGATACATTCTTCTTCCATGCATCAAGAAGCCGAGCATCTACCGTTGCGGGCTATGGAATATCACTATATATGAATTCCTTCAGTCCATTCTCCTCTATAACTTCCTTTATCCTTTCCTTCCATGCTATGTAATTCGAATTTCCCTCAAGGACATATTCGAGTCTCAAGCCAATGAAAGACATCTTAATCTGTTGATGGTCCTAAAGAATAAATCTTTGAATTCAATGTACATGATAAAAAAAAATTTGGTTCTTCTATTCTATTGTGGTTCCTACTCTGATGCCATGTAGAAATATATAACTAGATTCAACCGAACTTGTAATGTAATAAAAAAAAATAATGAATCAATCTAAAAATTATGGAAACCAATTACGATCGCACAATCACATGAACAAGTAAGAGAAAGAATTATCAATTGCACAACACAATATGTATCTGGGGAAAGCCTCAACTAAATACCCTGCTATCTATATATTGTATAAATTCAAGAACAATAAATAATACAATTCTATTTCCCTTCCAGATAAACCTATGAACTTTGCTGACTATCTCACTCTGATCCTGCTTTGATCTAAGCAAGTTTGGTCCAATATTTAAACATTTTCTTGCATCTTCCTAACCAGCCTTTCTCAAAAATTCCTAGGCTAATTGAGAACCTATTAATTAGGAAATTCCCATCAATAAATTGTGCAATACATCCAAGGCATCTTGATGACCTCATGCATGACTTGTACAATTTTATAATTATAAAACTGATAGTTATCTTCCCTTTAACCCAAATATCAACTAGGCCTTCCTTAGAACTGACATGAAACAACTATTTATAGCGAGTTATTAGTTAATTGATTGATCACTGCATGTCAATTAAATCAAATTCAATTCACTAGAGAGTTAAAATGATTTTAATTCAAATAATTGAGTTAACTAATTACAACTCAAAATAAACTGCAACTAGACCCCCTAAAATTTAGAGTGACGTCTACATGCCTCCTTTTTGAGCTAATTAAGTCTTCCTGACTCATTTAAAACTTACAAGTTGTCATGTGATGTGGAATTAAAATTTACTTCTAATTTAATAAGGGAAAATTAAATCATAATCCCCCTTGGGGTGCCATTTATTGTTGCCATTTCAAAAATCCTCTCATATGTCTCTTTTTATAGTGAGACTAATGGTGTTAGGGGTCAAGTAATTCGTCTTAATGTGCGCCCCGTAGTAAAATCCTTATGAGAAGCCCAATCCATGGCCTACCTCATGACATCTTGACCTGTAAGGGGAATGTATCCCAACACCTCCCATCATAATTCATTACGAGAGTGCTAGCAGGATAAATAAGGGACATTGTTCCACCCCTCCCATGAATTTCCATCTATTTATATAGCCCCATCACCTATGTGTGATTTTTTCAGAAAATAAGCTAACCTGTGCCTGCAACCACTATCATGTCATTAGAATTCACAATGTAATTTTAATTTGGACTTTACAAATTTATTGAGATAATAAATGTAAGTCACGCCAAACCAGAGGTTTCTGAATCATCACATGCAAGTGCATCTGAGTGGTTTCCTACCACACTAAATGATCATCAATAATATTTGATCCATAATATTAGTCACCAATATAATATTTTATGATAAATCATCATCATGACATAATCTTCAACATCTTTGTAACTGAGAGTGAGAACTAATGTAAATAGACACATAATGAATCCATCATATGGTTACACATAGTCATAAAACACATCCATCACAATTATTATCATCATAGCATCAATTTAGAAAAAATGATTATCACATACACTCACAATAAGATACAAATATTCAGATCATCAACTTGAGGTCATCAAAGAATAATGTATCAAGGATAATGTCATATCAGGGCTAGACAACTAGAGTGGGAACTACATGATCGATCTAAAGCTACAAATCAAAGAATTTCTAGAAAAATGTTACAATAGGTCGTGTGTAGCCTTGAGGAGCATCGTTCTTATTCATGAATAAAAGGATGACACTCTAAGGCCATGCATAGACTACACACAACTCAATAAATCCACCATTAAGAATATATATATGTTTCCACTGATAGATGATTTATTTGAACAACTTAAAGGAGAAAAAATATTTTTAAATATTGATCTAATATTGGGGTACCATTAAGTAGACATAAAATATAAAGACATCCCCAAGACATCGTTTAGAATGAGGTACAATCATTAAAAATTCATAATTTTTCCATTTGGGCTCACTAATGCACCACAACCTTCATGTTCTTGATGAAAAATGTGTTGAGTCCATACTTGGAAAAGTTTATATTTTTGTTTGTTGAAAACATCTTGGTCTACTAAAGAAACAAGGAGTACGAGGAACACTTGGTTGTGGTATTAAAAATATTAAGGGAGCATAAAATCTATGTAATGCTTAGTAAGTGTGATTTATTTCAATCCCAGATTAAGTACTTGGGACATATAGTCTCAAAGGAGGGAGTGGCAGTTGACCCATAGAAGGTTAAAGAAATTATAGAATGGACAAAATCAAGAAATGTGGCTGAAGTCAAATGGTTTATGGAACTGTAAAGATACTGCAAGAGGTTCGTTAGGAAATTCTCCAATATTTGTCACCCAATCACAACATTGAAAAGAAAAGGAATCAAATTCATATGGATAGTTAAATGTGTTACATGTTTTGAGTAGCTGAAGAAATTTCTTGCTCATGCACCAATGCTACAGATAATAGACCCATGAAAATAATTTGTAATGTGCATCGATGTTTACAAAGAGGGCTTAGGTAGAGTCCTTATGCAAGAGGGCCAATTAATTTGCTATGAATATAGAAAATTGAATGATAATGAGAAAATTATGTGACTCATGATTTATAATTGGCTTTCATTGTTCATGCATTGAATATGTGGACTTTATCTCCTTGGAAGGAAATGCACTTTAATGATAGATCATGGGGGTCTGAAGTATTAATTTGATCAACCAAATTTAAATGCATGACATGCTAGGTGGCTAACCTTAATTAGTGAATTTAATTTTGAAATAAGATATATAAAGGGAAAGGAGAACATAGTCAATGATGCACTTAACAAGAGGTTACAATTGTTCCATATAACATGAGTGAGTTCATATGGAACAAATCTGCAAGAAAATATTAAAGATACCGAACAATAGGACAAGTGACACCATCAAGTAAAATAAGCATTGTAGTAAGAGACATATGGAGTGAGAAGTAATAATTTCTCTCTCTCTAAGGACGAATTGCTAATATTTAAAAATAGGGTATACATTCCTTGTCCTACTAAATGAATTCCATAAAAATCCTTATTTTAGCAACCCAAGGTATCAAAAGAGGTTAAAAAACATTAAGAGGTCATATTATTGTCCCAATATGAAAATAAATGTGGCTGAATATATTTCGAAATGCATAAAGCGTCAACAAGTAAAGGTTGAGTGAAGGAACCTAGAGATATTGTTACAATAAATCCCCATTATGGATTGGAAATGGGAGGTGATTTCCATGGATTTTATCACAACTTTTCCAAGGAAAACAAAGAAACATGATGCAATCATAGTTGTGATAGATAATTTGAGCAAGGAAGCTCAATTTGTGGCTATAAAATCCACTTATACAATGATTAATGTGCCTATAGTCTTCATAAAGGAGATTGTGTGGTTGCATGGAGTACCCAAGAATATTATCTAAAACCAAGATGAAAAATTTAATTCAAAATTTTGGAAATTTTTTTTCTAGCCAAGGGATAGAATTGGAATTTAGCATAGCATACCATCCACAAACAAATGGGAAAACTAAGAGGACAACTAGAGTATTGGAAGACATTCTCAGAATGTATGTCATGCACCAACCAAGGAAGTGGGAAGATTTTATTCCACTGGTGAATTTTTATTACAACAATGGGTATCAATAATCATTAGATATGAGTCCCTTTGAGGCACTTTATGGTAGGAAAATAACCATTCCTGTCAATTTGAGTGATATAGTGAATAGGGTCTATATTGAGCCTATTATGCTAAGGGATATGGAATAGGAAACGGTAACCATTAGGTAGAATTTAAAAGTGGCTCGAGATAGATAGAAGATATATGAAAACCAACAAGAGTACATAAAGAGTTTAAAGTAGGGGATGATGTCTACCTATGAGTTAGACCCAAGAAAATCTCCTTAGCAATTGGGTCATGTGCCAAGCTGGAACCATAGTTTTGTGGACCATTTAAATTTTTGGAGAGAATAGGACCAATGGCATATAGAGTAGTCTTGCCACCTACAATTAGGGTTCAATGTGTTTTCCATGTTTCTTTACTTAAAATATATATGTTGTATGATAATGATGTAATTAATTGGTTTGTGCTATAGGTACAACTAGAGAGAGAATTCAAGCTAGAACCTCTGTGCATAGATCAGAGGCAGATCATGCTAAATAATTGAGTAATTGAGCAATTCATGGTGCGGCGGAGACACTTTGGACCAAAGGAAGCCACATGGGAGATGGATGAGAAAATGAGGTTATTATACCTATTTTTGTTTGATGGTTAGGAAAATGTAAATACAACTGTAAATATAATTGTGAATAGAGATCTATATATAAAGCTATTGTAAAATGTGTGTTTTAGGGAATAGAAAAATGATGATAGTGTTCCTCTAAGGGGGTGGGGTTTGTGACAAAATTTATTGTCAAACCCTCTTGTAAATATTATTATGGATTGTAAATCCATGTAAATGAAACTTAATAAAAAATGATGGCTAGTTGAGGTGGGACACATATTCAATTTTTTTTAGGAAGAGTAAGAGTTGCTTGTAACCATGCCTTGCATTTAAGTTACCAGCTAAATCCCTATTGGGAGGGATGGACCTACAGTGCAAGAATTTAATGGAGGAAATGGGCTCCTAAGTAGAGGATGAGTTGACAGACTGCCTCACAAACTGTGTTGACATAATCAACATGCAAGAGGAGTGAAGGGATGGGGAATAATATAAGGAATAATGATATGAGTATTATGAGGATTATGATCCACAAGGGAGGCAGGAGAGAGTATGCGCGAAGAAAAAATAGCACGAGGAACTATTTCAACTCTTGTTTATGTATCTATTGTGTTTGCACAAACTTGTATGATCATCTGTGTGATTCATGTGATAAGGGAGGCATGTAGAGGCATGCAAGTATTCCCTATGGTTAATAGGCCATTATTTGTGTCTTTTTATTTCCTGTTAATGCCTAAGCATGCATGTATGCCTAAATATCATAAGAGAGTTCAATGGAGTAGGGATGCTCGATAATATCCCAACTTATAAACCTATAGGGATTGTTGGTTGATAATCATTAGGTTTGTGGTTATGTTTCTAGGGTTGACGAAACCACTGGAGACTAGCTGGTTGAGAACTTTCTGAAAGCTTCAGGCACCCCAGATATTGTGGATTGATAACACTTGGTGTAGCCTTAGGGGTGTTGAGAACACATCTATGAGCACCATCGAGAATATGATGGAAAGTGCGTTGTTATTCCTAAACAATTAACCTCCTACGTGTGTGTGTGTGTGTCTCTCTCTCTCTCTCTCTCTCTCTCTCTCTCCCTCTCTCTTTCTCTCTCTCTCTCTCTCTCTCTCTCTCTCTCTCTCTCTCTATATATATATATATATATATATATATATAATCTTAATTTCAAACCTCATACAATCCTCATTAAAAAATTCAAATTCGAATTGAACTTAATCATTGAATTGAAATAATAAAAAATTCAATAAACATATATGAGTAAGAATTCTGATTAGTAAATATACATGAATTACTTAATCATAATAACACTAAATTATCATTGAAATTAGTTAAATGTAAACATACACCATAGTATTTTGCAAATGCAAAGAGAAATGGCATAATTTTCAACCGTCAAAAAACAAAAGAATGTCTATAACTTGTAATCTCTCAAAAAAGTACAAAATTAAAACATAATAAGAGTTTAAACATACAAATTAAAATACAACTATCACTACAAGGAAAAGACCCTATAGCGGAGGTTATAAAGGAGGTTTTTAGTGTTATAAAATTGGCCAAAATTGTCAAAAAAACATTTGCAACAACATCTGTTTTTGGTAAGGGAGGTTTTGACGGATCTTCTAACGAAACTTCAACACAACTAAAAAAAAATGGGTGGCTGAAGTTTTTATAGATGTATTTCTTATCGATGCGCGATTCATGTGTGAATGGACCTGTTCATTTTAATCTTTAAAAACTGGTACTATAAACATACGAAGAACCATGATGGCAAACAAATTTCAGAAGCTCTAGGGTGTTTAGCAATGTCCCTGTGCATGTCACAAACAAATACGTACCAGGGCGATATAAGATGCATACATCAGTATATTAGATTATAGTTGTAAAGAACTGAGGCATTTAATGCAAACAATATCAGTGCATTACAAATACGAATTCACCGGTACATTCACCTTCTATCCTCCCAGTGCGTATGGGTTGTGTACACGCACCAGGCCATTAAGGTGTAAAAATTGTTGGGTTTGTGTTATATTCTTTCCATGACTAATCATGCATGAGGGGGTAATAGGGGGGGTGATATCCCCCCTTATATGTTGCGTTGGGCGCAACGTATGGGGGGGTCACAGGGGGGACGGTACCCCCCCCTGACTGGGTACGGGGAAGTGCCCCAGGAAAAAATTTTGGTCCTTATTTTCCGGTGGGACGACCCGCCCATGGTTTTGTGCATGGGTTTGCACATGGTTTTGGGACATGATGGTTTTTGGCCCTTGGTATTTTGTAGATCCAGTCAAGGGAACTACGGTTATGTTCTAATATATGGTTAATGGATTGGGGTTTATGTATGCTTCGACATGTATATATATGTGTTGCAACACTAAAAGGAATATAATAAAAAATCAAGCTGGTCATCTCGATTTGGGATCTAGGGGAAAATCTCTGTGTATATCTATTTTATGTTTTATGCTCTTGCTATTGTTTATTTTCTATTTTTAAGATTTGTTTGCAACTAATTTCTGTACAGGTTTAAAACCTACATTTGGTATCAGAGTAGTTTCGGCTTCAAGGGGATGCTTTTGTTGCTGAGGGGTTTTTTGCTCGGGCCTGAGGTAGACCTTGTTCAGTGGGAGATCTGCGGGATCGATTCTTGCAGTGAAAGAAGATGGCGAGTGATGGGAAGATAGAGATCGAGAAATTTAATGGTCAAAGTTTTGAGTTGTGGAAGCTCAAGATGGAGGATATCCTGGTGGATAAAGATTAGTGGATCGCAGTAGATACGGGTACTAAACCAATGACAATGTCAGATGAACACTAGAAGAAGCTGGATTGGAAGGAAAAGAGCATAATATGATTGTGTGTCTCAGATTCAGTATTGTTGAATGTATCTAGGGAAGATATGACGAAGACCTTGTGGGACAAGCTAGGGACTTTGTACCAATCTAAGTCTCTGGTGAATAAATTGTTCTTGCAGAAAACGTTGTATAACCTGAGGATGAAGGATGGAGACTCAATGACAGAGAATTTGAACGCCTTCAATACTGTGGTAAGTCAGTTATCTTCTGTTGATATTAAAATCTCAGATGAAGATAAGTGCATTAGTCTGTTGTGTTCTCTACCAGACTCGTGGGACAGTCTGGTTATTGCAATAGGTAGCAATAAAACTACCTTGAATTTTGATGACATTGTCTCAGCCTTGCTGTCGGAGGAAATGAGACAGAGAAATATGGAGGGTTAGAATGGAGATGCCTTATCTGTACGAGGAAGGTCCCAGAACAGAAACAAGAACAAGGTTTTGAGTGGGAGATCTAAATCTATAGGGAGATATAAATCTCCTGGAAAGTTTGTAAAGGTGTGATGGAAATACGGAAAGGAATGGCACTACAAAAAGGACTGCAGATCTAAAGCTCTTGAGAAAGGAAAGGGATCTGATGATGCTCCTTATACAGAGGCAAAAACCACCTCGGATGAAGGTGGGGATGTGTATTTGGCTTCTTCTTCAAATACACATGTAGATCATGAGTCATGGTTGATTGAATCGAGTGCATATTTTCACTTCACTCCCCATAGGGAGTGGTTCTATGAGTATGAGAAATATGATGGCGATGATGTCTTCCTAGGGGATGATAGGAAGGTCAAAATCATCAGATGTGGAAAATTCAAGCTGAAGCTACAAGGTGGAAGGATTAGAACACTTCCTGGTGTTCTGCACATTCCTGCATTGGCCAAAAATCTGATTTTTGTAAACAATATGGATGATGCACGTGTAAAAACGGTGTTCGAGAAAGATACCTGTAAGATGGTTTGGGGAGCACTGGTATTAATGCGGGGAGTTCGGATTGGAACTCTATACAAGCTTCAGGGCAGCACTTTTATTGCTAGGTGCAAAAGTTTTGTGGTTCTCGAAAGTGGAGAGGAAAGCCTAGCGGTCTCTGGAGAAAATACTATGCTATGGCATCAAAGGCTTGGACATATTGGAGATAAGGGCCTTCGGATACTACATGGAAATGGTATGGTAGAAAGTATGTCTAATAGCTCTCTGGATTTTTATTTCTATGAACATTGTGTATATGGGAAGCAGAATTGGGTGAGTTTTCCTTCTGGCACTAAGAGGGCGAACAAGATATTAGAGCTTGTGCACAGTGATGTGTTTGGACCTTTGTCGGTTCCATCACTGGGTAAGTCTATGTACTATGTTTCATTCATAGATGAATTCTCAATTAATACATGGATATATTTCTTGCGGAAGAAATTTGAAGTCTTTTACAGATTTAAAGAATTTAAGGCTCTGGTGGAAAACCAGACAGAGAAGAAGATAAAGTTGCTAAGGATAGATAATGGTGGGGAGTTCTGCAAGAAGGAATTTGAAGAGTTTTGTAAGAAGTGTGGTATAGCATGGAAGAATACTACTCCATACACACCTCAATGAAATGGAGTTGCAGAAAGAATGAACAGAACACTGATGGAAAAGGAAAGAAGCATGCTCAGTGGTACTAGGTTAGGACAAGAATTCTGGGCAGAGGCAGTGGAGACTGCATGTTACTTGGTTAACAGATCACCTTCATCAGCATTGGAGGATAAGATTCCACATGAGGTATGGACTGGTAAGAAACCCTCTCTTTCACATCTGAGGGTATTTGGATGTGATGCATATGTACATTTTCCAAAGGATAAAAGGACCAAGTTGGATAATAAATCTGAAAGGTGCATCTTTATTAGGTATAAGGATGGTTTAAAGGGTTACAAGCTTTGAAACCTAGAAACAAGGAAGGTTGTGTATAGCTGAGATGTGGTGTTTAGAGAGGTGAAAGATATTGTTAAACATGAAGTCCTACCAAAGGAACCTGAGAAGATAGAGTTTGAGGTAAAGGAGGATGAATCAGACTCTACAACAGAAGAAGACTCAGAAGAGGAAGAGCCACAAACTCCAGCTGTGAGAAGATCTGTTAGGGAGAGAAGACAACCAGAAAGGTATAGTCCATCTAATTTTTGTTCAAATTTTGCTTTAAGTATAACTGATGATGATCCCAGAACTGTCAGGGAGCCAGTAGATTCAGAGGATGGAAAACTCTGGAAGGAGGCCATGGTTGATGAAATGGCATCCTTGCATAAAAATGAGGCATGGGATCTGGTGGAGTTGTCGGCTGGAAGGAAGCCCATTGGGAGCAAATGGGTGTTTAAGAAGAAGATGAATGTAGAAGGAAAGGTGGAGAAATACAAAGCTCATTTGGTAGAAAAAGTTTATTCCTAGGTGCTGGGAATTGATTTTGGTGATATTTTTTCTCCTATTTCCAAAGTTACTTCTATTAGATTACTTTTATCTGTTGCTGCTGCATTTGATTTTGAGGTAGAACAGATGGATGTGAAGACAACATTTCTTCATGGGGATCTGGAAGAAGAGATCTACATGAAACAACATGAAGGCTTTATGGTGAAGGGGAAGAAAGAGCTGGTATGCAGGTTAAAGAAGTCTCTGTATGGGTTAAAACAGTCACCAAGGATGTGGTATCATAAATTTGATACCTATATACGAGGACTTGGCTTCACCAGAAGCAAAGAAGATCACTGTGTTTATTTTAAATTAATTGGTGACCGTGTAATTTATTTGGTCTTGTATGTGGATGATATGTTTTTGATTGGAAATGACAAAGAAATTATCCAATATTTGAAGACCCAACTGTTCTCCAAATTATACATGAAGGATATTGGTGCTGCAAAATATATTTTGGGCATGGAAATTAAGAGAGATCGGGAAAAGAGGAAGCTTTGGTTAAACCAAAGGAAGTATGTCGAGACTATATTGCAAAGGTTCAATATGAAGGATAGTAAACCGGTGAATGTTCTGATTCCTGTAGGTACAAAGCTGTCTCCTGAACAGTGTCCCAAGACACAAGAAGAAGAGGAGGAGATGTCCCGCATTCCTTATGCAAGTGTAGTGGGTAGCCTGATGTATGAAATGGTCTATACTAGACCAAACATTGCACATGCAATGGGAGTATTGAGTAGGTTTATGTCAAACCCAGGGAAGGAGCATTGAACAACAGTGAAGTAGGTTTTCAGATATTTGTGTGGCACTAGTGATTATGTCTTGTGCTACTAGGGAATACTAGGATTAAAAAGAGTGTTGGACATTCGTGGTTTTGTTGATGCAGACTGGGTTGGAGATCTGGACCAAAGAAGATCTACAAGTGGGTATGTGCTTAGCCTATTTGGAGGTGCAGTGATTTGGATGCGTAAAAGACAGTCTATAGTGGCTCTTTCAATTGCAGAGGCAGAATACATGGTAGCCACTCATGCAAGAAAGGAAGCAGTTTGGTTGCAGAGATTGTGTTCGAGTATGGGGTTGGTGCAGCAAGCTATAAGGATATACTGTGATAGCCAAAATGCAATTTTATTGGCTAAGAACCATGCTTATCATTCAAAGACAAAGCACATTGATGTTCAATATCACTTTGTGAGATATATGGTTGAAGCTAAAAGGGTGTTGCTGGTAAAGGTGGACACTTTGAAGAATGTTGCAGATGCATTGACAAAGTCTGTTGGAACTCAGAAGTTCTCTTGGTGTAGAGAAACAATGGGTGTTGAAAATCTGGGCTAATGACTTAGCTCTCCTGTGGCCCCCTGCAGGAAGAAAACAACAAGTGGGAGAATGCTTGGTTTGTGTTATATTCTTTCCACAACTAATCACGCGTGGCAGGGTAATAGGGGGGGCAATAGCCCCCCTTGTATTTTGCGCTGGGTGCAACATATGGTGGGGTGGTAGCCCCCCTTTTCGGGGTCCAGGGCAGCGCCCCAGAAAATTTTTTTGGTCCTTATTTTCTAGTGGGCGGACCCACCCATGGTTTTGTGCATGGGTTTGCACATGGTTTTGGGGCATGATGGTTTTCGGCCCCTGGTATATTGTAGATCCAGTCAAGGGAACTATGATTATGTTCTAATCCAGGGTTAATGGATTCAGGTTTATGTATGCTTTAGCATGTATATATATGTGTTGTAACACTAAAAGGAATATAATGAAAAATCAAGTTGGTCCTCCCAATTTGGGATCCAGGGGAAAATCTCTGTGTATATATGTTTTATGTTTTATGCTCTCGCTATTGTTTATTTTCTATTTTTAATATTTGTTTGCAGCTAATTTCTGTACAGGGTTAAAGCATATAAAAATGCATCGGCGTGTTAAAGGCAAACCATGATACTGGTGCATGTAATGCCTATCCATCCGGGTCGTAGTCATTGATAAAGCACACCGAGCATTTTAATTGGTATTGGTATTTGGTGTGGTACTCATAGGTCGTAGAAACGCACCGGTGCACAGTATCATACACACACACCAGTGTTCATTTTCTATTTTTTAGAAACATCGACCTGTGACCATGCAATTATTGTGATTTTTTAAAATTCATTATTCATCAAAAGTTTACACATATCTTATAACAATATTCATATCCATAAATTTTTTATTAGTTCATTTGAATGTGATGTTTGAATGAATTTGTTATATCATCATATTTCACATCTCTTCATTATAATATTTAATCATCCATATATTTAATCAGCGTTATAACATTTCACAACGATAATGGAGAACACAATAGAATAAATTAAAACTTATATATATATATATATATATAAGACACCTTTTTCATACAAAATGGGACAATTATCGGTATCCATTTTTCTTTTAATTGGGACACTATGTCCATTACATTAAACAAAATGTTTGGTTTCATAGACAAATATTTCAAAAAATACAACTCCTTGCTTTGATATCTAAATATATTGATCATCATTCTTCTTTGGAACTGTTGTCACTGCTCGAGCTACTTCCATGACTTGGGTTATTTGGAGGAATGATTTGTTCATAGTGTTGATTGTTTTATTCTTCTTCAAGATCCATCTACAAACATAAAAATATAGTGTAATGAGTGTATCTACATTAGTGAGAATAATGAAAATTGCAATATTAAATAATATGCATCAATGTAAATCAAATAGAAATGAACCATAGAAAGAATTGACTTGCAAACTATACATATTCTTTCAAAATCAGATTTCATGCCTTCTTTCAACAATTCATGTATTGGCGCATTTCCATACTTTTTTTCCTGCAAGTTTTATGCCCCATAACAAATCATAGATTTAATATAAAAGACTTTTTTGTTCTATTAATTATAGACGAAGCTAAGTAAAACAATTTAGATACTTACAAATTCCACAATTAATTTATGATATGCCAACATATACTGACAACCCATATTTAACCCAATGTAAATCAATTATTCTGATGCTTCTTCTTTGTATGTTAGCACATGTTTGAATAAATTCAATGATTATTTTTGTAAAAAAAATTAAAATATACAAAAATTAAATCTAGTTAAATTGTTATAAGGAAGTAACAATTACTCACAAACTTAGATATCAACCCTTTTCTTCCTTGTCGTCATGTTTTATGTACTGAACGGGTTCCATTTTATTTTCTTTTTTACAATAAAATACTTGAAAATGAATATTTAATGCTAAATTATTTATTTATTGTACCTAATCAAAAAATTGAATGATTACATATTACATTTGAACCACGTTGTTGTTGATATGGCTCCTTGTGCGATGCAATTATGTCCATTTCTTTGACCATCTCCTTGTACACCTTTTTGGACATTCCTACTCGCATATTTCTGATATCAGCTCGTTCATGCTTTGAGATTTTCATAATCTTCCTGAAAAGGTAACATGACAATAAACTATTTAATTTTTATATTGATATATGAAAACTAAATATAAAAAAAGTGATATTTATAAATGATTTCTCTGTAGTAATATATACATATAATTCTAGAAAAACATTTAAAGGAATATTACCTTTTCAATCCTTCTTTCTTTTTGTTGTACGTTTTTGCTATTAAAATTCTGACATGTCTCATTGACCAATTCTCTGGAAACTCTTCTTGTAGTTTAAATAAAATTTGGTTCTTGGAATCATTGGATTGACTTTTGTATTGTAAGTGAAAATAACATCTATACATTTGTTCCACTATATCCATAAATTTTTTGTAAAAGTTTTTCCCCCTTTTGTTAACCTCCAACACCACTCCAAATGAGCTAAGGATAAATTCATTTTCAATTGCATGTTCTATTTTTTTTCTTTTCTTAGAACAACATTAATTTTATTTGTTGTTGGTCCCTATAGAACATTAAACATACCTGAATTAATAGATAGTTTGAAACATGTTATCTAATCTTTTTAATTATATTATTAATGAAAATTCAAAAAATAAACTCATATTGGATCAATAGTATTTTTTCATTCACATGATTCATCCTTCTACAATTTTTACATCAAGATTTTATGCTCTTCTAGTCTTAGATCATAAATAATATTATCGAGCTTTGCCATTTTGTGGCTCTTCATGATACACACTAAACAATACATATTATTTAAACTTACATATAGTTCAAAAATAATAATTTTTGTAAATAATTTACAAAGAACTTTCCTTTCTTTCTTTTTTAGATGTGCTATCAGTATTTTTATTACTTTAAATCTTGTCAGACATTTCTTTATCAATATAAAACCTGCACCATTCATTAATATATTTTATAAATAAATCACATACATTTCAGGTAAAAAAAAATCAAGAAAAAAATGCATCTATCTAAATTAAATGCCCGGTGCGACTTTCGCAACTTAAGCACCGATAACGGTGCGATATGTTCTTATAAACGCACTACCACTACAAAAGAAACATTGTATGATGCTCTTTGTTAATATGAGATTCGGTGTGTTATATTAATACTAGAGCACCGATTAACATAAAAATAAATGAATAGAAAATTGTTTTTATCAAAAAGTTTCTTTTGTAAATACGCGTCAGTGTGTTATACTAAAAGCGCACACTGGTGCACTGTATGAAACAATGTGCACCGATTAACAAAAGTTTTTTTTTTAAATCGTGTAAGGGCCGACAGGGATTGGGATCTGACTCTGCAAGTGATCCTGTGGGTTAGATTTCATACACCTATATATCTAGTAATACAAACCCTATAAATCTAAAATCAAAAACCCTAATTGTGAATTCTTGCAGTCACATTAACAAGAAGAAGCAAGGGTTTAACGTAAGAATGGATTTTTTTTATTTTGTTTTTCTGAATTTTAATAAATCTAAATATGAATAGAGATTGTAAATGATTTTATTAGTAAATGCACAGTACAATTTAAATTTTTTACTATGCATGTATTAAATCTAACATAAACTGTAAAAAAACAATTATTACAGTAAATTTTAACATTTTTACTATACTACAGGGTTTTTGTGTGAATCACCAGATGTTTCAAATTATGATTCTCTGAATAGTGTTGATGTTCAAAAGTATTTTTCCGCTCCACAGTGCTCTCTTGCTCCATGTATGTCTCTCGTGAAAATCCCTCCGTGGAAAATTTTGCAAAAACAATGAAATAATGAATAGATTTTACTATTTAAAGAACTTTTTATGAAACTATATTTCCGAAAATCATTTACCCCTCATTTTTCAGTTTACCCTTTTTTTTCACTTAAAAAATTGAAAGTTGCAATTTTTTTTCCCGATATTCAGTGTGTTTTTTAACTAACAGCATCGGTACATCCAATAATTAAACACACCATTGCGGTTAATAGTACATTCGCACCAGTAATAATAACTCATTTTTTAAGGCACCAAAATTACTTTGAGGTATTTACACCAAAATTTATTAATGATTTTTCCCATATGCAGGGAGAAAATCTCATGATTATATCAAATGGAAAATTCTTCAAACTCCAGCTCATTCCATATTATTTCTCAAAGTCCATCACAGAGTTCTCCATATCCATCTCGAAACCAAATTACTTCAGATTTTATTTATATTTTCATTATCTAATTGAATTTATTTATTTTATCCATGGTAATAAACTGATTAAAATTAATGTACACAAATTTACAAGTTCATGTAGATTCAGAATCGAGTTCATATGTACAAAATATTCAAACATTTCCAAAACTTCAGAAGCTCTTATAAGGAGTAGCATACCGCAAGGCGCGGTTGGTAGATGAAAATGGATAGTTGCTTCACCCTGCCAATTGTAACATGACATCTTCTAGCCACAATCCTGGGACAATTATGGTAATAATTGTATAGTATAATTTAATTATTTCAATGTCAAACCAATTAATCATGCATTGACGTACTTACTAATTGATATCATCGATATTGTACTAATCATGTTCAAATATATTTTTTGAAATTATTAGGATTCTAGTGATGATGAGGGCTCTACCTACCATCTTCCATTGCACCCCATGATAATTTCAAATTGAGAGAAGGCTGAATATAGAGAAAAACTCGAAGAGGAACGATACCAAGAATGGTTGAATCAACCACCTATTCAATTCCCACTACATCCAGATTCACCAATTAGGAATTAATACAACAATAGTAGTTCTTCACAAGCTGGAAATAGAGGCAATCAAATAGAGGTTGGCATGGATGATTACTTAAGGGATATGACTACCATGGAGATAATGTTGTTAAATGCATTCCAAAACGATGATCAACTAGGGGATGATGTTCATATCACTAATACCTTTCACGAAAGCCTTAAATTTTCTTCCACCACCACTCTCTTTGGACCTGGTGGTTAGTAAAAATCTACTCAATTTGGGACAATGATGTTAATATACAATTTGAAAGCAATTTTTGTCTTTTTGAATGCATGTTTCTCAGAAATTTTGAGGTAATTGACCATCAAGTCCCATATATTTTGAGAAATATTGTCACTCAATCAACATTACAAATGATCAATTTTATGAACGCTAATAATTATTGGCATTGTACATTTAATATTTTCCTCCAACCAAATTTTATTTAAAGATAAGGTTCATACGAGTGATATTGTCTTGCCCGGTAGCTGCGAAGAGGCAAATAAATTGTTGAAAATGTTGGGTCTTGAGTACATATGATATCATTCATGTCCAAATGATTGTATTATATATATAGGATAATATGTATACAAAGAGATATGTCCAAAATGTGGGCATGACAGGTATGATAAATAAAAAAAGAAGGGTAAATCACATGGTCCTCGTTTTAATATATTCAGGCACATGCCTATAATCCAAAGGATTCAAAGGCTCTTTCGTTGCAAAGAATTAGCTATGTTGTAGGGATGGAATGCCTCACAAAGAAGTGATTTGGGAGTTATGTGAATCCCAACGGATTCAATAGCCATGAAGCATATAGAGGATACATGGCCTAAAAAATTCAAGGATGAAATATGGAGCCTACGACTCAGCATAGCCATGGATGGCATCAACCCATATTCTCTCCAGAACACCAAAAATTATGTTTTCCCTATAGTAGTGATCAATGACAATATCCCCCCACGGTTTTCCGTGAAGAATGAACATCCTATGTTGGCTCTTATAGTCCCTGGTAGAATACAAGTGAAGAATATGGATGTCTACTTACAACCACTGCTAGATTAACTGAAGGAATTATGGGATGGGATAAATGTATACGATGTATCAAGACCCTTCACAACAGAGAGGATTTTTACGTAGTATGGCATATGTGCTTACACGAAACATGATTATCTAGGCTTAGGAGTTTTCTCTGGTAAATTACATGTTTATTGATTTTTTTATATATGTTTCAATATTCTTTTGCATATTAATTTAATTCGTTGTAATTGTTCTAATATTCATGATATTCTTTAACATGCCATGCATATTGTATACAATAATTTCACAGGTCTTTTAACAAAAGGGTATTATGGATGTAAATTTTCTGGACCTTCTTTGAAATCTAGATGATCCAACGACCTAATAAATCCAGTGTATGAATGCTACAGGGTATTCCTCCCAGAATATCACCCTTATAGAAGAGCAACATCCGCTTTTAATGTAAACGAGAGAGAAACCAGAGGCCTGTAATAAGGACACTAGTTGAATGGCTTAGAGCATATGAGAGAGAGAAGGAGAAGGAGTTGATATAAATGTTCGGTTCAAATGGGGAACCTATTTTCGATCATCTAGAATTCTTCGACACCTATCTTGAAAAATTTCCCATTGGGATGAAAAGGAAATGATGCAACCATATGGCCACAAATACCCAAATGTGTAGACCTAAGACTTAGTCTACCAAAAAATTGAGGAGAGGTTTATATATCTCTAAGAACCTTTAAAAACCAACTTTAACCATTATAAAATTCATTTTGCGGAAGCTCCCTTCAATCCAACCTTATGCCAAATAATCCCAAATTTACACGTGAAAATAATCATTAACAAGCTTTGTGGGATTCTAGTTTAAACACCAATGTAATCCTTCTAAATAAAATCATTTAACATTAACCTCTTATACTTACCCTTATTACCTCCATCCCTTCTCATCTACTGCACATGACCTCTTCACGTTGACCGAGGCTTCCTCCTTCACAGATATTTATCGCATCACGACTCCACATCACATCGCTAAGCACTTCATCATGCATCGCAAAAAAATTATCACATATCCTCATCGCATCGCATCACCGAACCACATCACAAATCCTTCATCCTTTAACCGTTCGCGATATGCGATTGCATCGCATCGCAAACCCCAATTCTTATCACATCGCAACTTAAAAAAATTAACTTGTGATAACTTAACATATAAATATCAAAATTGCCGATAGCGATGTGTGCTAACAATATTATGGCCAAATGCGATATAATCAGGATTTTCCATTCTCCTACTTTATGTTCGCAATATGATATCAACCGTCAATTCCCACTTCGTCTCTACGACACAATCTTGTCCATTCATCCTCCACTTCAATACTATGATTTGATCTTAACCATCCATCTCTCAACATTTATTTCTACGATAAGATTATGACTGTCCATCTCAACCTTCAACACAATTTGTAAAAATTACATCCACTATTGATCAAGTGTGATTCGATGGTCCCTGTGCCTCCTCCTATGTGACTTTACTTGGTTCCTTTGTGCATCCTTCTTTGGTTCCTTCCACGCAATTCCTTCTATGTCTTGGTATACTGTCGGGGTTTCGGTCTTGGATTGTTCTTCCATGGTGTTACATCCCTCCTAAGCTTTTATTCTGATGATTCACTTGTACTTAAACATGATAAAACCTCCACAATCACCCTTTCATGCTATTCTCAGTCCGGTCCTTTTTAGGTTCACCTGCACACCTGGATTATACGAAATACTCTGATTATCCATAGTTTTTATAATTCATCAATAAAACACACTCTACAAGAACTCATAATTGAGTTTTATATTCACAATCAAATATTTACGCAATAATGAATTTCCTCACAGCCTGATCTTCTATTTCAGTGGCCTCTCAACACTACTTCTCTCTCTCTCTACACATAGGCTTACAATCAAATCTCCTCTATTACCTATCTGAGAATAATGGTCCCTTAATGCCTTCGAGGGTTACAAATATATAAAAAAGGTTTTGCAACCAATTATGGTTCAGATCCTCAATCTTCTCAACTAAATCCTAAGAATCCTCTAAATCCACAAAATTATCAACTAATTCCTAAATCTAGGATTCACAATCCTAATGAAATCTCAACTAGCTTAAATCTATAATGTTATCCTACATTCGACAACATTTACAAAAATGCCTTACAATATTTAATTAAATCCTATTCTAAATGTTTCACATAAAATCAAAAAATTGAAAATTAAATTAATTAAATACATAGGAAACCAGCTCCCTTGAAAACTTAAGACCCCGTAGATTCTACTAAATGTAAAAAATTTGGAACTATGATGCTCCTGCATCAGACTCCAAAGGAAAAAATTAATCATGATCTCTAGATCACGTGTCTTCAATGCTGATGGAATTTGTCCTGGATCCCAAACTTTTTTCTGTAGTCTGTCTTTGGCCGCCTCTCTTCCTTTGTGTTTTTTTGTTGTTTGTTGTTGTTCTCTAGGTCTCCATACTTTATGCTACATTGCTTCACTAGCTATGCTTTCATAGTCCGCTATTGTCTTTTCCTTGTTGTTGCTGATTTTATTTCTTAATGTTGTCTTCTTCTGAGACACTTTCATCATCAACCTTATTATTCTTTCAATCTCCATGTCCATTTTATCGTCTGACTGGTACTTACTCTACCATCTGTTGCTACACTCTGTCCGTTTATCTTCAAATTGTTGTTCTTTACCTTCACTTTGGAGTTATTGGATTCTTACTACCACCCTTACATCCTTACCCATTTTGTTGCTTCTGAACTTTTATCTCATCTCCAAACAACCTCTGTTCAATATCTTTGATAAAAACATAATACTGAGATGCTTCCAGAAAATAGTTCATCAATTCACTTTCTACCTGATTTATTTAAAACACCTCATCACTATGTTGCTTATCAATTCCAACATAACTCTCCTCCTTTTCCTTGACAACATCCCATATCTGTCTGTCAGCTCCTTAACTAATCTCGTAGTTAGTTCAGTCTACTTCAGTTCTAAGGCTGATTCTTCTTTAGCATGAGACATATCTGCCCCATCTTCCTCTTCATTACTATTCTTCTCTTTGTCACTGTTATGTGACACTTCTATCTATCCTTCCTTCTGGGCTAGCTAAATCTTCCTCATTCACATATCTACCTATGCATCCCTCAAGAAACCTCATTTCTTCATCAAGATTACTAAAAATTAAATCATTTACCTGAGGTATCAATCCATGGCTTGAATCAGACTCCCTTAACATATTTTTTAACAATAAAATCTCTCTGTTAGCTTCCTCAAGCATTAAATTTGTATGCTTGATATCTTCCTTCTCTTCTGCTTGCTTTTGGCTGCCCATATAAGCCAAAATCTCTCTGCTTACAACTATAGTAGTATGCTGAAAAGAAATATCTTCCTCCAACTATGTATGATCTTCCTCATGAGACCTAATTGTATCATCCTTCTTCTTTAAAACATAATTCATATTCTTTCTCTCTGCTTCCTCATATTTGACAATACTCAAAGATTGTCGATCATCATGTATTACACCTGCAAACATACATAAATTATCAGTTTTAAGAACATAAGACCTTGTGGTCTCCCTTGATTCTTCATCCACCAGGTCTTCTTGCTAATGTGAATCCTTCATGATCCTCTGTAGGATTTTCCTCCATCTCTTCTTTACTTTCGGAATTTAAAGGGCCATGTTCTGGTTCACATATCAAAACTTTCTCCACATACTCACTTATTCTGAGTAACTATTCCTTCAATTGAGCATTCAATATATGCTCCCACTTTACCTGCAACCTATGCCATTTAAATTTCCTTTTCATAGCCCAAACATACCTATGGTCTTCCTTATTCATCTATAACATATCTATCAATAACTCAAGATGGAAACTTATCTCAACTTTCTCTTTGTTAATCTCTTCTTGACTCATCTTCTCTATGCCTTTTACCTTGGAATATTTCCTTTTGTTGTGGCTTTCCTTTGAACCTCTAAAATGACTTTTAGTGATCATTGACTTCCCCTCCCTTGTGAAATTCATCTTGTTCACTTGTGAATTGCACTAAGTCTCTCTTTCTCAGCAAGTCTCTATACCTATTGCAAGTACCTCATCAAGCCCTCTCTCCTTTGAGCTCGGCCTTTCGGTAACATTGGTTCTCTATCTATGGAACCTCTATTGAGCACTCCTTTAATCCTTGGCTTCTGCAATTCCACTTTCTTATAAGAACACTCTTGTCCTCTCTGTCCAAACTTGAGCTATAATATTTAGGTTCTTTGCGACTTTTCTTTAGAGTATCCACTTTACTCTTCCTTCAAGAACGCAACTCGTCCTTCTTCTTACAGCTGCTTTCGTTGTTCTTTTGTTGAGATATTCCCTCTTTGTCTACAACCTGAAATATGAAAACATATTCTCAAACTAGAGTTGAAAATAAAAACATACCATATCACCTTCAATATCTCTACATGATCTTGTTCCACCATTCATCTGCACTTTGAATGGACTATTCCTTGTTCCTTTGCCTCTACAAATTATCTTCAAGAGTATCAATTACTCTCCATATTCTGCCACACTTTTATCTCTGTGTGTCTGCTACCTATCAAATTTAAAATCTGAATCTTCTTTGTAATGTTCCAAATCTGGAACTTGCTGCTCCATCGGGAATATCTGATGATATTCCAAATTTCCTTCTTCGGTGAGCTATCACAAGTCCATTTCAGAGATTGAATGTTGGGGCATTTACAGGATATGTCTCTTGGGGCATTTATAGGATATGTCTCCCTCCAATGAAGGGAGAGATCCTGAGGCTAGCTATCCCTTCACAAAATCTATCTATGGATATGCAATATTCCACCTTGGGAATTTCTGCTATAGGGTCCTTGAGGACGCTGTATAAGGAAGCTGCTATAAAAATAAGACAAACCACTGCTGGGATGCCTTAGAACATTCATCATAAAAATCCTATGTAGAATATGAGCTCAAAGAAATAACTCTAGATGTGTTATTCAGATCTTCCCAATCTAGGCCTCTAAAACAATGCTCTATGAGAGAGCTTACAGCAATACCTGAACATAACCATAAAAATCTGCAAATATGAATACATCATAAGATGGAAACGATGTGCAGCCAACAATATGATATTATTCAGCAAATATACAAGAAATAGAAGAGGGAAGAGACCCTCATACAATAGAACCAAACTCCAATGAATATACAATGAAATGTTGGAGTTGCTGCACTACACAAAATGCCGGAAGACCATAACTGCATAGTATCTAAGAGTGAAGTAGCTACTGAACATGTATATAATGGAAATGTGGCTGAAAGGTACAAAAAAATAGCCCAAGAACAAAGAATGGGCTGAAATACAAGATTTCTAGCCAATCTATGAAGATTGATAGAAATGTCGGAGAGACCCAAAAAATGTGACGAAAAAGTTGTCACTGCAACTGATACAAAATATGAATGAGGCCATGGTAGATCTACAATTTAGATTCCCTCCTCTGATAATGTCTCCAAGCAAAGGGCTGATCCCTTTGTCTCAAAAACACACTCTTGATGAGCTCCATGAAACCCTCTCTCACTGCCTCCATAAAATAATGCAGTTTCTTCCATGGAATACGCAGTGGGAGATGATGGAATGTTGGCCCATGCCAACAGATCTAAAATCAAGCCCAGGAATCTGCCTTGCAGCTCCTCCAATTAATATACCACTCCTCCACTGAAGAAGACAGACACGAATGATTCCATGAGTTCCTCCTTTGTTGCCCCCAGCAACACAACGCCCTCTCTGCTGCAGAAATAACGCTGTAGCTGTTGGTAGTAGTTGTGGCCAATGCCAGATTAAGGAAAATCAGCTCATTCCTCATCCTTCCTTGAGGAAGAGGTAGGGATTCCCGACGGGAACACCCTAGTGCCCGAGGGCACCATCACCCTCCTAAACAGCCCGGGGATGCAAGCCTTTGCAGACCCAAGTCTGAAACTCCAAAACATGTATGCAAATGGGCTACCATCTCCTCCTTATAAACAAAAGGAACTCTTCTCCACCAAGGTCCCACCAATTAGGGTTTCCACCCTCACATGAGTGTCTTCCCTCCAAAACTGCGCAACTTCTCTAGGAAGCCTCTCCTCCTTGGACAGCACTATTGACTTTAGTCAAAGATGACTAATCCAAGTGAGCTGGGCTCCATTCACACCCTTAGGTGTTTATTTCAGCTTCTTGTTTGTCCTCCTTTCACACAAGGAGTGTTATTTCTTCATTAAAAGAGGGCTAAGGTGTCTCCTTACCCATTTTATTAATAAAAAATAAAATATGCAACTATAATGTTCCATTTTAGCTTGAGGCTAAAATTGGGAACATTACAGTCCTCCCCTGCCACATGTTGCTTGCCCTCAAGCAACTGCATAGAGTGAACAAAATTTTCTCCTCCTTCTTCTCTTGTGGCCTCCTCATCAATGGTCCCACCACTGCTCAACTATGTTGCAATAAATCTATCCTCCAATGCTCTCTCCCAAGTATGCAAGCTGAAAATGATGCTCCTCATGGAAAGATAAAAGGTGTAGTGGAATCCTTCTTGCTGGAATGTGGCCTCCTTAAGGTAGGAGTGATGATATGTATGGGAAAATTTGTTGCCCAATGATGATCCTCTCATCCATGCAATCATCCAAATAAAATTTTGCCCCTGATTTCTGCAATGTGTTGGGGTTGAATGGAGAGTTGTTTTGGTTTCCCATGATGGACCTCTCTCCATTTGCTGCACATATGGGGCAGCCTTTGTCTTTGGGCTGGAAAAGTATGGCTTCCAAGAATGGCCCAAGCTACCCCATCAAGAAAAATCAGCCATGAAATGCCTCTGCAAATTCTCCAAGTGGTCCCTCCCACAAGAAGGTACAAGTAGCAATGTGGAAATCATGGTTTGCCCATGTTATCTCCTGCAAAATAAAACATGTATAATGGGGAGAATCATGCTCTGGGCTATACATACAATGCTCTCCAAATAATGCTCCTCAATAGATATACAACATCAGAAATATATAAGGAGCAATATGCAATAGTAACAGGTTGTCAAATGACAACTAGAGAGTGGTTCCAAATCCCACTCATGGAACCTACAAAGTGCCTCCTTGGCCTACCTCAAAATAAAAAGTAACAAGTGCTGAACTAGCCACTTGTTTGCTGCCATAACATCTCCTCATAAGATGAAACATGAAATCACAATTTGGTGCCAATGGTGCACACCAAGAAATATGTGTCATCCTCCACAACCATTATAAGAATGGCCAATCCCACTGCTGCAATTGGCTGCAAGTGCATCCTCATGAAAAATGCAAGAAGGAACAAGCCTCCTTGATACATCATGCTCCTCAATCAGTGAAAATAAGTACAATACAAACTATGAAATTATACCTCCTCCATCATGCACTAGAGCTCTTGAGCTGAAATGGCTCAACTGAAAATTCCCCTCACCTCAAATGAGTAGGGAAGTGTCTATGATGTTCTCGCCACCATAAATCGGCCTATGCATCTATCCATATGCTGATGTATATCATGTTGAATTCCCTCCCAAGTGAACTCCTCTAGCAAGACAAAGTATGCATCCAAATGCATATCTAGGAAGTCCTCACATGCTGCATGCAATAGTTTCTCCTTAAGACTAGAAGCCTTAGTCAAGAAGAGTCTACCATGATGATAGATGATCATATCATCCACTAAGTGTCTGCCATCTCCATCAAGGCCATCCAAGAATCATGCATGCACCAAGATCCTGGGGAAATACTCAACCAAAGCTAAGTCCTCCATCCTGGATCAATCCTCCACATAGACAGCGCTAGTATTCTGCATAATGGTGCTTCATCACACTGCTGCCTACTACCTTGGCATCCCCTCATGCCAAAGTCATCCTCCAAGTTGCTGCCATGCCATCATGTGGCTACTCATGCTCAAATAGAAATGATGGTCTCTGAAAATGTGCCTCCCATGAGAGGCTATCACCTCCAAAGAATCTCCCGATCCTGGGAAATGTAAGCATGAGTGGCCTCCATCTACTCCAATGCATGAAAGAATCTTTCATAAAAATGAAGTATCATCTCTCTCACTAAATCTATGGAGAAGCCATCCTGCATCATGAAGATGCTATCCTCCATCTATGCAGCAACTCTATATGCATAGTAAAGATGATGAGAATGGGTGAGACTGAAAATTAGAGAGTGTATCACTCCTCCTTGTGCTTATTCCCAAACTCTCCGCGCTGTGATGGATTCCTCTAATGTCTCCACTTCTCCAGAATCCAAGAGTGGTGAACCAAATAGCATGATGCCTCTCATCATCTCTAGATCAAGTGGCCTCCTAGGTGGAAAACCTCCAAAAAGTGAGACATCAATGATCTGAAATAGACTGCATGTATGAGTGGACTAGTTTGTCCCTCTCTCCTCTTCGCAGTGCAGTCTCTTTCCCCATGTGCAGAAAATTTCTGAAATAGATAAGGGAGAATGCTCATCAACCCTTCATGTTGTTCCTTCTGCTCTTCTTCCTCCATCTCACAATCCCCAACAAATGCTACATATGGCTCCAGAATTGTGTCTTTGTACCCACATTAAAAAATATTTGGAACTCCTTGCAAGGACATAAGGGCTCCTCTAGTGGAAGAAATGGCTCCCCTTTCACCTCCATGTGGTGATGGATCTCCTCCTAAAGTGACAACGTTGTTGGTTCTTTCCAATGTATGCAAAGTTTTTGTGTTTATGACACAATGAGTTTCACCAAGTTTTTCCATAAGACCCTTAGTGAATGCATCACATGTTTTTGCATTTGCAAGACAATGAAAAATGGATCCTTCAAACCAACAATCATGAGCCATACCCTAAGTTGCAGCGCTACTCCTTCCATGGCCTCATTTTCTTCCTCTACTCCCCTTGCGGTGCAAGTGAACAAAGGACTGTGTTTTGGATCTGCATGTGTGGCTGAATGCTCACATCCTACATGAAGTAGCTAGGATTTGTCCCATCAACAAACCCTTCTCAGAAAATTTCTCCAAATTTCCCTTTCATCAAGATCTTCAATAATCTCCTCAATGGTCTGGAAAAGAAGAAGGGAAACCTCCTCTTCCTTCATTCATCTTTCCTTGTTTCCTCTATCAATCTCCTCTCCCTGGAGAGAAGCTCCTCTTGCTGATGGCATTAGATATTGGGCACAAGCTGAGCCAAGATCATGCTCTGATACCACTATAATGTTCCAAATCTAGAACTTGTTGCTCCATCGGGAATATCTAATGATATTCCAAATTTCCTTCTTTAGTGAGCTATCACAATTCCATTTCAGAGATTTACTGTTGGGGAATTTATAGGATATGTCTCCTTCCAAAGAAGGGAGAGATCTTGTGGCTAGCTGGCCCTTCATAGACTCTGTCTATGGATATGCAATATTCCACCTCGGGAATTTCTGCTACAGGGTCCTTGAGGACGCTGTATAAGGAAGCTGCTATAAAAATAAGACAAACCACTACTGGGATGCCTTAGAAAATTCATCTTAAAACTCCTATGCAGAATATGAGCTCAAATAAATAACTCTAGATGGGTTATTCAGATCTTCCCAATCTAGGTCTCTAAAACAATGCTCTATGAGAGAGCTTACAGCAATACATGAACATAACCATAAAACTCTGCAAATCTGAATATATCATAAGAGGGAAATTGTATGCAGCCAAAAATATGATATTATTCAGCAAATATACAAGAAATAGAAGAGGGAAGAGACCCTCATACAATAGAACCAAACTCCAATGAATATACAATGAAACGCCGGAGTTGCTGCATTACACAGAATGCCGGAAGACCATAACTGCATATTCTCTAAGATTGAATTAGCTGCTGAACATGTATAGAATGGAAATGTGGTTGAAAGGTACGAGAAAATAGCCCGAGAAAAAATAATGGGCTGAAATACAAGATTTCTAGCCAATCTATGAAGATTGCTAGAAATGCCGAAGAGAACCAAAAACGTGACAACAGAGTTGTCACTGCAACTTATACAAAATATGAATGAGGCCATGGTAGATCTATAATTTATATGCCCTCCTCTGATAATTTCTCCAAGCAAAGGGTTGATCCCTTTGTCTCAAAAACACACTCTTGATGAGCTCCATGAAACCCTCTCTCACTGCCTCCATAAAATAATGTAGTTCCTTCCATGGACTGCACAGTGGGAGATGATGGAATGTTGGCCCATGCCAACAGATCTGAAATCAAGCTTGGGAATCCTCCTTGCAGCTCCTCCAATTAATATATCACTCCTCCACTGAAGAAAACAAACAAGAATGACTCCATGAGTTCCTCCTTTGCTGCCCCCAACAACACAATGTCCTCTCTGCTGTAGAAATAACGTTGTAGATGTTGGTAGTAGCTATGGCCAATTCCGGATTGAGGAAAATCAACTCATTCCTCATCCTTCCTTGAGGAAGAGGTAGGGATTCACGACCGGGAACAACCTAGTGCCCGAGGGCACCATAACCCTACTAAATAGCCCAGGGATGCAAGCCTTTGCAGGCCCAAGTCTGAAACTCCAAAAAATGTATGAAAATGGGCTGCCATATCCTCCTTATAAACAAAAGGAACTCTTTTCCACCAAGGTCCCACCAATTAGGGTTTCCACCCTCACATGAGTGTCTTCCCTCCAAAACTGCACAGCTTCTCTAGGAAGCCTCTCCTCCTTGGGCAGCGTTGTTGAATTTAGTCAAAGATGACTAATCCAAGTGAGTTGGGTTCCATTCACACCCTTAGGTGTTTATTTTAGCTGCTTATTTGTCCTCCTTTCACACAAGGAGTGTTATTTCTTCATTAAAAGAGGGCTAAGATGTCTCCTTACCCATTTTATTAAGAAAAAATAAAATATGCAACTATAATGTTCCATTTTAGCTTGAGGCTAAAATTGGGAAAATTACATTCTTCCTGCAATCATAATAGTATTTTGCACATACAATATCAAGAAAATATCTCTACTCTAGCTTTCACCCAAAAGATATTTTACTTTGCTCTAATACCAAAAATGATGCAGCCATATGGCCGCAAATACACAAATGTGCAGACCTAAGACTTAGTTTGCCCAAAACCCGAGGATAGGTTTATATATCTCTAATAACCTTTAAAAACTCACTTTAGCCATTATAAAATTCATTTCGCGGAAGCTCCCTTCAATCCAACCTTATGCCAAATAATCCTGAATTTACACGCAGAAATCATCATTAACAGGCTTTGTGGGATTCCGATTTAAACACTAAAGTAATCCTACTCAATAAGCACATTTAACATTAAACACTTATACTTACCCTTATTACCTTCATCCCTTTTAATCTGCTTCACGTGACCACTTCACGTTGACGAAGGCTTCCTCCTTTGCAAATATTTATCGCACTGCGACTCCACATCACATCTCTAAACCAAACCCTTTCCTTTAGCGCTTCATCACGCATCGCAAAAATTATATCAGAAATCCTCATCACATCACATCGCCAAACCACATCGCAAATTCTTCATCCATTAACTAGATGCGATATGTGATCGCATCACATCGCAAACCCCACTTCTTATTTCATCGCAACTTACAACAATTAACATGCGATAAATTAACATATCAATATAAAAATCATCAATAGAGATGTGCGCTAACAATCTTATGGCCGAATGGAATATAATTTGGATCGTATGTTCTCCTACTTTATTTTCACAATATGATCTTGACCTTAAATTTTCGCTTCGTCTCTGTGACACAATCTAGTATGTTCATCCTCCACTTCAATGCTGCGATTTGATCTTAACCATCCATCTCTCAACCTTTATTTCTGCGATAAGATTTTGACCGTCCATCTCAACCTTCAACCTAGTTTGCTGAAATTACATCCGCTATTGATCAAGTGTGATCTGACTCCTGTGTGACTTTACTTGGTTCCTTTGCGCATCCTTCTTTGGCTCCTTCCACGTGATTCCTTCTATTTCTTGGTATACTGTCGGGGTTTCGGTCTTTGGTTGTTCTTCCGCAGCATTAAATCCCTCCTGAGATTTTATTTTGATGATTCACTCATACTCAAACATGATAAAACCTCCACAATCACCTTTGCACGCTATTCTCAGTCTGGTCCTTTTCAGGTTAACCTGCACACCTATATTATATGAAATACTCTGATTATACATAGTTTTTATAATTCATCAACACAACACACTCTACACGAACTCAAAATCGAGTTTTCTATTCACAAGAAAATATTTACACAATAATGATTTTCCTCTCGGCCTGATTTTCTATTTCAGTGGCCTCTCAACACTACTTCTCTCTCTCTCTGCTCGTATGCTTACAATCAAATCTCCTCTATTACCTATCTGAGAATCATGGTCTCTTAATGCCTTCGAGGCTTACACATATATACAAAATGTTCTGAAACCAATTATGGTTCAGATCCTCAATCTTCTCAACTAAATCCTAAGAATCCTCTAAATCCACAAAATTATCAACTAATTCCTAAATCTAGGATTCACAATCCCTATGAAATATCAACTAGCCTAAATCTCTCATGTTCTCCTACACTCGAGAACATCTAAAAATATGCCTTACAATATTTAATTAAATCCTATTCTAAATGTTTCACATAAAATCACTCAAAACATTGAAAATTACATTAATTAAATATTTAGGAAACCAACTCCCTTGAAAATATAAGACCCCCTAGATTCTACTAAATGTACAAAATTTGGAACCATGATGCTGCTGCATTAGGAAATATATCTTTTATAACCTCCCATATTGGGAGCATCTTAAGATTACCCACTTACTAGATCCCATGCATATAATTAAAAATGTTTCATCTTCTTTATGGAGGCACATATCATCGAAACAAAGTGACACATTGGTTGTTAGGAAAGATATTATTACTTCAAAAACTAAACAGAAACATTGGCCAAGACAAATAGAAAGTACATGAGAGTTTGGTCCCTCTAATTGGTATTTCAACGAAGGTTATGTCCCATGGATTTTAAAAAAAGATTATATTTCTTTGGCAAAGGAAGTAATAATGGGTGTGAGGGTACCATCTTCATATGGCTCTTCACTACGGCTCTGCTTTACTGTGGAAGACTATTTGTTGAGGCTGAAATCACATGACCATTTGAATCTTATAAGACTACATATAATGTCAAAATAATTATTTTATTATATGTTATATTAATAATTTTTATCCCATGGGATCATAAAACATAACTAATTTTGTATGCATCTGTTTATAACTTTGCAATGTCATTATCCTTTGTTCGTGTGTGGGTGTGTGAAACATGACTTGCCCCAAGACCTATGATGTGCCATATCTAAATTATCTACATTTGTACTTTGGATCACGTCAAAGGAGATTCATCTGATTAGCATTCCACAGTGGTGTCAAGAGATAGTTGATATTTTTTGTATGTTTGAGAAGGCACTGCCGACGATTTTCGTGGACTTGCATGTACATCTTCTAATCCACCTAGTAGATGAGGTTGAATTAGTTGGGGTGGTTTCTTGTCATTGGATTTTATTCTTAGAGAGGTACATGAATAAATTGAAAGGTTTTGTTCGAAAAAGGTAAAAACCCATGGAAAATGGGTACATATCGTATGAGTCTTTCTATTATGCCAATAAGTACATCAAGCAAATCGAAAAAACACTAGGCGTGATGATTTGGGATGATGAAAGTGATGAAGACAAAAGAGAAGGGGAGATTCTCCAAATGAATGGAAAAAGACGCTTGATAAAGAGTAAGCGACTTATAATTTTTCAAATTTACAAAAAGTAAATATTCACGTTGAACTTCAATATAATGTATATTTTGATCTCATATGTACGAATGCTGGTTTTATTTCATCAGTGAATGCAGAAATTGAAGCAATCGATAGATTTGTTCTTTACAATTCCAAAGAGGATGAAATGGGATAGTGATAGGAAATAATTCAGAAGTTTGAATGGTAGAAGTGTGCCTTATCCTAAGCATTTAAAATAAATTATGCCAATTATATGCCCCAACAGTTGGGTTGCTGACCAAGTCGGAGAGAAATATAGTGCAACCGGTCGTTACCCACGTGCTGAAGAGGATGCACTAAACCTAGGGATTGGGTGCAGAAACTCGGTAATAATATATTTATGTACATTTTAAACTTAATAATTCGCCTTTGAAATGTAACATAAATATTTTATATATTTTAACAGTTGGGTTATTAGATACATGACACTATGATTTTTTAACTTTTTTATAGGTGCATTTGTTCCCATCTATGTGGGCATATGAACACCATTTTCACACAGAAAATGTCGATGATGAACACATGACACAAGACTATGGATTGGAAGTTGAGTTCGATCAATCTAGTTGAGATATCCATCGTGATAAAAACCCAGTACGAGGGTCATTAGGTTATGTAGGAAAGATAAAAAAAGATCATTGAAGTGGACTTCTCTTATTTCCAATGTGTTATTTTTAGGTGCAAGTGGTGGGACACCTTTGACCAGTATAATGTAAAGGAAGATCGCGAAAGTAGGCTGATATGTATCAACTCTAGAAATATGTGGGATGAAGCTAAGGATCCTTATGTTTCCCCCAAACACTACAACCAAGTGTTTTTTTACCCAGATGTGTTGGATAGGGATTGTTGGTTCATATTGAGACATGACCCTAGATCAAAACATATTTTTTAGAACAATAAAGTTATCATGCCAAGTGAGCTGGAAGATAATGAGGGTGATGAGAACAAAGAGTGATATGGTACATGTGTTATTTCATAATTATACTATTTAAGATTGGTTTTTATAAAGAAGAGTACTTAACCTTATAACTAAGACTTTTTTTTCCAAACATTATAATATTTACTTTGAAATAATTAGTTTGCATTATGTTAATGTTAAAATCATTTCACTTGATAATTTGCAATTATGTTGATCTTGAAAGAAATCCATTGTATCAAGTACTTTTTTTTATATGTCAATTCCTAAAATAATACAACTACTTGATTGCTTTAAATGGTTTTTCACTATATCATTACTTACTTAATGCACCCTATATATATATATATATATATATATATATATATATATATATATATATATATATATATATATATATATATGATATTTTCAAAATTTTAAAAAATGTATTAATGTATATTGTTATTTTTGGTATGTAAGATCATAATAAAATAATGATAATTCTAAACATGAATTTATTTACATTATTTTCCAAACTTTATTATGTTACAAAAAATCATATTATTATATATTTATTATTTGTTATGAAACCAGCTCCAAAAATAGAAGAAAAGAGATATCAACTCCATAGAAATAAGCCACTTTGAGGGGGAAACCTCCTTTACATTACATAAATGAACCATTATTTGGTGATACAAATGAGGAAACCTCCTTTTATATATAGGAGTCCATGGGGTCACAATATAATCTTAGCCGACCTAACAATAATAATGTAAGGGCACAATAATAACAATATGGGGGTTACAGGGGTACAAAAATAACAATAAGGGGGCTACACTAACAACAATAAGGGACTACACTAGTTATATAGGGATCTAACATGCCCCTCTCCTTCAAAAAAGTGTTGTCCTCAATGCTTGAGTACCTCTGGATGCTTCTGTATAAAATTATCATCCTTCCATGTAGAATATTTAGTGGGTAAGTTCTTCCACTTGATGAGATACTCTGAAATTGATCAATTTCGTAGTTGTCAAGTTCTTGTTTCTGTGACTACTTCAGGTTCCAATATGATTTTTTCTTCCTTGTCAAGTTCCAACCATATTGTTTGAACTGGAATTTCGTCACCTATAACCTTCTTTAAGCGTGAAACATGTAAAATTGGATGCACTCGCGAAGAAGAAGGAAGCTCCAATTTGTATGGCATAGTACTAGTGTTTTGCAACACTTTGTAAGGACCATAGTACTTTGGCGATAAATTATTATCCTTCTTAGCTTGCTTGAGGGACATTTTTTTGTATGGTTTTAGCCATAAAAATACTCAGTCTCCTACATCAAAATTCTCTCACCGTGATGTTGATCTGCCTGTTGTTTCATTTGATTTTGTGTCAAATTTAGGTTATCCTGTAAGATTTGGAGAACTTGTTGTTGATGCTCGATGTGATCTTCCACTTCTTGAACCTTATAATTTTATCTTAAATATAATGTGACAGATGGTGGATGATATCCATAAAGTTCCATAAATGGGGTCATTTTTGTTGCAGTATGGAAGGAAGTGTTATACCACCATTCAGCCAGAGGTAACCACTTGACCCATTGTGTTTGTTTATTAGATACAAAACAATGAAGATATCCTTCCAAACATTTGTTCACTATCTCATTTTTACCATCAGATTTAGGACGATAAGATGAGCTATGAGCTAGTTGAGTACCCAAACAAGAAAATAATTCTGTCCAAAAATTTCTAGTGAAAATGGGATCTTTGTCACTTACCATAATCTTTGGGTTTCCATGTAGCTTTTGAATTATTTCCATAAATTTAGTAGCAACTGTACTTTCTTTAAATGGATGAGATAATGCACAAAAGTGTGCATACTTGTTAAGTCTATCAACTACCACCATGATGGCACTCTTTCCTTCGAACTTAGGTAAACCTGTGATAAAATCCATTGAAATCTCCTCCCAACGTTGACTTGGAAAGGATAAAGGCTGTAGAAAACCCGGGGTCTCAACTTTATTTTGCTAGAAAATCAAAGATTCTGCCACAAAATTTTGAATATAAGATTTAAGGCCATCCCAAAAAAATTCTTACTTCACCCTACGGTAAGTTTTTAAAAATCCCGAGTGTCTTCCTAAAGGAGAAGTGTGCAATTAAAAAATAATATTTTGTTTTAGTTGGGAATTCTTACAATGATATAAGTGATCTTTGTACCATAAGGAATCATTTTTCCAACTAAATGTATGAGATGTACTAGCACTTGCTGCAACTTTTAAATGAGTGTACACACTTCTTTGCCCTTCTTCCATTCATCCCTTGCTCCGATTATCCATTATGGTTGGATAATAGAAATGGAACAAAGAGATTCTTCCACCTCTTCATCCTTTCTTGAGAGTGAAACTTAAACAACATTTAGCTTTCCTTTTTTGTAGATAATTTCAAAGACATAACCCAACATCTTTGTGACCCATTTTTTCTGCTCTTCTGAAGATTGCGTTTGTTCCAAAAAGTGTTTAAGACTATCATGATCAATTTTTACCTTGAAGTGTCTTCCCATTAGGTAAGGTTGCATTTCTTTAGTGCATGTAGTATTGGCAACATTTCATTCTCATAAATATCTTTCTCTAAATATTTTCCTTTGATTGGACGACTTTCAAAAGCAATGGGTCTTCCTTCTTGCATTAAAACAACACCAATTCCATTTCTTGTGGCATCACATTCCATAATAAAGTTTTTGTGAGGTCTAGCGTAGCTAAGACCAGTGCTAGGCACATTGCCTCTTTAAGATGTTCAAAAGCCTCAATTGCTTCAAGATTCCATGAAAATGCATCTTTCTTGAATAATGTTGTTAGAGGTGCTTTTATTCTCCCATATTTCTTAACAAACTTACGATAATACCTTGTTAACCCGAGAAATCCTCACAACTTCTTTATGGTTGAGGGGAATTTCCATTTCTCAATGGATTTAATTTTTTTAGGGTCTACCTTAACACCCTCATGAGATGCAATATGACCCAGATATTCCACCTCTTGTACTCCAAAGAAACATTTGGAGGTTTTTGTATATAATTGTTTATCCTCCAATAGTTTGAGCACCCTGCCAACATGTTGAACATGATCCTTCCAAGACGTGTTGTAGATTATTATATCATCAAAAAAATACTAACACAAATTTTCTAAGAAAGGGTTTGAAAATGGAATTCATCAACCCTTGAAATGTAGAAGGTGCATTGGTAAGGCCAAAAGGCATGACCAAAAATTCATAATGACCCTCATGAGTTCGAAATGCTGTTTTCGGAATATTTTCGGTCTTCATTCTAATTTGATGATATCCTGAACAAATATCCAACTTGGTAAAATAAATTGCTCCATGTAATTCATCCAATAATTCATCAATCACATGAATGGGAAATTTATCTTTAATAGTGAGCTTATTGAGCTCCCTATAGTCTGGACACATGCACCATGATCCATCCTTCCTGTGCACCAATACTACTGGAGCAGAGAAAGAACTTTAACTAGGTTGAATTATACCAACCTCTAACATTTCCGCAATCATATGTTCAATTTTTCTCTTTTGGACATAAGGACATCTGTAAGGCCTGATGTTTGAATGAAAACTTTATAGAATCAAATGAATAGCATGATCATGATCACGAATAGGTGGGAGTCCTTTGGGAGTTTCAAACACCTTGGAATGATTATCCAAGACTTCTTGGATATCTGGAGAAATAGATGATTTTTATGTTGGAACTTCTAGTGACCATAATTGTGAAATTACGCCTCATTTTTATTTCTTTAGAAGATTTTTCATGAATTTAGAGCTTATTATCTTTCCCATATTCCTTGCGATACCCGTAATTCAACTTCCTTTCCTTTCGAAAAAAATTTCAAGAAAATTTCTTGAAACTTTAAAGCTACCTCCCGGAAAGATTGTAACCATTGTGCTCCTAGTACACCATCGACACCTCCCATTGGAATGGAAAGCATTGGAATATTCAATACATATTCCCCCATGGTTAGCTTGATATTATGGAATTTTCCAGAGAAATTAATAGTTCCTCCATTTGTAAACATCACTTGACATTCTGGTGCTCGTTATAGGAAGCAATTCAATTCCTTGGCTACCTTACAATGAATAAAATTATGGGTACTACCTGAATCAATCAATACTATTACATTTTTCTTCTTGATATGTCCTTCTATCTTGAGAGTTTGAGGAGTGGTAATTCCTTCCAATGCATTCCACGATATGGTCAGACTCATTTCTTCTTCCTCTAGGGTTGGTTCCTAGTGTATATCCTCTTCTTTTGAAGTTTCTTGTTCATTTTCTTCATTCTCTCCATAATCTATGTAGAATATTTTTTTCTCAACACACTTATGACCTTTAGTGTATTTTCTATCACAGTTGTAGCAAAGCCCTTTTTCTTCTTTTTCTTAAAATTGTTGTGGTGTCAACCTTGTAGATTGTGGAACTCTAGGAGTAGAAACACTTCCATCTTTATAGATGTGAGTGGTAGGATTCCTTGTCACTGTAATTTTACATTCAATTTTTCTTACCAACCTGAATGCCTTCTCCAATGAATCAGGTTCCGAAAGGTGAACCTCATGTTAGATGTTATCCTTTAAAGTCCTTATGAATACATCAATCTTGTGTTCCTCTGGAATATCAATTACCCTTATATTCAATTTTTGGAAGTCCTCAATGTGCTCCACCATTGAACCCTTTTGTTTGAGATTTATCAATTGGCTAAAGAAGGTGTTTCTCTTTGTATCCTCATAATTTGATATCATTTCCTCTGTAAAAATTGACCAAGTGACAATATTTTTATGGGAGAAAAGCCATCGATACCATACAAATGTATTTTGTTCTAAATGTAAATTTGCAATGCGTACCTTTCAGGTGGTTTACACATTATTGAGATCAAAATATTGCTCCATATGTAGTATCCATGTTACGGGATCCTTGCCATCAAACTTCCTCATATCCATCTTTGGAATATGGTGGTTCTTCCATGCAACATTAGAGTTTATGAAATCACGATTAAAATTTATTTTTTTCTCATCATGAGTTTCCTCTACTATCTTTTCCCCATTAGGAAATATTTCTTCTATCAACTTTGTCAAAACTTGCATTTCTGCTTTTAGATCATTCTTCATATTTTCCATGTTATCTTTCATTTTTTCATTGATCTTAGCTTCCATGCCATCCATATTAGCTTCCATGCCATTCTTCAGACCATTCATATTAGCTTCCACGCCTTTCTTCAAACCATTCATCTTATCTTCCATGCTTTTCTTCAAAAATTCCATGTCATTTTTTGTTTCCCTTTGCGAGAGAGAAATTTGGTGCACTTGCTCTTGTAATTTTGATATGTCATGTTGCACTTCTTCATCTTCATGAGTCATATTAGAGCCTTTCGAAGGCTTAATAGGTGTTGAATTATTTTTAGGGGGCATTTTAGAACCAAATACTAATATCTATTCTTAAATATGACCTTGGAATCAATTCAAACTAATTTTTCAAACAAGAATTATGCAATTCAAAAAAATTACACACATTTTTCTTGCTTTTGAGGAGCTCGATATTGAAACTGAATTATCTCTGTGATTTCGGATCTTCAATATCTGAAATTCGGTGTTGTTGTATCCATCTGAATCTTATTTTGAATGCCATAGGCCTGAAATAATTTGGATTCTTCAAGGTAAAATTATGCCCAGTCTCCCACAATGACCTAACTATGGACTGGTTCAGTAGAGTGAACTTGTACGGTGTGCAACGTGTCACTATTTCTTCCTTCAGCTTTGAAATTGATACACAGGAAACTACATTCAGTTTACTTGCAGCCACATTTTATTGAATTCTAATCTGATGCTCAGAGAGAGAGTTATGATGATTTTCCCATGGTCACCACTTTGAGATGGAATTTGGGAGCCTGAAAAAACCCTAACTTCCATAGATCATATCTCTGAAAATATTGCAAACTAAGATTGGAAATTTGTACATGAAATTCCTCTAGGTTTCAGTTTCTTATGAAAAAAAATTGTAGCGCAAATTGCACGATGACCTGTTTGGAGCATCGAAACCCTAGAATCCAAAGCTCTGATACCAAATGTTATGAAACTAAATCCAAAAATAGAAGAAATGAGAGATCAACGCCTTAGAAATAAGCCACTTCGAGGGGTAAACGTCATTTACATTACATAAATGAACAATTCTTTGTTGATACAAATGACAAAAACTCCTTCTATATATAGGATTCCATGGGGTCACAATAAAATCCTAGCCGACCTAACAATAATAATATAAGGGCACAATAATAACAATATGGGGGTTACATGGGTACAACAATAACAATAAGGGGTCTACACTAACAACAATAAGGGACTACACTAGTAATATAGGGATCTAACATTATTTTAAAATTATTTATATTCTTACAAATTTACAAATTTACAATTTTACAATTATGGTAATTTAACAATATATACAGTATTATTTTATAATTTCACGATGATTCAATTTTACGGTAGTTATGGTTCAAATTTGACAATTAATTTACAATTTTACAATTTTACAAATTTAAATATTTTACAATTTTAATAAAACTGAATCATGAAAATACATACAATTACAATTACAATTTCAAAATACAATTACAATTACATTTACAATTTTATTTGACATACAATTACAATTACAATTTTACAATTCTACAAATTCATGAATTTTACAATTTTAATAAAATTGAATCATGACAATACATACAATTACAATTACAATTTTACAATTTCACAATATAATTACAATTACAATTTTACAATTTTACATACAATTACAATTACAATCATGATGCATACAATTACAATTACAATTTTACAATTTTAATAAGATTGAATCATGACAATACATACAATTAGAATTACAATTTTACAATTTCACAATACAATTACAATTACAACTTACAATTTTACATACAATTATAATTAAAATTAAAATTACAATTACAATTACAATCTCATTACATACAATTACAATTACCAATACATAATATTTAACAAACATCATAATTTAACATTAAAAATAAACATCAAGATCATGCTAACGATGTACAATCATCATATTCTAAAATACACATTCAAATTCTCTAACATCATCTAATCATCATGATCATAATCATCTAACAAAACACAAGCATTGTATAACATCATCACAACACAAACATAAAATATACATCTCATGTCAAATACATCAACATGAACATAAAATACATGCACCATATATATATATATATATATATATATAGAGAGAGAGAGAGAGAGTAAAAAATATACCACTCTAATATAACTGCATATAAATGTCAAATATCTGGTGGTAAATCAATACTATAACCGGTGGAGTTTTTCTCATTTGATGGTGACTACTGAGATGGACGTGCCTACTCAGGAAGTGCCTGCTCAGATGGTGTCTTCTCAGGAGGTGCTTGGTGAGATGGTGTGTGATCAGGACTAGATATTGGCTTCTCATCTTCGCGAGGTGAAGGAGGAGGAGGTGGAGTACTAGAATGATCACTCCCCTCATGATCATGATCATCTAATGAGTTGTTTTGTCATGCATCTCCATGGCTCCTATCCCTCCGAGACATCAGTAGCCTGGAAGCTCCGACAATATGATGCATAAGGCTCATCATATCGCGAGGCATGTCCCTCCAGATCTTTATAAGCGCACGATCATCTTGGATCTCTCTGATCGTCGTAGGACGGACTCCCTCATCAACTAGTAGTCTACATAGTTAGTTTCCCAACTCCATCCTGAACAGAATGTCTGCCCTACGCCGCATGCCCATGGGTATCTGCACCCGAGGAGGTCTCTCGCCGTCTGTGGCCTCTAGCATCTCCTCGTCATCTACAGGATCATCTGGTGGGGGTGGAGGCATGTCCCCAACAAACGTTCTAATATCTACAAAATATATAGTACAAGAAAATAATTAGACAATTTCATTAAACAATTTAATAAAACAAGTTAAAGAATGTGTTAAAATAAATTTTATTCTAATTAATTAAGACAATAAAATGAAACTATATTAATTCAAAGAAAACACTAATATTACCTCTAGCATCTGGTGGCTCATCTTGTGTGAAGAGGATGTTGGTACACCCTCACCAATACAAACCCGCATAAGGACATGACACCATCATGAACATGTGATCATCCACACTGGATAGCAGCTCTAGTGCATCACTAGAAATCATGGCTGGATACTCGGACAAACCCCTCTTGGGCATCATCTCTCCCCACATGTGCATCTGTACCTGTATCATTAGCCTACGAGGCTGACACACAAAAGTAGGCCTCGTCTCCAGAAACCTCTCAAAAAATAAAAAAACGACTTTAAAGAAAAATGGAAGTTCAACCTCCCACATGCCTAAGAACGACATCTATCTAAGGCTATACAAAACTGACCAAAAAAAATGGTAGACCATCTAACAAGTAATGGCATTTGGATTAAAGAATCAACATAAAATAAAAGAGGGCAACTAATTTGTTTCCCGTCACTGGTATAATTTGCAATGGTGGTCAGTAATAGTAAGAGGCACCTAACCTCCTCTGGACCAAAAGAAGAAATTTGTAGTTGTCCACCAAAAAACTAAAAATATATAGGAGAAACTATATCATCCCTAATGTACCTCTGGGAGTACACAAACTTACTCCCTGTTGCATAACCGACGGGGACATTAGGGAACTGGGGAAAATCCTCCCCTCTCCTAGATAGGCTAGTAATAAAATAAATGTCCTCCTCAGTGGGTTGGTACCACTAGTCAGGACCGACACAGAATGTATGTCAATGGGCATCCCACATGTAGATCAATTGTCCTAATACCCATTGTGCCCCTTCAAGGATGTAGCCTTCTCGCAGAACTTAAGGAGGTTTACGTTTGTTAAGAGAAACTAGGTGGGTGGCGTATAAGGGTGAAGGTACAAAAGTCTCTCCCTCTCCCTTGCCTACCACTATTGTATCATGTTATAATTTTCATCCCTCTACTCTTGTTGTTATATTTCCTCTCTCTGTTGACATCGCTGAATGATTCACATATTAAATACATCAACCTCCCTCATACATCAAACCTAATTTTGTTTATTAAATTACAAATGTATTTAAAAATATATAAATATAACCTTTATCGAAAAAAGAAAAAAAAGAATTCGGTGCACCACAAAAAATAGTCATGCACAGCCAATGACGCATACATTTATATCACACACCATCAACGGTGTGCATTAAAAAAACCCTACGCACCGCGACAAAAAAAAAATATTACTTAAATAAATATTATAGGCGGTGCATTGACAAAACATATCCACCTCGGGTCGTTTGTTATAGCGCAACTCTATTTTACCACTGGCGGTACGGTACCAAACACACACTGCCCTGGTGCGGTATGTTTGACCGACACACCACCCTAAATAAAATACTGTGGTGCACCCCAGTAAATTACTGCACCGCGTAACTTAAATTGTTAATTTAAAAAAAAAAATTGTCAATGGGCCAAAAACCAACATGCACTGCAATATTTTATTGTTATTGTGGTGCGCTTTGTCTCGGTACCACACCGGGCTATCACATTAACTGCCCAGTGCAGTTTTTGTTAACACCATTCACGGCGTGGCTTGTAAATTTACAGGGAGCACCAGGAACGGTGCGAGTCAAACGGCTCAAATGCGCCGTGCAGGAATTTAAAAAAAAAGAAGAAGTGAATTTTAGCTCAATTTTAAAAATTAATCTGATAAAAGATTAAGTTGGTGAGAAACAAGTATATTACCTACATATTTGCACGTCGATGACATATATTTTCAACAAAATCCTAAAAACCAAAATTTCCCACCGTTTTGCAAATTCAAAGTCCACGTAGTGAGCAATGGATGGAAGCAGTGCAGTCAATGGGAACACTGATGGTAGGGCGCTTCAGAGAAGGAAAAGTCACACCGGTGCTTAACAGCTCTACAACACTGTAACAAATAAAAATGAAATTTTTACGGTCAGTAATTTTTTTTAAAATTAACCCTTTTTCGGTGCGCTCAATTATGAGACGCACCAGGCAGTTGTATCAATGGTGCACCGCACTTCTTTACAGTGCGCTGGATTACTGAGATACACTAGGCCAATTTGTATGGAGTGCACAGTGCTTCCTTTGAATAAAAACCCCATGTCGATGTGTCGTTTACATAAGCAGCACCAGTCCATTATTGTTAGTAAATATCACTGAAATGATGAATGTCTTGATGTGCCATTTGATAGTACGCATCGGTGCGGTTTATATAAAATGCACCGGTGTGTTGTATGTATGAAGTGCACCGTTGTTTTTGTAGTACTTAAAAATAATTCTACAATACTTCTTTAGCCTCTACTATGCACCGGTGTGTCACCTATATATCAAGTGCACCAGTGTGTGTTAGGATTATAAACGCATCGCAAAAAAACCATTTGCAAAAACATCCACCTGCCAACCTCCTCCAGTGACCTCCACTACAAACAAATATCTAGAATATTTTTGTAAGATTTTCCTCAAAAACATCCACTAGAGGGTCTTTTCCTTGTAGTTTATATTACAAAACCATGGAGGAGATCTTCAAATTTTAAAATTTTAAAAAGGAATTCAATAGTGTCAAGTAGTTTTAAGTCAAAAGTGCAAACCTTTATTTTTTTATCAGATTTGGCTTTAGGTTTGACTTGAGGTTCAAAATTGATTAGGTTCAACCTTGGAGTTCAAATTTCAAATTCAATGAACCTAAACAAATCTTAATTTTTTGGGGGGTTTTGCTGAATTGCTAACCTCAAGGTTCAAATTCAGCGAACCATGTTACATTAATTAGAAGCAGTATTGGTATATAGACTATTGGAGAAGAACAAGAAAAAAAAGTTGCATATAGATGATGAAGTGTAGCAACAACATGATGAGGTAGATGGACAACATGAAAAAAAAGTATGAGATCTAGGAAAGACCTGACAACAAGTTAAAGAAATCATGGATGGGATTCCATGAAATGTTTGTACATTAGGAGTCTAATGTAGGAGCATATAATGAAACATGTTATTGACATCGTAGGATTTACCAAAGGGAGTAAGTTCATTTAATTGGAATTGTATTTAATTTATGAACTCCTAAAAAGATAAGGTTTATTTATAAAGGAAGGGATTTGTCTCCCTAATTAATATGTAACTCGCTTATTCAAGTATATAGTTACATAAGATAGTGATGGATTGGATTTTCCTTAAATATTAGAAAATTTAATTATATCACTATGATTCAAATTGATTTTCTATTTTTTTAATGAATAAACCTCTCTAGGTATGGTTTAGGCACAAATAAGGACACAAGGACAATATAATCCTTGAAGATGAGTAAATAAAAAGAGTGCAAAAAATCTATGTAAAGAATAATTCATGGTTTTAATTATAAGTTATTTGTTGCAAACTCCATTCTTTGTTCTTCTAATTCTCTCTAGATAAATTTATAGTTGAATGCTTGTTCTAGAATTATTGATAAAATATCTAGATAATTTTTTGTTAATGTTTATATAAAATTGAATATTGTATTGAAATCAAGGGTTAAAGGTTTTCTAGAAAAACACTATATCTCTAAGTATGGGGATACTCTTGAAGAGAGAGAGAAAGGGTTTTTCCGGCATTATATTAGTCAAATTGTGATCCATTATTATTAATAGACATGAATGCAAGACTTGATATGTGGCTTAATACTTAAACCAAGATATCTATTATATAGGTTAATCATTTGTGTTAAGATCCGAATCGAACATTAAATTTCGAAAATGTAGACCTATAAATAAATGAGTTTACCCATTTCAAGTTGAGGTCAAATTTTATGCTATTAGGGTTTAAACGTATTAAAAGAACATAGATAATAAAATTACATTAAATTTGAGGAACCAAATTTGCAAGCATTATGATCATAGAGTATAGAAACATTCAACAATGAAAGGATCTCTGTGGATGGATAGATTGCCAATTTTGTAGATGGTTTAAGCATCTAAAGTAGAGGATAGATGGAACACCCTTTGGGAATTGGTCAAAAGAAATAAATTCAACAACTTATATGGATGTTAGATCTAAGACTTTTGTGATTCATAATGTAGATAAATGTACTTTCAGATTAATCACATCATTATTATTAGGTCGACATTTCGAACCAACTAATGTGTTCATCCTTAGAACCTAATCCTAATGATGTGATTAATCCGAAAGTACATTTATCTAACTTATATGGAATTCAAATTTTTTATATATATAAATGAGATTTGGAGAATAAAACTATATAAATTTGCAAATACAAAAACCTTACAACTTTCTGCTTCCTCAAATCAACACATAGAGGCTCCATAAACAACATTTCATTATTGGCAACGTACAAATTTCATTATTGCAAAAAAAAGAAAATTACCATTTAAACCCTAAGAGTGGAATTCACATACTTGGGTTGAATCTGGGCACTTATTGTGATGGAAGCATGCTTGGAAGGTCACTTTAGTAGGGAAATTTTCTCAACACGTAGCTTTTATGGGGTCAATTCATGCTCGCGGGGAAGGGCTCAAAAGGTTGTTTTCACGTGCCACTTTTGTCACGACAAAAATGGCAACCCAAATTTCATTTTCCTTTTAATTTATACCACCCAAACTTTTGGTGGAGAGTTTTAATTAGAATGTAGACTCTCGTCCAAGATTTTAAAATGGAATTCGAATCCTCTACTTGGCCAAAAGTTTGCGCATAAGAAATTCTTTTATTAAGTCTTTTTGGCTGATTTTTTTTTTTTTAAATCTAATCTAAGAGATTTTAACCTTGAAATTAATCCCACTAAATTCTTGGTTGAAATATTTTAGAACTCTTAGCGAAGAAGCTAATAAATTATTGGACGATAAAATTTCTTGACTTTTTTCTAGGTTGAGAAAATAATAAACACCATGCAATTTATCCCTCCACTCCAAAAAAGTGTTTCCCAATTTTATGTTTTCATTCTCAAAACAAAAGTTTATGTTAGTATATTCTATCAACCTGTTTTGAAGGCATAAATATAGTTATTTTAGATAATTATGAGGTGTTTTTTTTTTAAATGAAATTTTTCATTAGATGTCTTTTCCTTACATGTAATACTCTTCCACTATTCATTTAATATTATCAAAAATATTGCAGCTGAAGATTAATAATTGGCCTCGCTTCTTCTAGACCATAATAAATAGTGAGATTTGGTCGCAGTAATTAAATAGTGGGTAGTTTGGTGACCATTCTCTTATACTGCAACTTGGATTTGAATAGGAGAATGGATATCGAATCCTCATAGTTCTGCAACAATATTTGACAGAACCTTCGGATGCTAATTTATTTTTTCCCCAAGTGGAGTGATATTGATGGAACCACCAGGAGGAGTTGATCGAAGGGACATTCGGCACCCACCATCTTAAATGAACCGCATTTATCGGAGCATCCAGATGGATCGGCCAGCTAGGTTGTTAGTCACGTTTTGGAAACAGTGTCGTCGGTGCAGGGTTAAGGCATGTAAGGTTGTTTTCCATCTCATTGTTAGTTATTTCGCTCGGATTTTGGCTCCTGAGGTTGATAGTGCATGCAACGGTGAAGGTCGAAAGGGTTTCAGGGTGACAGAGAAAGCTCAGTAGTGGTATCTATCTCTGCTTATAACATTTTAGTTCTCGACTCTGCTCTCTTCTCGTCTGCTGATTTTTCTCATGGTTTTTTTAGAAGATTTGTGGGAATGGCGATATGGTCACTTCTGGTTTGAATTCATGTGGCAGGGTCATGAAGTTGGTCGTAGCATCCAGTTTCTTCACTTCGTTTCTGCTCTGTCTTGCATTTCCATGCCTGTTAGTCTTTGTACGTTTGTGTTCTTCTTCCTTGACCCTGGTATCTTTCGTATTTTGGGGTACACTTTATACCTTTGGGTGGGCTGGATGCATTACACTTATGGGTTTCCTAGTTGTAGTTATGTCGTTATATGGGTGTTGGGAGTTTTTTGAGGTATTTCTATTATGAGCCTGGTTTGCTTTTGGGGCCTCCCGGCCATTCGCATGCATAGTGTTTGTGACTCGGCTACCGGAAATTGCTCTGCTGATGGTCAGGATTACTACACCTTGTTTCTGGTATCGGGGTTTGGGGATAATGGTCGTTTTGTTAACTTCCTCTTCGATCAGTATTTGAATTGGGATTTTCCTTTTCACCTTGCTCTCTTTCGGGGTCCCTATGGTATTTGCATGCATCCCCTTTTGGGTAGTCTTGGCCCCTGTTATTGGCCTAACTCTATTTTTGGTATTCTGATTTGGTCGTTTATATGTCTTCGCTTCCTGTTGCGATACGATAGAATTTACATTCATCGGCCTATTTCTCAGTCTTGTCTGGTACCGTTTTGATGTTCTTGTGTCTGTGTTGGGTGTTTCAATCTTCCCTTTTTTCCGGTCATTGACCTGGGAGATGGTGATGTTCTTTGTGGTGCTCTCTATATGCTATCTGTGTCGCTAACTCCTCTTGTTGTATGGATGGAATTTTTAACATATTTTTCAGGTTTTTTTTAAATGGTAAAATGAGGCAAAAAGCCTACTGGGGGAAATGGAAAGCAACCCTCTCCTAAAACGCACCAGAAACGGGGCAGAAAGTTGGTCCAGCAACACCTTGAGCCACTGGTTCAAACCTTCATGACTGACATCCCCAATTCAGTTCATGGTCGCATTTATGGATGGGAATCTAAGATTCTAGATAATATAGATTTGGAGGATGACATCGCTCTAAAGGATATGCAGACTATGATTCTGGATCTTGGGCATACCCGGGGATGCACTTCTCTGTTTCAACAATCTGTTCGAACTTATTGGATAATTAAATTTCTGTTAGCCAAAGCTGTTATGTCTATAGCAGAAACAAAGCTGGAATTGACCTTCGCGGATATCAATAGGAATATTCAGGAAATAAATTTATGCCAGTTGCATCAGTATGCCAGGCTTGGAATACTCAAGAAGGAAATTAAATCAATGCAACAGGTTCCAGTTGAACTAGCAGGAGCTTCAGCCAAAGCTTCAACGCCTGTTGAATCTAAGGAGGATTAATATTTTTCTGCTCTTATGCTGCTTCCTTTTTTTAAGGTTCTTATGCTGCTTAATTTTTGTACATGATATTGTCTCCACACTTGGATATCCAGTATAGACAGATTTGGTATAAGTTATTAAGACTTTTTATGTTCTGGTTGACCTAATTTGAACTTCAATGGCCAAAATACCTGGTTTCCTGCGAGCAAGTTGAGGTCTAGTTTTGTATCTTTTGCCTGATTTTATCAATAGAAAATCGAAGGTACCACCTAAGCTTACAAAAAAAAAAAAAGATATTTAGACGAATTATGTGGGTGTTTTTTTTTTGGGTACAATGTGGAGTAGGTCGAGACTGGCTTGGTTATTAGATTTGCAAGCTTATAATGTGCTTTTCACCGCTAATGTATATTTGACATAAGAAACTAGATCAATTAAAATCACGGTTTCAAGGGTTTGATTTCAGAATATAACATAAATGTGTTCAAACATGATAACGGGACAAGAAAATTCATTACCCATGGAAACAAATTATATAAGGCAAGTGAAATTTACCTCATCAACCAAAGCTGGGAAGTGGGTTTGGTTCAATGCAAAACAGTATCAGGGAATTTTAAAACAAAGACTAGCTCGTCTCAAATGGGAGAATACAAGGGAAAAAATGTCTCAAAGGGAAAGTGCTCGGGTCCTTCGCAAGAAAAAATATTCAAACAAGTCCTCTTTGCAACCATGTGGCAAAAACAGGCCCAAAGGAAAAGGAAAATTCAATGATTATTCTGCCTTATATAGTCCCAGATCCACTCCTCTCACTTGGTCATCTTATCTTTATGTGAAAGAAATTTTAAATTTAAAAAAGAGGTTGGAGGTAGTAGAAGATAAAGAGCAAGAAAGAGATTGTACAATCCATATAATAACAACTGAAAACCAGCCTTTAGCAGAAAGCAACAAAATTTTGAAGGAGAAAGTGGCATTTCTACAGGAAGCTCTCCTGATAGGGAAGACATAATGGAAATGCATGAAGGTGGTTCTGAAAAAAATGAAGAAATTTGTAGTGGAGAATACAGAGGTGATGGATGTGAAACCATCCCAGGACAAAGGGAAAGTAGTTTCCCAAATAGACAACCACGAAGAGACAGTAAGAGAAGGAAGGAAAGGAGATTCTGCAAAACTTTCCAAATCTTGGGCTCATGTTATTACCAATTCTGCTAAGAGGGAAGGAGAAACAAAAATTCAGGTTGACAACATGCAAGATAGAGAAAGCATGGAAAGACAAGATAAAGCAACAAAAATAATTATTAAAGGGGTGAAAGATTATGGGAAAAATGAATGTACTCTTGACCTTGCAAGAGACTTCTTGAAAGACAAGCTGCAATGGCAAGGAAAAATATGCCAATCATTGAGAGTAGGTAAGCTTAACGATGAGAGAGCTAGGCCCATAAAAGTCATCATGCCTAACTTTCGTGATAAAGATATCATTCTAAGCAAGAAGCAGCTCTTGAGGGGTTCTCATTTTTTTTATAGAAGAATATCAAACTGTAAGACAATAAGAGGAAAGGAGGGATGAAATGACAAAAGTTATGGCAGCAAGAGATGAGGGAAAGAGAGCTTGGAATTATAAAGGTAAAGTTGTGATATGCAATTTGGACCTCCCTCCAAAACAAGGCAGAAAAAGGAAAACAAAGAAGAGGCAACAAACTCATTAGCAAGAAATGAGGAAGCAAGGTCAGTATGGGCAAGCAGGGACAAAGAGTCAATTGTGAGTCTTGCATGTCAAAACACATATCAATCAATTCATACCTAGGTTTCCTTAATATTAATTTTTTGTAACTTTAGGGGTTACCCATGGAGACGAGGACTGGGGTTAGGGCCTATTGCGGAAGTTAGAGACATAATTTGCCTCATAGAAACACATGAGCATGAAGGGTGCAAGACACCTTTCTTTGAAGGGTAATTGGAGATAGCAGTGTGTAACAAGGTAGTATGGAATGGAAAAGGACATGGGGGTATCATGGTATTAGTGAGAGAAAAATAAGGTCACTTCATTCAGCTGGAAAAGAAAGACTCAAATAAGCAATTTGTCTAGCTTAAAATATCAGAAAATGGAAATCACATTAGAATTGCAACATGCAATTTTGCGTCACAAGATTCAAAAATATACAAAAGTATAGGGCTTGACCACAAAGATCCCTTTGCAGCTCTAAAAGCATATATTTCAATATATTCTCAGCTAGGTGAAGTCCTTATAGTGAGGGATTTCAATGCTAGAACTACAAGTGAACAAGCTATCATTCTTTGTTGTAAATAAGAATGTGACCCTATTTAGCTTACAGAAGAGAGTAATCATCAGTGGAAAATAATTTTATAGGATAAAGGCTGAAATCCGTTAGGAGAAAAATTTCTTACGCTATGTGAGGCTTTTGATTTACTCATTTTTAATGGTTTGACTAGATGGGAAAAGTTTGGTAATTTCAGTTGAAATACTTACAATGGAGCAAGTGTAGTAGATTATGTAATTTTATTGCATATTTTGTGTGATAAAATGGAGGAAGTGTTGATTGGAGATCAAATTTGGGACTTAAAATCAGATCACAAGCCAATTTATTTAATTTTCTCTTGGACCAGAAAGAAGCAATTAGGGTCAAAAATTCAGTGTGTTCAATAAAATCTTCCAAAGGGAAGAATTATTTTGACTCCAAAAAATTGTAATCCCTCAGAATAACACTAGAGAGGCTCTTCGTGAAGGAGGAAAACTCATTTCATGGCCTTCATAGTCAGGAATTAACACACTTAATTCAAATCACACTTGCAGGTTGCAAAAGAGAAAAAATTTAGAAATCTAAAAATAATTTCTTTCTAGATAATGCTTGGTTTGACGAGGAATGCAAAAAGGCAAGGAGAATGTGGAAGGAATCACACAAGGATAACATAAAGCTAAAATCTTACAAGTAGCTATTAGGAAAGAAAATGGTTGATTTCATGGTTTTGATGAGAGAAGAAATAATCTTCCTTGGGAAAAATAACCCCAAATTATTCTAGAATGAGCTCCAACTGAAAAAGGTGAAAACTAAAAACAACATCACAGCTTCTAAATGGTTCGAATATGCAAGAAAATTTTATGAGCAGGATTCGAAGGTTGACCCTCCTCCCTTGGTCAACACAGACACAAACCGCTTCACGACGCAAGAGGTAGAGATGGATATCAAGAAGTTGGGTGATGGAAAAGGAAAAGACTTAGATGAACTCCAATAAGAGTATCTAAAGTGGTGCTTAACAATTCTTGCACCTCACATCACAAAAAATTTCAACATCATCATACAACAGGGGTTGCCCAAAGATTGGACAACTAGTATAGAAATACCTCTTTTCAAGAGTTGTGACGTCAATAATCCCTCCAATTATAGAACCATAATGATAAACCCTTTGTTTGCAAATTTATTTGGAACCATGTTAGAAAATAAAATCAGTAAGTGGGAAGAAGAAAAAGATAAATGTGCTAAAGGGAAAGTAGGTTTTAGACTTAAACATTCCAGAGTTGATCATTGTATAAATTTAAGGCACATCATTGAACAAGTTTGGGAAAAAAGGAAGACTTTTTTTTTTTGTTGATTTCAAAAAAGCCTTTGAAAAGGTTCCTAGGGATAATATTTGGCGCAGAATGGAGGAACTTGGGGTTCCTAGGAATTTGATAGTAGTTGTGCATAGACTGTATGAAGAGGTGAAAGTCAAAATTAGAACCTCAGTAGGCATTTCTGAAAGTTTTAGACGTGATATCGGGGTCAAGAAAGGTTACCCAATGTCTCCTACCCTTTTTGGTTTATATATTGACAAGCTTGAAGAGTCGCTAAATTCGCAAGGGGGTGAAGGTATCCATTTGGGTAAGTTTGTTATAAGGCTTCTTTTGTACGTAGATGACCTTATACTGATTGCTAAATCGACTCTTGGTTTGCAAGAGCACTTACGTTCACTTGAGCATTTTTGTAGTAGGGTGGGGATGCAAGTCACTATTAGCAAAACGAAAGTAATGGTTTTCTCTAACAAAAGAAAGCATAACTAGCATAAGTTCTACTTTGAAGGCAACATTTTGGAAGAAGTTGCAGATTACAAATATCTTATAATTGACTTCAATAGAAATTTAAGTTGGGATGGTTTTATATAGAAAAGAACTTTAGGGGGTTGGAAAGCATTTTATGCTCTTCAAAACAAATGTAGAGAGGCAGAGCTATGGGACTAGAAAACCACTCTAAATCTTTTTGGGCTTCTAGTGATCCCAATGATTATCTATGGTTGTGAAATGTGGGCTAGCAGCACAAGCGAGATGCAGTGGAAACAAATTGATAAAATTTAGAAGCGTTTGATTACAAACAAATGCAAACTTAAAAGTGCAGTTCCTAAAGCTATCTTGTTAAGTGAAATAGGGGCTGCTCCTATTGAAGAAATTTTTATGGTGAAATTCATAAGGTATTTAAAAACAATTGAGCAAATGGAAGAGGGTAGATGGCCTAAGGTTGTGTTTAATGATAGATTTTGCAAAAGAAAGAAGACTTGGATGTGGAAAAATAAAAATGGTTTAGTAAATGGGGTATTTTCTTGAGCATGTGTCCAAAAAACAGTAAAGAGATAAAAAAAATTGTTATGGATAAGTTCCACAAATGTACTTGGGAGAAAGAGTTAGGGAGAAATAAGAAGTACTATATTGAAGAGTTTAACCCCAATGATAATCATCAACAAAAAGAGTACATAGGGGCCAATATTTCTTGGAGATCCAAAATTCTTATTTCTGAATTAAGGACTAATTCTCATCAACTCTATTGTGAAACAGGGTGCTTAAAAAGGACAAAAGAAATGTTAGATAAAAGAGTATGTATTTTTTTCTCTTCCAGAAAAGTGGAAATAGAAAAGCATTTCATTTTAGAATGTGAGGTCTTCAAAGACAGCAGGGAAAATTATGAAGATATTTTGGCAGTTAGCTCTTGCGATAATCTATTTAGCCAAGAGTTTGTCGAGAAGCTAGGAGCATTTATTGTAAGACTTTACATGAAAGGGGTCAAATATAAGAGCTAGATGGAGAAGAAATCTGTCCCATAAGCTATTTTTAGCCTCATGGATGTTAAAAATACTTTCTTTCTTTCTTTTCATATTATAATATGCATAATTTCGTATCTTGAGGATCTGTAATTAGCAAATGTTATGTTAAGCTTCACATGGATGAATGCATGAAAAATTAACATGTTGTAGATTGAATGAAGAGTATGGTGTTTGAAGGTATTAATCCCCTTTTTTTCCTCATGAGTTTCATGATATATCATATCTTCTTAACACGAATGAGTGGTTAGAACTCTTATTTTATTATTCATAGAACATAATTGAGCCGAGAGGCTTATTCTATAGTCAAGTATAAGAGAGATGTGTACGTATGTCCATATTCAACTTGGAGTTGACACGTGTCCCTTTAAAAAAAAATTAACAAAAAAAAAATAGATATAATAAAAATAAAAAATGAATATAAGTGGTTGGTTTGTTTAATTAAAAGTATTATAAAACATCAATAATCTCTCTCCGTGGCCACACTAAAGAAAAGTGGTAAAAATATTGCATTCCCTCTCAACCATAAATTAAATATTTTACGTTGGATATAATAAAAAAAAATGAATATACAAGTTTGGTTTATTTAATTAAAAGTATAAAAAAACCACAATAATATCCTTATCAGTGTCCATAATATGGAGAAGTGGTAAAATATTTCACTCTCACTCTCAACCAAAATAAATTATTCAATGTCCATATGAAGCAATCCTATCACCCCTAGGATTTATGGGCTTCCTAAGATTCATAAATAGGGTGTTCCCCTTAGACCCATTGTTAATACTATTAGTGGGCCCACTTATCTCTTAGCGAAGTAGTTGGAGCGTAAGCTTAAGCCTCTTGTTGGTCATTCTTGTTCTTATGTGAAGGATTCCACATCTTTTTTCAAAGAGTTAATATTAGAGAAATTTTGAGGTCTAAAATGGGCCTCCTAAGGAAATTATAAAATAATAGTGGAAACAATAAAATAAGATTACATTACATCATTAATTTTTAGAGAGAAAAAAGAAAAAACTAATTTTCAACTCGTATTTTCAACTTGTCTCCCTATGAGTTTACTCAAATTTCAAGTGAGAATACTCGTTGGACGCAGAATTTGATTCCTCATCCAAGGAGTACCCATTTTGCATACTTTCGATGGACCCTGCTACATGAAAAATGAGAAATACATGAAAAAAAATGATTACAGTCATATTTTTTCATCTATTTCTCATTTTTCGTGTAGCAGGGTCCATCAAAAGTATGCAACATGGGTACTCCTTGTATTAGGAATTAAATTTTGCATCCAAAGATTACTCCCACTCGAAATTTGAGTAAAAACTTAGGGAGATAAGTTTAAAATACAAGTTGAAAGAGTAGTTTTATTATTTTTTTATTTTTTTACATTTTTACCCAAAAAATGGTGAGTCATCTCCCATAGTTAACATCATCATCTTGAATCCTATTGGTTCTTATAAAGTTTATTTTGTTTGTACATTTTTCATAGGAGGCCCATTTTAGACCTCAAAAGTTCTGTAATGATAGCTGGGAATTTGAACTAGATGACACTCTTGTTAGTTTTGATGTTCTTTCCGTTTATACTAATATCCCTATCAATGAGGCAGTGGAAGTGATCAATCACATCATTGATCTCGACACTACAAATCTGGTAGAGATTTTCCTTGCCTCTACTTTTTTTAGATTTGAAGGCGGATTTTATGAGCAGACCTATGGGGTTGCCATGGCATCACCGCTCTCCCGTGTGGTTGCTAACCTTTTTATGGAAGATTTTGAATCAAAAGCCTTGGCTTCTACTCCTTTTAAACCCAATATTTGGAAATGGTTTGTGGATGGCACCTTCATAAATTGGTCTCATGGCCATCGAAAGTTAGATTCTTTTCACCAACACCTGAATGATCAGTCTAACTCCATAAAGTTCATGATGGAAACCAAGATTGATGGTAGAATTCCTTTGATGTTCTCATCTTTAGAAATGATAATGCCTCCTTCTTGGTCTGAGTTTTTCGAAAGAAAACTCACACTGAGCAATATTTGCATGCTTGCTCTCATCATCTACCAGCTCAAAAAGTTGGAGTTCTTGGCACTTTAGCCACGAGAGCTCTTAGGGTTTCAAATGATGAACACTTTAAAGAAGAGAAGGCTCATCTCCTTAAGGTATTTGAGAAGAATGGCTATAGTAAAAATCACGGTTTGAGGGCTTTCATGAATGCTAGCAAAGGTTCGAAACCGAAAATATATAAAGATGATTTAGTTAGTAGAGTTCATCTTCCATTTATACAATGTACTACTGGCAACATCGCTCGAATTCTAAGGAAGCATAAGATATCTTCCCCTTTTAAATCGTTGAACACAATTCGTGATTCCCTACGATCTGTTAAGACTCGTTGGACCTGAAAAGCATGAAAGGTGTTTATTTGGTCCCATGCTCCTGTGGGATCCCCTACATTGGAGAAACATGTCATTCTATTAATAAAAGGATTAAAGAGAATATTGTTGATATTAGACATGGTAGAAGGAGGTCTTCAGCTTTGGCTGACCATGCAGAGAAGACTAAGCACCACATTTGTATGGAAGAATCCAAAGTCATTGCTAGGGTTGAGAATTTCCATCACCGTAAATTTAGGGAGGCGGTTGAGATTGAGAAAATGCCTCATACATTGAATAGTGATGATGGGTGGAAAATTAGAAGTTGTTGGAGCACGTCTCTTTGCTCACAATAGGGTTCCTTTTTCCTTTCCCTGGTGTTTTCCTCTTTTTTTCCTTTCTGTTGGGTTTATACTTGATATATTTATATATATAATTATATATTATTAGAGTCATTTAGTCGATTTGATTCTTTTTTAGGTTTCTTCATTATTTATTCATTTATATTTTTAATTTTTAAATAATATAGTTAACTCTATTCTAATAGACTGATTTTGACTAGGTTTTAGTTTATATTTGGTATTTACTTAGTATTGTTTTGTTTAATTATACCTCCATTTATTTATATTTTAGTTTTTATTTTTAATTTTTTTATGTTTATATTTTTACCTTTAATTTTAGTATAATAAATTGATTTTGACTAATTATATACTAGTTATTGACTTAGTCTTTATTTATTGTTTTATTATCATATATTATTTTTATTTATGATTATGTTTAATTATGTTTTCTTTTATTTATTTTTTGGTTGTTTTTATTTTGACAGTTGGATGTGTTTGTGATTTTCAATATACTTCTTTCTATCTTTATGAATTTTATTTTATAAAATATGTAATATTTATTTTTTAATATTCTTTAACATCTATTTTTGTTCATTCATTAAAGGTTTCTCTGCACTATATATATGGATAATCTTATTAGCTCAATCTTCATTCTCCTGATTATGAACTACATTCAGTATTTCGAAACTTTTATGCTCTATAATTTCCTATGTGATTTCCCGGAAGATTTATTAATAATAGAAATAAAGTAGTTATATATATATATATATATATATATATATATATATATATATATATATATATTATTTTAAACAATCTCACACTGTTAAGTAAATTTTGATCCATTTTATACATCAAAAAATGTAAATTACAAGTAATACACACACACACACACACATAAAAGATCAAATATGTTAAGGTGCAAATATTTTATTCAAATTTCACACTCAATAGATTTGCAACACACACACAGTAGGATCAAATATGTCAAAACATTTTATTCAATTTTTTCACTCAAGAGATTCGATCCCTCTTGGCCCTTGCTAGATCTTTGGTTAATATGGATCTATACTTAGTAATATATTCCTTAGTTTCTCTCTTGCAACCAAGGAATAAGTTCTCCTTTCTTCAACATGATGTTTAGGTTACCACATTATTAACCTCTAAATTTATCTATTTTTTCATTTAAAACAAGTTGTGCCCCTAAAAATCTACATCCAAGTAATATATTCATTAGTTACTCTCCTACAACCAAAAACACAAGTTCTCTTTTCTTCAACATGATGTTTAGGTTACTACAATATTAATCTCTAAATTTATATATTTTTTCATTTAAAACAAGTTATGCCCCTAAAAACTCTACATCCAAGAGGAAAATGGTGATGGGAAAATAGTAATAAAAATAAAAATAAACCAAAACACTATACCTCACATTATAACAAAATACTTATTATTATTTCAATTTTATTTTCTTAAAAAAATTAAATACGTAATAAATCACCATATTTATTATTTTATTATTATAGTATTCATAAAAATAGTAATTCTACCATTTCATTATCACTACAAAAAAAATTTCATTTTATCCTTCTATTCTTCCATAACACAGCCAAAACTTAAACAATATTGTTAGTAAAATAGTTTATAATTTATATAAAAATAAATAGCTAATAGTACAAGATATACTACATCTGGAACAATATAATACAAAATACACCTTGTCATTAGACATATCATATAAACGCAAAGTCGTATCAATTTTCCTCTAGATGTACTATCCACACTATATTTATCGACACTACATTCATGAACAATACAATTTCATTGATGCCTTATCTTGGTTATTAAACATTACAAGCAAGATGATATGAGGTGATGTGAAACTTTCAATTAAAAAACAATAATGTTCCTTCTTATAAAGTTGGGAAATTTATAAATTGTAGGGCTTCTTATAAAGTTTTAACGTATCTTTATTTTATAATCGCAATTATTTTATGGTTGATACTATAAAAGTCAATGGTGTAGCTACTCAATATTAGATTGAGAAGCAGTGCCTACTTATTCGACTAAAAAATGAGTAATTTAAGAGTAGAATATTTTTCATTATAAAAAATTTAGGGGGAAAAATGGAATAAAATATTAAATTTTAATAAATTATTTAAAAATATTTGTTTATTAAAAAGGTAAAAAGAAATAGAAAATTAGATGGTTAGGAAATTTTTTATAAAGAAATTATTATTTTTTATTATTATTTATTATTATTTTTTTTCATGGATTTTATTATTCAGGAAGAAATAAAATTGTTCTTAATTAGGTGAAGAGGATATCATTCTATTGTGTGAACTATTTTGTTGTCCAATAATAAAACTATTTTCATTTTTCTTATGTTATTAAAAACCATGGATATCATTTCATTGTGTGAACTACTAAGTTTACAAAGGCATACATATTCTATTGTCTTCTGGTTTTGAACCTATGACCTTTCAAATTATATAAGTCAATATAAAACAAGTGCTACATAGTAACTAAGGTTTAGTTTAAATATAACAATGTTGCAATTTAATAGGTAGATGATAGATTTTTGAACAAATATCACATATAAAACAAATTAAATGAATAGCAAAAAGTAGTTCACCAAATTATTGAATATGTAATGTTTTTTCTCTCAATAATAACTATCCTAAGTTATATTTTAAATATATCATAAAAATGTGACGTATAAAAATAAAATAAATGAATAGTAAAAATAGGTTTTTCAAAATTACTCACTATATAGTGGCTACTTCACAATTATAACGGAAATGGATATTCCATAAAATAAAAATGATTTGTATTATTTATTTTTTGGAAGAAATTATGATTTTTAATTATAAATAAAAATAATTTTAAATTTAACTAAAAAATTCAATTAATAAAATATATAGGTTTTTTTTGTTGTTATAATCATATATTATGCATTCTTATATTTTTTAATAATATTAATATTATTAATTATTATTATTTTGTTATTTTATATAAATATAATGTATTTAATAATTCAATACTTAAACATGAATATATCGTTGTGCAATACATATAAATTATCGTTGTTTTATGATGATGTAATATGTTTTTGGAGATGTGGAAACTAAATTACATTCAACATCTAAATTTCAAACTGATATTTTCAAAGAATTTGTCATAAGTTTAACAAGTGGATCAATAATATTTAAATTTTAAACCAAGGTTTCATGCAAATTAACCATAACAAGCTATCATCTTTTACTGTTCTAAGCCCACAGATCGGGTAATGAAACTGTTCAATACCATGAAGCAACACGCATAATATCAACTAAAAGTTTTGTATTTTTTTTCTTTTTTTATCTTGTGAAAGATGTCGGCGCAAATCATGGAGAAAATTATTTTTTTTATACAAAGAACTAAATTGCTAGCAAGCCATACATAACATTCAAAAAAAATTATTAATACATCCGACATTATTGCAAGAGTACTATTGGGGTAAACCATAATCATCTGGAAATAAAAATGATGTGAAAAAAAATATATTTAAATTATTAAAAAATAAATAATAATAAATTTAAAGTTAAACAATTGCAAAAGTATAAAAAAAATTGGTCAAAATTAAATTAATATGCAATAAGTGAAAAGACTTATGCGCTATACCTGGGGCATGAGGTACAATAACAAAAAGGTTGGTTAACGATAATTTGAGTGGTGGAGACTTATAGGAATAATGTCATCCACTTTCATTGTGATGTTTTTTAATTTTGCTAGATATAATTTATGTTTGTTATGTCATATTAAGGGTTTTTTTAATAGTGTTATGTGATTTTTTTATGATAATTATAATTTTATGTGGTAGTTGTTGATTTGACTTTAACAAAAAGTGTAAATATATATACTTAAAACAAAAATATTTTTTTTAAGTATTTATGAAAACATTTTTTCCATTAAAATTAAAAAAAAAAAAACAACTTTTTAACTTATTAAATATTAAAAAACAATTATTTTCAATCTTTCCTATATAATAGTAAAAGATTATATGATATTAAATAATTCATTATTTTTTAAAATTTAATAAAATTAAATTATCACTATTATAATTTAATTAAATAATTTATACAGAACCTATTTTATAATAAGATTAATTTATCTCTATTATAATTTAATTAAATAATTTATATAGAACCTGTTTTATAATAAGATTAATTTCATTAAACAATTTAATAAAACAAGTTAAAGAATGTGTTACAATAAATTTTATTCTAATTAATTAAGACAATAAAATGAAACTATATTAATTCAAAGAAAACACTAATATTACCTCTAGCATCTGGTGGCTCATCTTGTGTGAAGAGGATGTTGGTACACTCTCACCAATACAAACCCGCATAAGGTCATGACACCATCACGAACATGTGATCATCCACACTGGATAGCAGCTCTAGTGCATCACTAGAAATCGTGGTTGGATACTCGGACAAACCCCTCTTGGGCATCATCTCTCCCTGCATGTGCATCTGTACCTGTATCATTAGCCTACGAGGCTGACACACAAAAGTAGGCCTCGTCTCCAGAAACCTCTCAAAAAATAAACAAATGACTTTAAAGAAAAGGGGAAGTTCAACCTCCCGCATGCCTAAGAACGACATCTATCTAAGGCTATACAAAACTGACCAAAAAAAATGGTAGACCATCTAACAAGTAATGGCCTTTGGATTAAAGAATCAACATAAAATAAAAGAGGGCAACTAATTTGTTTCCCGTCACTGGTATAATTTGCAATGGTGGTCAGTAATAGTAAGAGGCACCTAACCTCCTCTGGACCAAAAGAAGAAATTTGTAGTTGTCCACCAGAAAACTAAAAATATGTAGGAGAAACTATATCATCTCTAATGTACCTCTGGGAGTACACAAACTTACTCCCTGTTGAATAATCGACGGGGACATCAGGGAACTGGGGAAAATCCTCCCCTCTCCTAGATAGGCTAGTAATAAAATAAATGTCCTCCTCAGTGGGTTGGTACCACTAGTCAGGACTAAAATAGAATGTTTGTCAATGGGCATCCCACAGGTAGATCAATTTTCCTAATACCCGTTGTGCCCCTTCAAGGATGTAGCCTTCTCACAGAACTTAAGGAGGTTTACCTTTGTTAAGAGCAACTAGGTGGGTGGCGTATTAGGGTGAAGGTACAAAAGTCTCTCCCTTTCCCTTGCCTTCCATTGTTGTATCATGTTATAATTGTCATCCCTCTACTCTTGTTGTTATATTTCCTCTCTCTGTTGACATCACTGAATGATTCACATATTAAATACATCAACCTCCCTCATACATCAAACCTAATTTTTTTTATTAAATTACAAATGTGTTTAAAAATATATAAATATAACCTTTATCGAAAAAACAAAAAAAACATTCGGTGCACCACAAAAAATAGTCACGCATATCCAACGACGCATACATTTATATCACACACCATCAACGGTGTGCATTAAAAAAACCCTACGCACTGCGACCAAAAAAAAAATATTACTTAAATAAATATTATAGGCGGTGCGTTGACAAAACATATCCACCTCGGGGCGTTTGTTATAGCGCAACTCTATTTTACCACTGGCGGTACGGTACCAAACACACACTGCCCTGGTGCGGTATGTTTGACCGACACACCGTCGTAAATAAAATATTGTCGTGCACCCCGGTAAATTAATGCACCGCGTAACTTAAATTGTTAATTTAAAAAAAAAAAATTGTCAATGGGCCAAAAACCAACATGCACTGCAATATTTTATTGTTATTGTGGTGCGCTTTGTCTCGGTACCGCACCGGGCTATCACATTAACTGCCCAGTGCAGTTTTTGTTAACACCATTCACGGCGTGGCTTGTAAATTTATAGGGAGCACCAGGAACGGTGCGAGTCAAACGACTCAAATGCACCGCGCAGGAATTTAAAAAAAGAAGAAGTGAATTTTAGCTCAATTTTAAAAATTAATCTGATAAAAGATTAAGTTGGTGAGAAACAAGTAGATTACCTGCATATTTGCACGTTGATGACATATATTTGCAAAAAAATCCTAAAAACCAAAATTTCCCACCGTTTTGCAAATTCAAAGTCCACGTAGTGAGCAATGGATGGAAGCAGTGCAGTCAATGGGAGCACTGATGGTAGGGCGCTTCAGAGAAGGAAAAGTCACACCAGTGCTTAACAGCTCTACAACACTGTAACAAATAAAAATGAAATTTTTACGGTCAGAAATTTTTTTAAATTAACCCTTTTTCGGTGTGCTCAATTATGAGACGCACCAGGCAGTTGTATCAATGGCACACCGCACTTCTTTATGGTGCGCTGGATTACTAAGATGCACTAGGCTGATTTGTACGGAGTGCACAGTGCTTCCTTTGAATAAAAACACCATGTCAATGTGTCGTTTACATAAGCAGCACCAGTCCATTATCGTTAGTAAATATCACTGAAATGATGAATGTCTTGATGTGGCATTTGATAGTACGCATCAGTGCGGTTTATATAAAATGCACCAGTGTGTTGTATGTATGAAGTGCACCATTGATTTTGTAGTACTTAAAAATAATTCTACAATACTTCTTTAGCCTCTACTATGCACCGGTGTGTCACCTATATATCAAGTGCACCAGTGCGTGTTAGGATTATAAACGCACCGCAAAAAAACCATTTGCAAAAACATCCACCTGCCAACCTCCTCCAGTGACCTCCACTACAAACAAATATCTAGCATATTTTTGTAAGGGTTTCCTCAAAAACATCCACTAGAGGCTCTTTTCCTTGTAGTTTATATTACAAAACCATGGAGGAGATCTTCAAATTTTAAAATTTTAAAAAGGAATTCAATAGTTTCAAGTAGTTTTAAGTCAAAAGTGAAAACCTTTATTTTTTTATCAGATTTGGCTTTAGGTTTGACTTGAGGTTCAAAATTTATTAGGTTCAACCTTTGAGTTCAAATTTCAAATTCAATGAACCTAAACAAATCTTAATTTTTTGGGGGGTTTTGCTGAATTGCTAACCTCAAGGTTCAAATTCAGCGAACCATGTTACATTAATTAGAAGCAGTATTGGTATATAGAATATTGGAGAAGAACAAGAAAAAAAAGTTGCATATAGATGATGAAGTGTAGCAACAACATGATGAGGTAGATGGACAACATGAAAAAAAAGTATGAGATCTAGGAAAGACATGACAACAAGTTAAAGAAATCATGGATGGGATTCCATGAAATTTTTGTACATTAGGAGTCTAATGTAGGAGCATATAATGAAACACGTTATTGACATCGTAGGATTTACCAAAGGGAGTAAGTTCATTTAATTGGAATTTTATTTAATTTATGAACTTCTAAAAAGATAAGGTTTATTTATAAAGGAAGGGATTTGTCTCCCTAATTAATATGTAACTCTCTTATTCAAGTATATAGTTACATAAGATAGTGATGGATTGGATTTTCCTTAAATATTAGAAAATTTAATTATATCACTATGATTCAAATTGATTTTCTATTTTTTTTTAATGAATAAACCTCTCTAGGTATGGTTTAGGCACAAATAAGGACACAAGGACAATATAATCCTTGAAGATGAGTAAATAAAAAGAGTGCAAAAAATCTATGTAAAGAATAATTCAGGGTTTTAATTATAAGTTATTTGTTGAAAACTCCATTCTTTGTTCTTCTAATTCTCTCTAGATAAATTTATAGTTGAATGCTTGTTCTAGAATTATTGATAAAATATCTAGATAATTTTTTGTTAATGTTTATATAAAATTGAATATTGTATTGAAATCAAGGGTTAAAGGTTTTCTAGACAAACACTAGATCTCTAAGTATGGGGATACTCTTGAGGAGAGAGAGAAAGGGTTTTTCCAGCATTATATTAGTCAAATTGTGATCCATTATTATTAATAGACATGAATGCAAGACTTGATATGTGGCTTAATACTTAAACCAAGATATCTATTATATAGGTTCATCATTTGTGTTAAGATCCGAATCGAACATTAAATTTCGAAAATGTAGACCTATAAATAAATGAGTTTACCCATTTCAAGTTGAGGTCAAATTTTATGCTATTAGGGTTTAAATGTATTAAAAGCACATAGATAATAAAAATACATTAAATTTGAGGAACCAAATTTGCAAGAATTATAATCATAGAGTATAGAAACATTCAACAATGAAAGGATCTTTGTGGATGGATAGATTGCCAATTTCGTAGATGGTTTAAGCATCTAAAGTAGAGGATAGATGGAACACCCTTTGGGAATTGGTCAAAAGAAATAAATTCAACAACTTATATGGATGTTAGATCTAAGACTTTTGTGATTCATAATGTAGATAAATGTACTTTCAGATTAATCACATCGTTATTATTAGGTCGACATTTCGAACCAACTAATGTGGTTCATCCTTAGAACCTAATCCTAATGATGTGATTAATCCGAAAGTACATTTATCTAACTTATATGGAATTCAAATTTTTTATATATATAAATGAGATTTGGAGAATAAAACTATATAAATTTGCAAATACAAAAACCTTACAACTTTCTACTTCCTAAAATCAACACATAGAGGCTCCATAAACAACATTTCATTATTGGCAACGTAAAAATTTCATTATTGCAAAAAAAGAAAATTACCATTTAAACCCTAAGAGTGGAATTCACATACTTGGGTTGAATCTGGGCACTTATTGTGATGGAAGCATGCTTGGAAGGTCACTTTAGTAGGAAAATTTTCTCAACACGTAGCTTTTATGGGTCAATTCATGCTCACGGGGAAGGGCTCAAAAGGTTGTTTTCACGTGCCACTTTTGTCACGACAAAAATGGCAACCCAAATTTCATTTTCTTTTTAATTTATACCACCCAAACTTTTGGCGGAGAGTTTTAATTAGAATGTAGGCTCTCGTCCAAGATTTTAAAATGGAATTCGAATCCTCTACTTGGCCAAAAGTTTGGGCATAAGAAATTCTTTTATTAAGTTTTTTTGGCTGATTTTTTTTTTAAATCTAATCTAAGAGATTTTAACCTTGAAATTAATCCCACTAAATTCTTGGTTGAAATATTTTAGAACTCTTAGCGAAGAAGCTGATAAATTATTGGACGATAAAATTTATTGACTTTTTTCTAGGTTGAGAAAATCATAAACACCATGCAATTTATCCCTCCACTCCAAAAAAGTGTTTCCCAATTTTATGTTTTCATTCTCAAAACAAAAGTTTATGTTAGTATATTCTATCAACCCGTTTTGAAGGCATAAATATAGTTATTTTAGATAATTATGAGGTGTTTTTTTTTAAAATGAAATTTGTCATTAGATGTCTTTTCCTTACATGTAATACTCTTCCACTATTCATTTAATATTATCAAAAATATTGCAGCTGAAGATTAATAATTGGCCTCGCTTCTTCTAGACCATAATAAATAGTGAGATTTGGTCGCAGTAATTAAAGAGTGGGTAGTTTGGTGACGATTCTCTTATACTGCAACTTGGATTTGAATAGGAGAATGGATATCGAATCCTCATAGTTCTGCAGTATTATTTGACGGAACCTTCGGATGCTAATTTATTTGTTCCCCAAGTGGAGTGATATTGATGGAACCACCAGGAGGAGTTGATCGAAGGGACATTCGGCACCCACCATCTTAAATGAACCACATTTATCGAAGCATCCAGATGGATTGGCTAGCTAGGTTGTCAGTCACGTTTTGGAAACAGTGTCGTCGGTGCAGGGTTAAGGCATGTAAGGTTGTTTTCCATCTCATTGTTAGTTATTTCGCTCGGATTTTGGCTCCTGAGGTTGATAGTGCATGCAGCAGTGAAGGCCGGAAGGGTTTCAGGGTGACGGAGAAAGCTCAGCAGTGGTATCTATCTCTGCTTATAACAATTCAGTTCTCGACTCTGCTCTCTTCTCGTCTGCTGATTTTTCTCATGGTTTTTTTAGAAGATTTGTGGGAATGGCAGTATGGTCACTTCTGGTTTGAATTCATGCGGCAGGGTCATGAATTTGGTCGTAGCATCCAGTTTCTTCACTTCGCTTCTGCTCTGTCTTGCATTTCCATGCCTGTTAGTCTTTGTACATTTGTGTTCTTCTTCCTTGACCCTGGTATCTTTCGTATTTTGGGGTACGCTTTATACCTTTGGGCGGGATGGATGCATTACACTTATGGGTTTCCTAGTTGTAGTTATGTCGTTATATGGGTGTTGGGAGTTTGTTGGGTATTTCTATTATGAGCCTGGTTTGCTTTTGGGGCCTCCCGGCCATTCGCATGCACAGTGTTTGTGACTCGGCTACCAGAAATTGCTCTGCTGATGGTCAGGATTACTACACCTTGGTTCTGGTATCGGGTTTTGGGGATAATGGTCGTTTTGTTAACTTCCTCTTCGATCAGTATTTGAATTGGGATTTTCCTTTTCAGCTTGCTCTCTTTCGGGGTCCCTATGGTATTTGCATGCATCCCCTTCTGGGTAGTCTTGGCCCCTGTTATTGGCCTAACTCTATTTTTGGTATTCTGATTTGGTCGTTTATCTATCTTCACTTCCTATTGCGATACGATAGAATTTACATTCATTGGCCTGTTTCTCAGTCTTGTCTGGTACCATTTTGATGTTCTTGTGTATGTGTTGGGTGTTTCGCTCTTCCCTTTTTTTCGGTCATTGACCTGCGAGATGGTGATGTTCTTTGTGGTGCTCTCTATATGCTATCTGTGCCACTGACTCCTCTTGTTGTATGGATGGAAGTATTAACAGATTTTTCAGGTTTTTTTTAAATGGTAAAATGAGGCAAAAAGCCTACTGGGGGAAATGGAAAGCAACCCTCTCCTAAAACGCACCAGAAACGGGGCAGAAATTTGGTCCAGCAACACCTTGAGCCACTGGTTCAAACCTTCATGACTGGCATCCCCAATTCAGTTCGTGGTCGCATTTATGGATGGGAATCTGAGATTCTAGATAATATAGATTTGGAGGATGACATGGCTCTAAAGGATATGCAGACTGTGATTCCAGATCCTGGGCATACCCTGGGACGCACTTCTCTGTTTCAACAATCTGTTCGAACTTATTGGATAATTAAATGCCTGTTAGCCAAAGATGTTATGTCTATAGTGGAAACAAAGATGGAATTGACCCTGGCGGATATCAATAGGAATATTCAGGAAATAAATTTATGCCAGTTGCATCAGTATGCCAGGCTTGGAATACTAGAGAAGGAAATTAAATCAATGCAACAGGTTCCAGTTGAACTACCAGGAGCTTTAGCCAAAGCTGCAGCGCCCGTTGAATCTGAGGAGGATTAATATTTTCCTGCTCTTATGCTACTTCTTTTGTTTAAGGTTCTTATGCTACTTAATTTTTGTACATGATATTGTCTCCACACTTGGATATCCAGTATAGACAGATTTGGTATAAGTTATTAAGACCTTTTATGTTCTAGTTGACTTATTTTGAACTTCAATGGCCAAAATACCTGGTTTCCTGCGGGCAGGTTGAGGTTTAGTTTTGTATATTTTTCCCGATTTTATCAATAGAAAATAGAAGGTACCACCTAAGCTTACAAAAAAAAAGATATTTAGACGAATTCTGTGGGTGTTTTTTTTTTGGGTACAACGTGGAGTAGATCAAGACTGGCTTGGTTATTATATTTGCAAGCTTATAATGTGCTTTTCACCGCTAATGTATATTTGGCATAAGAAACTAGATCAATTAAAATCACGGTTTCAAGGGTTTGATTTCAGAATATAACATAAATGTGTTCAAACATGATAACGGGACAAGAAAATTCATTACCCATGGAAACAAATTATATAGGGCAAGTGAAATTTACCTCATCAACCAAAGCTGGGAAGTGGGTTTGGTTCAATGCAAAACAGTATCAGGGCATTTTAAAACAAAGACTAGCTCGTCTCAAATGGGAGAATACAAGGGAAAAAAGATCTCAAAGGGAAAGTGCTCGGGTCCTTCGCAAGAAAAAATATTCAAACAAGTCCTCTTTGCAACCATGTGGCAACAACAGGTGCAAAGGAAAAGGAAAATTCAATGATTATTCCGCCTTATATAGTCCCACATCCACTCCTCTCACTTGGTCATCTTATCTTTATGTGAAAGAAATTTTAAATTTAAAAAAGAGGTTGGAGGTAGTAGAAGATAAAGAGCAAGAAAGAGATTGTACAATCCATATAATAACAACTGAAAACCAGCCTTTAGCAGAAAGCAACAAATTTTTGAAGGAGAAAGTGGCATTTCTACAGGAAGCTCTCCTGATAGGGATGACAGAATGGAAATGCATGGACGTGGTTCTGAGAAAAATGAAGAAATTTGTAGTGGAGAATACAGAGGTGATGGATGTGAAACCATCCCAGGACAAAGGGAAAGTAGTTTCCCAAATAGACAACCACAAAGAGACAGTAAGAGAAGGAAGGAAAGGAGATTCTGCAAAACTTTCCAAATCTTGGGCTCATGTTATTACCAATTCTGCTAAGAGGGAAGGAGAAACAAACATTCAGGTTGACAACATGAAAGATAGAGAAAGCACGGAAAGACAAGATAAAGAAACAAAAATAATTATTAAAGGGGTGAAATATTATGGGAAAAATGAATGTACTCTTGACCTTGCAAGAGACTTCTTGAAAGACAAGCTGCAATGGCAAGGAAAAATATGCCAATCATGGAGAGCAGGTAAGCTTAACGATGAGAGAGCTAGGCCCATAAAATTCATCATGCCTAACTTTCGTGATAAAGATATCATTCTAAGCAAGAGGCAGCTCTTCAGGGGTTCTCAGTTTTTTTATAGAAGAATATCAAATTGTAAGACAACAAGAGGAAAGGAGGGACAAAATGACAAAATTTATGGCAGCAAGAGATGAGGGAAAGAGAGCTTGGATTTATAAAGGTAAATTTGTGATACGCAATTTGGACCTCCCTCCAAAACAAGGTAGAAAAATGAAAACAAAGAAGAGGCAACAAACTCATTAGCAAGAAATGAGGAAGCAAGGTCAGTATGGGCAAGCAGGGACAAAGAGTCAATTGTGAGTCTTGCATGTCAAAACACATATCAATCAAGTCATACCTAGGTTTCCTTAATATTATTTTGTTGTAACTGTAGGGGTTACCCATGGAGACGAGGACCGGGGTTAGGGCCTATTGCAGAAGTTAGAGACACAATTTGCCTCATAGAAACACATGAGCATGAAGGGTGCAAGACACCTTTCTTTGAAGGGTAATTGGAGATAGCAGTGTGTAACAAGGTAGTATGGAATGGGAAAGGACATGGGGGTATCATGGTATTAGTGAGAGAAAAATAAGGTCACTTCATTCAGCTGGAAAAGAAAGACTCAAATAAGCAATTTGTCTAGCTTAAAATATCAAAAAATGGAAATCACATTAGAATTGCAGCATGCTATTTTGCGTCACAAGATTCAAAAATATACAAAAGTATAGGGCTTGACCACAAAGATCCCTTTGCAGCCCTAAAAGCAGATATTGCAATATATTCTCAGCTAGGTGAAGTCCTTATAGTGAGGGATTTCAATTCTAGAACTGCAAGTGAACAAGCTATCATTCTTTGTTGTAAATAAGAATGTGACCCTATTTAGCTTATAGAAGAGAGTAATCATCAGTGGGAAATAATTTTATAGGATAAAGGCTGAAATCCCTTTGGAGAACAATTTCTTACGCTATGTGAGGCTTTTGATTTACTCATTTTTAATGGTTTGACTAGATGGGAAAAGTTTGGTAATTTCAGTTGAAATACTTACAATGGAGCAAGTGTAGTAGATTATGTAATTTTATTGCATATTTTGTGTGAGAAAATGGAGGAATTGTTGATTGGAGATCAAATTTGGGACTTAAAATCAGATCACAAGCCAATTTATTCAATTTTCTCTTGGACCAGAAAGAAGCAATTAGGGTCAAAAACTCAGTGTGTTCAATAAAATCCTCCAAAGGGAAGAATTATTTTGACTCCAAAAAATTGTAATCCCTTCAAAATAACGCTAGAGAGGCTCTTCGTGAAGGAGGAAAACTCATTTCATGGCCTTCATAGTCAGGAATTAACACACTTAATTCAAATCACACTTGCAAGGTGCAAAAGAGAAAAAAATTAGAAATCTGAGACAAATTGCTTTCTGGATAATGCTTGGTTTGACGAGGAATGCAAAAAGGCAAGGAGAATGTGGAAGGAATCACACAAGGATAACATAAAGCTAAAATCTTACAAGTAGCTATTAAGAAAGAAAATGGCTGATTTCATGGTTTTGATGAGAGAAGAAATAATCTTCCTTGGGAAAAATAACCCCAAATTATTCTAGAATGAGCTCCAACTAAAAAAGGTGAAAACTGAAAACAACATTACAGCTTCTAAATGGTTCTAATATGCAAGAAAATTTTATGAGCAGGATCCGAAGGTTGACCCTCCTCCCTTGGTCAACACAGACACAAACCGCTTCATGACGCAAGAGGTAGAGATGGATATCAAGAATTTGGGTGATGGAAAAGGAAAATACTTAGATGAACTCCAAGAAGAGTATCTAAAGTGGTGCTTAACAATTCTTGCACCTCACATCACAAAAAATTTCAACATCATCATACAACAGGGGTTGCCCAAAGATTGGACAACTAGTATAGAAATACCTCTTTTCAAGAGTTGTGACGTCAATAATCCCTCCAATTATAGAACCATAATGATAAACCCTTTGTTTGAAAATTTATTTGGAACCATGTTAGAAAATAAAATCAGTAAGTGGGAAGAAGAAAAAGATAAATGTGCTAAAGGGAAAGCAGGTTTTAGTCTTAAACATTCCAGAGTTGATCATTGTATAAATTTAAGGCACATCATTGAACAAGTTTGGGAAAAAAGGAAGACTTTTTTTTTCTTTGTTGATTTCAAAAAAGCCTTTTACAAGGTTCCCAGGGATAATATTTGGCGCAGAATAGAGGAACTTGGGGTTCCTAGGAATTTGATAGTAGTTGTGCATAGGCTATATGAAGAGGTGAAAGTCAAAATTAGAACTTCAGTAGGCATTTCTGAAAGTTTTAGAAGTGATATCAGGGTCAAGCAAGGTTACCCAATGTATCCTACCCTTTTTGGTTTATATATTGACAAGCTTGAAGAGTCGCTAAATTTTCAAGGGGGTGAAGGTATCCATTTGGGTAAGTTTGTTATAAGGCTTCTTTTGTACGCAGATGACCTTATACTGATTGCTAAATCGACTCTTGGTTTGCAAGAGCACTTACGTTCACTTGAGAATTTTTTTAGTAGGGTGGGGATGCAAGTCACTATTAGCAAAACGAAAGTAATGGTTTTCTCTAACAAAAGAAAGCATAACTAGCATAAGTTCTACTTTGAAGGCAACATTTTGGAAGAAGTTGCAGATTACAAATACCTTAGAATTGACTTCAATAGAAATTTAAGTTGGGATGGTTTTATATAGAAAAGAACTTTAGGGGGGTTGGAAAGCATTTTATGCTCTTCAAAACAAGTGTAGAGAGGCAGAGCTATGGGACTGGAAAACCACTCTAAATCTTTTTGGGCTTCTAGTGATCCCACTGATTATCTATGGTTGTGAAATGTGGGCTAGCAGCACAAACGAGATGCAGTGGAAACAAATTGATAAAATTCAGAAGCGTTTGATTACAAAGAAATGCAAACTTAAAAGTGCAGTTCCTAAAGCTATCTTGTTAAGTGAAATAGGGGCTGCTCCTATTGAAGAAATTTTTATGGTGCAATTCATAAGGTATTTAAAAACAATTGAGCAAATGGAAGAGGGTAGATGGCCTAAGGTTGTGTTTAATGATAGATTTTGCAAAAGAAAGAAGACTTGGATTTGGAAAAATAAAAATGGTTTAGTAAATGGGGTATTTTCTTGAGCATGTGTCCAACAAACAGTAAAGAGATAAAAAAAAATTGTTATGGATAAGTTCCACAAACGTACTTGGGAGAAAGCGTTAGGGAGAAATAAGAAGTACTATATTGAAGAGTTTAACCCCAATGATAATCATCAACAAAAAGAGTACATAGGGGCCAATATTTCTTGGAGATCCAAAATTCTTATTGCTGAATTAAGGACTAATTCTCATCAACTCTATTGTGAAACAAGGTGCTTAAAAGGGACAAAAGAAATGTCAGAGAAAAGAGTATGTATTTTTTTCTCTTCCAGAAAAGTGGAAATAGAAAAGCATTTCATTTTAGAATGTGAGGTCTTCAAAGACAGCAGGGAAAATTATGAAGATGTTTTGGCAGTTAGCTCCTGCGACAATCTATTCAGCCAAGAGTTTGTCGAGAAGCTAGGAGCATTTATTGTAAGACTTTACATGAAAGGGGTCAAATATAAGAGCTAGATGGAGAAGAAATCTGTCCCATAAGCTATTTTTAGCCTCATGGATGTTAAAAATACTTTCTTTCTTTCTTTTCATATTATAATATGCATAATTTCGTATCTTGAGGATCTGTAATTAGCAAATGTTATGTTAAGCTTCACATGGATGAATGCATGAAAATTTAGCATGTTGTAGATTGAATGAAGAGTATGGTGTTTGAAGGTATTAATCCCCTTTTTTTCCTCGTGAGTTTCGTGATATATCATATCTTCTTAACATGAATGAGTGGTTAGAACTCTTATTTTATTATTCATAGAACATAATTGAGCCGAGAGGCTTATTCTATAGTCACGTATAAGAGAGATGTGTACGTATGTCCATATTCAACTTGGAGTTGACACGTATCCCTTTAAAAAAAATTAACAAAAAAAAAACAATAGATATAATAAAAATAAAAAAGGAATATAAGTGGTTGGTTTGTTTAATTAAAAGTATTATAAAACATCAATAATCTCTCTCCATGGCCACACTAAAGAAAAGTGGTACAAATATTGCATTCCCTCTCAACCATAAATTAAATATTTTACGTTGGATATAATAAAAAAACAAAAATGAATATACAAGTTTGGTTTATTTAATTAAAAGTATAAAAAAACCACAATAATATCGTTATTAGTGTCCATAATATGGAGAAGTGGTAAAATATTTCACTTTCACTCTCAACCAAAATAAATTATTCGATGTCCATATGAAGCAATCCTATCACCCCTAGGATTTATGGGCTTCCTAAGATTCATAAACAGGGTGTTCCCCTTAGACCCATTTTTAATACTATTAGTGGGCCCACTTATCTCCTAGCGAAGTAGTTGGAGTGTAAGCTTAAGCCTCTTGTTGGTCATTCTTGTTCTTATGTGAAGGATTCCACATCTTTTTTCAAAGAGTTAATATTAGAGGAATTTTGAGGTCTAAAATGGGCCTCCTAAGGAAATTATAAAATAATAGTGTAAACAATAAAATAAGATTACATTACATCATTAATTTTTAGAGAGAAAAAAGAAAAAACTAATTTTCAACTCATATTTTCAACTTGTCTCCCTATGAGTTTACTCAAATTTCAAGTGAGAATACTTGTTGGATGCAGAATTTGATTCCTCATCCAAGGATTACCCATTTTGCATACTTTCGATGGACCCTGCTACACGGAAAATGAGAAATACATGAAAAAAAATGATTACAATCATATTTTTTCATGTATTTCTCATTTTTCATGTAGCAGGGTCCATCAAAAGTATGCAACATGGGTACTCCTTGTATTAGGAATTAAATTTTTCATCTAAAGATTACTCCCACTCGAAATTTGAGTAAAAACTTTGGGAGATAAGTTTAAAATACAAGTTGAAAGAGTAGTTTTATTATTTTTTTATTTTTTTACATTTTTACCCAAAAAATGGTGAGTCATCTGCCAGTTAACATCATCATCTTGAATCCTATTGGTTCTTATAAAGTTTATTTTTTTTGTACATTTTTCATAGGAGGCCCATTTTAGACCTTAAAAGTTCTGTAATGATAGCTGGGAATTTCAACTAGATGACACTCTTGTTAGTTTTGATTTTGTTTCCCTTTATACTAATATCCCTATCAATGAGGCAGTGGAAGTGATCAATCACATCACTGATCTCGACACTACAAAGCTGGTATAGATTTTCCTTGCCTCTACTTTTTTTAGATTTGAAGGCGAATTTTATGAGCAGACCTATGGGGTTGCCATGGCATCACCGCTCTCCCCTGTGGTTGCTAACCTTTTTATGGAAGATTTTGAATCAAAAGCCTTGGCTTCTGCTCCTTTTAAACCCAATATTTGGAAATGGTTTGTGGATGGCACCTTCATAAATTGGTCTCATGGCCATCGAAAGTTAGATTCTTTTCACCAACACCTGAATGATCAGTCTAACTCCATAAAGTTCATGATGGAAACCAAGATTGATGGTAGAATTCCTTTCATGTTCTCATCTCTAGAAATGATAATGCCTCCTTCTTGGTCTGAGTTTTTCGGAAGAAAACTCACACTGAGCAATATTTGCATGCTTGCTCTCATCATCTACTAGCTCAAAAAGTTGGAGTTCTCGGCACTTTAGCCACGAGAGCTCTTAGGGTTTCAAATGATGAACACTTTAAAGAAGAGAAGGCTCATCTCCTTAAGGTATTTGAGAAGAATGGCTATAGTAAAAATTAGGGTTTGAGGGCTTTCATGAATGCTAGCAGAGGTCCGAAACCGAAAATAGATAAAGATGATTTAGTTAGTAGAGTTCATCTGCCATTTATACAATGTACTACTGGCAACATCGCTCGAATTCTAAGGAAGCATAAGATATCTTCCCCTTTTAAACCGTTGAACACAATTCGTGGTTCCCTACGATCTGTTAAGACTCGTTGGACCCCAAAAGCGTGAAAGGTGTTTATTTGATCCCATGCTCCTGTGGGATCCCCTACATTGGAGAAACATGTCATTCTATTAATAAAAGGATTAAAGAGCGTATTGTTGATATTAGACATGGTAGAAGGAGGTCTTAAGCTTTGGCTGAGCATGCATAGAAGACTAAGCACCACATTTGTATAGAAGAATCCAAAGTCATTGCTAGGGTTGAGAATTTCCATCACCGTAAATTTAGGGAAGCGGTTGAGATTGAGAAAATGCCTCATACGTTGAATAGTGATGATGGGTGGAAAATTAGCAGTTGTTGGAGCACGTCTCTTTGCTCACAATAGGGTTCCTTTTTCCTTTCGCTGGTGTTTTCCTCTTTTTTTCCTTTCTGTTGGGTTTATACTTGATATATTTATATATATAATTATATATTATTTGAGTCATTTAGTCGATTTGATTCTTTTTTAGGTTTCTTCATTATTTATTCATTTATATTTTTAATTTTTAAATAATATTTATGATAATTTTACAGTTAACTCTATTCTAATAGACTGATTTTGACTAGGTTTTAGTTTATATTTGGTATTTACTTAGTATTGTTTTGTTTAATTATACCTCCATTTATTTATATTTTAGTTTTAATTTTTTAATTTTTTATGTTTATATTTTTACCTTTAACTTTAGTATAATAAATTGATTTTGACTAATTATATACTAGTTATTGACTTAGTCTTTATTTATTGTTTTATTATCATATATTATTTTTATTTATGATTATGTTTAATTATATTTTCTTTTATTTATTTTTTGGTTGTTTTTATTTTGACGGTTGGATGTGTTTGTGATTTTCAATATACTTCTTTCTATCTTTATGAATTTTATTTTATAAAATATGTAATATTTATTTTTTAATATTCTTTAACGTCTATTTTTGTTCATTCATTAAAGGTTTCTCTGCACTATATATATGGATAATCTTATTAGCTCAATCTTCATTCTCCTAATTATGAACTACATTTAGTAGTTCGAAACTTTTCTGCTCTATAATTTCCTAAGTGATTTCCCGGAAGATTTATTATTAATAATAGAAATAAAGTAGTTATATATATATATATATATATATATATATATATATATATATATATATATATTATTTTAAAACAATCTCTTAACAAGTAAATTTTGATCCATTTTATACATCAAAAAATGTAAATTACAAGTAATACACACACACACATATAAAAGATCAAATATGTTAAGGTGCAAATATTTTATTCAAATTTCACACTCAATAGATTTAACACACACGGTAGGATCAAATATGTCAAAACATTTTATTCAAATTTTTCACTCAAGAGATTCGATCCCTCTTGGCCCTTGCTAGATCTTTAGTTAATATGGATCTATACTAGTAATATATTCCTTAGTTTCTCTCTTGCAACCAAGGAATAAGTTCTCCTTTCTTCAACATGATGTTTAGGTTACCACATTATTAAGCTTCAAATTTATCTATTTTTTCATTTAAAACAAGTTGTGCCCCTAAAAATCTACATCCAAGTAATATATTCATTAGTTACTCTCCTACAACCAAAAACACAAGTTCTCTTTTCTTCAACATAATGTTTAGGTTACTACAATATTAATCTCTAAATTTATATATTTTTTCATTTAAAACAAGTTATGCCCCTAAAAACTCTACATCCAAGAGGAAAATGATGATGGGAAAATAGTAATAAAAATAAAAATTAACCAAAACACTATACCTCACATTATAACAAAATACTTATTATTATTTCAATTTTATTTTCTTAAAAATAATTAAAGACTTAATAAATCACCATATTTATTATTTTATTATTATAATATTCATAAAAATAGTAATTCTACCATTTCATTATCACTACAAAAAAAATTCATTTTATCCTTCTATTCTTCCATAACACAGCCAAAACTTAAACAATATTGTTAGTAAAATAGTTTATAATTTATATAAAAATAAATAGCTAATAGTACAAGATATACTACATCTGGAACAATATAATACAAAATACACCTTGTCATTAGACATATCATATAAACGCAAAGTCGTATCAATTTTCCTCCAGATGTACTATCCACACTATATTTATCGACACTATATTCATGAACAATACAATTTCATTGATGCCTTATCTTGGTTATTAAACATTACAAGCAAGATGATATGAGGTGATGTGAAACTTTCAATTAAAAAACAATAATGTTCCTTCTTATAAAGTTGGGAAATTTATAAATTGTAGGGCTTCTTATAAAGTTTTAACGTATCTTTATTTTATAATCGCAATTATTTTATGGTTGATACCATAAAAGTCAGTGGTGTAGCTACTCAATATTAGATTGAGAAGCAGTCCCTACTTATTCGACTAAAAAATGAGTAATTTAAGAGTAGAATATTTTTCCATTATAAAAAATTTAGGGGAAAAATGGAATAAAATATTAAATTTTAATAAATTATTTAAAAGTGTTTTTTTATTAAAAAAGTAAAAATAAATTTTAATATATATATATATATCTAGAAAATTAGATGGTTAGGAAAAATTTTATAAAGAAATTATTAATTTTTATTATTATTTATTATTTCTTTTTTCATGGAATTTATTATTCAGGAAGAAATAAAATTGTTCTTAATTAGGTGAAGAGGATATCATTCTATTGTGTGAACTATTTTGTTGTCCAATAATAAAACTATTTTCATTTTTCTTATATTATTAAAAACCATTGATATCATTTCATTATGTGAACTGCTAAGTTTATAAAGGCATACATACTCTATTGTCTTCTCGTTTTGAACCTATGACCTTTCAAATTATATAAGTCAATATAAAACAAGTGCTACATAGTAGCTAAGGCTTAGTTTAAATATAACAATGTTGCAATTTAATAGGTAGATGATAGATTTTTGAACAAATATCACATATAAAACAAATTAAATAAATAGCAAAGAGTGGTTCACCAAATTATTGAATATGTAATGTTTTTTCTCTCAATAATAACTATTCTAAGTTATATTTTAAATATATCATAAAAATGTGAGATATAAAAATAAAATAAATGAATAGTAAAAATTGGTTTTCCAAAATTACTCACTATATAGTGGTGAATTCACAATTATAACGGAAATGGATATTCCATAAAATAAAAATGATTTGTATTATTTCTTTTTAGAGAAAATTATGATTTTTAATTATAAATAAAAACAATTTTAAATTTAACTAAAAAATTCAATTAATAAAATATATAGGGTTTTTTTGTTGTTATAATCATATATTATGCATTATTATATTTTTTAATAATATTAATATTATTAATTATTATTATTTTGTTATTTTATATAAATATAATGTATTTAATAATTCAATACTTAAACATGAATATATCGTTGTGCAATACATTTAAATTATCCACTAGAGACTTATATATTTTCGTTAAATGCATTAATAATGCATCCAAGATTGTTTTATGCTGATGTAATATGTTTTTGGAGATGTGGAAACTAAATTACATTCAAAAACTAAATTTCAAACTGATATTTTCAAAGAATTTGTCATAAGTTTAACAAGTGGATCAATAAATTTAAATTTTAAACCATAACAAGCTATCATCTTTTACTGTTCTAAGCCCACAGATCGGGTAATGAAATTGTTCAATACCATGAAGCAACACGCATAATATCAACATTTGCAGATTTTTGTTTGTATTTTTTTTTCTTTTATCTTGTGCAAGATGTCGGCGCAAATCATGGAGAAAATTATTTTTTTTATAATCAAAAAAATTATATGCAATAGCTAGCAAGCCATACATAACATCCAAAAAAATTATTAATACATCCGACATTATTGCAAGAGTACTATCGGGGCAAACCATCATCATCTGAAAATAAAAATGATGTGAAAAAAAATATATTTAAATAATTAAAAAATAAATAATAATAAATTTAAAGTTAAACAATTGCAAAAGTATAAAAAAAATTGGTCAAAATTAAATTAATATGCAATGAGTGAAAAGACTTATGCGCTATACCTGGGGCATGAGGTACAATAACAAAAATGTTGGTTAAGGATAATTTGAGTGGTTGAGACTTATAGGAATAATGTCATCCACTTTCATTGTGATGTTTTTTAATTTTGCTAGATATAATTTATGTTTGTTATGTCATATTAAGGGTTTTTTTAATAGTGTTATGTGATTTTTTTTTATGATAATTATAATTTTATGTTGTAGTTGTTGATTTGACTTTAACAAAAAGTGTAAATATATATACTTAAAACAAAAATATATATATATTTTTAAGTATTTATGATATTTATGAAAACATTTTTTTTCATTAAAATTTAAAAAAAAAAACAACTTTTTAACTTATTAAATATTCAAAAACAATTATTTTCAATCTTTCATATATAATAGTAAAAGATTATATGATATTAAATAATTCATTATCTTTTTGAAATTTAATAAAATTAAATTATTACTATTATAACTTAATTAAATAATTTATACAGAACACTGTTATCAATGAAATAGGTAACCTGACTTCAAAAAGGGAACTCTAGCTCAAAAAGACTCAAAAAACATGAATAAACACCCCAAAAACAAAAAAAGTGTATTCCAGAATGCAATTGGTTTTTTTCGAAGGTCAAATTTCAACATTTTATAAAATTATGCTAAAAACAAAATTGTTTCTTGAAAAAAGGATTGAAAAAACACCCTCAAAACAAAACCAGTTGACGCTGGAATAACAAAAAAAAAAAATGTCATATTTTTGACATTTTTAAAAATAGAAATAATATTTTTTAATTTTTAAAATTCAAACATTAAAAAAAACCTAAAATTTAAGAAAAAAAATAAATTTAAAAGATAAAAACATTTTAAAGTTTAAGATTTAAAAATATATATGAATAAAAAAATAAAAACAAAAACAAAATAAAAATTTTAATTCAAACATTAAAAAAAACCTAAAATTTCAGAAAAAAATTAAAAATTAAAAAATTAAAAAAAAATTAAAGATTAAAATTTCAAAATATATAGAAATAAAAAATAAAATAAAATAAAAAGAAAAATATTAAATTAAAAAGAAAAACAAGTTAAAAAAAGAAAAAAATTATAAAAAATAAAATATAGAAATTAAATTTAAAAAAGAAAAAGAAAAAGTTTATTAAATTTAAAAAAAAAAAAAATTTAAAAAAAAAAGTAAATTTAAAGAAATATATTGAATATTAATAAATTTAGAAAAAAACAAAAAACAAAAACAAAAACAACATTATTGAAATTAAAAGTAAAAAAAGGAAAAATTAATTAAAAATAAAAATGAAAAAAAATATAATAAAAATATTAAATTTATATATATATATATATATATATATATATATATATATAAACTTAAATTAAAAATATATATATTAGATTTTATTAAATTAAAAAAAATATTAAAATATATATATATATATATATATATATATATATATATATATATATATAAACTTAAATTAAAAATATATATATATATATATATATATATATATATATATATATATAAACTTAAATTAAAAATATATATATTAGATTTTATTAAATTAAAAAAATGTTAATACTAAAATAACAAATTAAATTAAAAAAAATATTAAATTTTAATAAATAAATGAATAAACAAATAAATTTTGAAATAAAAATTAAATTTTAAATATAAAGCGGAAAAAAAAAAAAAAAAAACAAAACAAAAAACAAAAAAACAAAACAAAACATTGTTAAAATAAAAAGTTAAAAAACTTTAAAAATCAATTAAAATTGAAAAATTGAAAAAAATAAATTAAAAAATATATATATTAAATAAAAAATAAAATAAAAAACAAATTAATTTGAAAATATTAAGTTTAACTTAAAAAAATCTAATTTTAAATACACAATTTTAATTGAAATAAAAAAAAATATAAAAATTTTATGTAATTAAAAAAATAATAATAAAAAATTAAAAAATTAAAAAAAGTATTAAATTTAAATAAATTAAAAAAAAAATACAAAATTTACTTAATTTTAAAAAATTAAATAAAAAAACTAAAAATAAAATTTAATAATAAAATAAATATATGAAAAAATTAAAAAAAAAGAAAATCAATTAAATAAAAAAAGAAAATACAAAATTTAATAAAAATTATTAACAAATTTTAGAAAAAAATTAAAAAAAATTAGAAAAATGAATAAAATTAAAAAAAAAATTAAAATTAAAAAATTAAAAGAAATTAAATTTCAAATATAAAAATTACATTTTTTTTTTTTTTTAAATTTGAATTAAAAAAAAAAACAAATTAAAAAAATAAAAATATTAAAAATTTAAAAAATTAAAAAAAAAAAAAAAAAGAAGAATTTTTTGATCGTGGTGGCACCGCTAATCGAACTCCCACCCAGGTGATAGCAGAGGCAGGCCACTAGGCGGGAGGACCATTCCGAGAATCGCCCTCCCGCGGCGGGAGGCTGATTCTGGGAATCGCCCTCCTGCCGCAAGAGGGCAACTCCCGAAATCGGCCTGAGGGCGGTTCCCGGAATCGGCTTCTCACCGCGGGAGCGCAATTCCTGTAATCGGCCTCCCGCGGTGGGAGGGCGATTCCCGGAATCAGCCTGAGGGCGATTCCCGGAATCGGCCTCCCACGGCAGGAGGGTGATTCCCGGAATCGGCCTCCCGCGGTGGGATAGCGATTCCCGGAATCGGTCTCTTGCCGCGTGAGGGCGATTCCCAAAATCGGCCTCCCGCCGTGGGAAGGCGATTCCTGGAATCAGCCTCTGACCCAAGTCGCGACGGAGGTCCGCCGCTGGGCGGGCGGGGGGCTGCATGCAGGCCCCCGCCCGCCCGGCAGCCGCGCCGCCACCTGGACAGGAGGCCGATTGGCGGCGCCACCACGATCAAAAAAATTCTTTTTTTTAATATTTTTTATTTTTAATATATAGATATTTTTTTAATTTGATTTTTTTTTTTTTTTTTAAATTCAAAAAATTTAAAATTATTTTTTTTTAAATCAAATTTTTTATTTTAAATTTAATTTTAATTTTTTTTTTCTAAATTTTGTTTTCAAATTTAATATTTTAGATTAATATTTTTTTAAAATTTAAAATTTATTCATTAAATTTATTAAATTTTAATTTAATTTGATTTTTTTAATTTTTTTAGTTTATTTGGTTTTTCATTTTTAAAATTTATAAATTGTTTCATTTAAAAAAAAAAGTAAATTTATGGATATTTGTTTTTTAATTATTTGCACGTGGTTTTTTTCATTTTTTATGTTTTATAATGATAGTTTTTTTTATTATAATTCTTTTATTTTAATTTTCTCTTTCAATTTTAATTTTTTTTTTTTTTTAATTTGTTTTTTTTGTTAATTTTAAAATTTGTATTTTTGTTTTCTTCTTATTATTATTATTATTTTAATTTAAATTTTTAAATTTAATTTTTTCTTTTTTCTATTTTATTTTTTTTATCTAAATTTTAATTTTGTAATTTAAATTATTTTTAAATTTTCTATTTTAATTTTTTTTTTTAATTATATGGATTTTTTTAATAACTTAGAAAAAAAATTTTGATGTTTTTTTTTTAATTTTTTTTTTTTTTTCTTTTGTTAATTTTTGTTTTTTTTCTTTAAATTATGTGTTTTTTTTTCAAATTTTGTCATTTCTTTTGATATAATTTTCAAATATTTTTGTTTTTTTATTTATTTTTGTTTAAATTTTTTATTTTTACGAGTTAATTTTGTTTTTTTTTACATTTTTATTGGTTTTTTTTATTGTTTTTATATATATATTTTATAAAGTTTTGTTTTTTTATTACATTTCGAAAATATATATAAAAAAAAGTTGTCGATAGGTTAAAGTGTTGTAAAATCACGCTAAACTTTATTGATGCATAATCGTTTTCATGTTTTCTTAGTGTATGTGAAAATGTTCTTCTTTTAAAAAAATATTACTATCGTAGCGATATTTAGGTATATGTTAAAAGTTTAACGTGGTCTGCATGTCTGTTTTTTAAATCGAGTTCTTACCTTTAGCAAATGTGATGCGATTACCTATTTCATCGATAACAGAACCTATTTTATAATAAAATTAATTTATCACTGTTGTAATTTAACTAAATAATTTATACAGAATCTATTTTATAGCTTATATGAATAATTTATATAGAATACATTCTATAAATTAAATAAGACAAACTCTTTATATTGATTAAATTTTTTAAAATATATTATTTGTTATATAGAAATTGAATACTTAAATTGTATAACTTAATAAAATATAAATAATTTTGGTTTGAATTAAAAATATATAAGGTTTAATATCGTTTACTAAAGGTTTAAAGTTTAGTTTTTCCTTTATACTAGAATAGTAATTTATATCTTATAATAGTTTATATTTAAATTATAGTGTGGCTTCTTTTTGTTTGACTATAACCATATTTTGGTTCTTAGTTTGAATAACTTTTCTATTTTTTTATTATGTCGGGTTTTATATTTTCCCGTAACTTTTGTAGTGTCTTAAGTACCTGTATATGGTTTTGCCTAATTTTTTCTACAAATTGCATCCCTTATAAGATCTTCCTTTAATCCTCTTTGTTTCTCATATGCAATATCCAAATCTGAAGGTAAAAAATATCCAAAACAAGTTTCAAATGGGGACTTACCTATAGAAGTGTGGATTTATTTATTAGAATATTGTTGTATATATAACATATGTCCATCCGAGGTCTTCAGATGATTCTGATTGTACCCCCTCAAAAGTTTCATCAAAGTCACGTTGAATACTTTTATCTACCCAGCTCTCCGAGGATATAATGTTATCGACCTTTTCAACTTCATATTCATCTTCTCACACAATGTAGTCCAAAATGCACAAAGAGATCTTGTGTCCCTATTTGAAGCGATGATCCTTGATATCCCAAATTATGCAAAGACATGTCCAAAGAACAAGTTTATTGCTTCTTACTCATTGATAGAATTTTTACAAGGAATTAGAACACACATCTTGTTGAACCTATCAACTATCAGAATAAGTAGTCATGTCCCTTCCTATTTTCGGTAAACCTCCCACAAATTCCATGGAAATGCTTTCTTAGGGATGAGTAGATCTAGGTAAGTGATCATATAAACCATGTTTCTCATTACTATACTTGTTGGTAAAACATAGCATGCATCATTTTATGAACCTGGCCATTTTTTCTTGCATCTTAGGCTAATATACATACCATTGAAAGTTGGTCATAGCCTTCCCTACACCAAAATGCCCTTAAATCTTCGAGTTGTGAGCCTCTCTAATCAGCTACAATCAGTCACCTTTAGGAACACATAACTTATCTAGCATACAGAGTAACATGTCCTGGGGATGGTAGTCAACAATGTTATCACCATCATGCCCATGACTTTGGCTCTGCAAATGTTGAAACGCCTCCTTGTAATGTTTGGTCTATTGCATCTTACTATGGACCTATAGGTACTATAGTAGTTGGCGATCTATGTGGATTATTGTCTCCTTTCTCATTAGATAATTCTTCCTCTTCTTCACATATTGCACCAGGGCATAAAACTCCTTGTCATCAGCAGGGTAGTTAAGAACTAACGCGGAAAAACTTAGAAATGGTGGCATACATGCCTTCCTCCCTGCATCAATATCACTCCCATTTCATACCCACTCGCATCTATCCACCTCAAAGGGTTGTTGTGAGTTCATCAATGTGAAAACTTGTTCTTGAATTATCCTCTTATTTAAATCTTTAAAGACCCATTTTTTACCCTTCCCCACTGGAAACTCTTGCCACTTGTTGTTAAGGCATGGAGTGGTGCTACTACCACTAAAAATGAGGCTATTAATCTCCTTAGGTGTTGTGCAACCCAAATGAAAATCCTAACCTTAGAAACATTACTAGGCATCATTCATTTCATGATGGCCTCCTTGTTGATAAGATCTATCTTCACCACTTCTCCACCTATCCCATACCCTAGATACACTAAATACTATTGTGCAAACTCACACTTACTGAGATTTTATACCGTCTAGTGCTTCTTTAATATCTCCAAAATGACGGTTCTCGGACTGTCCCGATAACTAAGAACACTCCAGAAGGTAGCCACTGGGGATCATAGATCCTCTTACTTTAGGTAGGGAAAATTTTAGGGGCTAATATTCGTAGGTGGACTAATTTTCCATGCTTTTTCCAAAAAAAATATTCGTCAATTTCCATTTTTTTGAAAATTGATTCGCCCAAATTTTCTAGTATAAAAATATTTCACCCTAAAAATTGCGAAAATTGTATATATACTAATATAAAATAATTAGAAACATAAATGTTTTTAGAAAATATCATTAGAAATTTTACCATTTACATATTGGGGACTAGTAAGATTTTCCAAGGTTTCTAAACTTTAAGATAAACTTCCATCCTTCCCTAACTTTAGGTGACCAATACTGACCTCCCTTTCACCACAAGAGGTATTACCTGGTAATAATGTTAATTAAAGAAATATTCTATTTAAGGAAATAAATAAGGTTAGGATAATAATATGAGAGTGTTTTGAAATAAAAAAAGGTTTTGAAGGAAATAAAGGAGATGGTACATAAAATATGAAACTTATTAAAATAAAATATCATTTATTAAAAAATGAGGTTTAAATTATATATATCATAATTCACACACAACATTAGGGTTATTAAAAAATAAAATTAAAAATAAAAGAAACAAGGATAAAGTTAGATAAAATTGACTTAATTACATCTAATTCAACTATGTAGTTAAAACAATATGATATCAATACAATTAGAATATTTGATTTAATTATTTCTAATAATAAATATTGGAGAAAAAAATTAAATCATATGTATGTGTGAGAGATTAAAGAATTTTATCAAGTCAAACTATTCCCAATCAATCACATTTGCCAATGAAGTAAATACAATGGAGAACAATAATAAAATGAAAAGGGGAAATGAAAAAGAAAATTGGTTTTCATAACATCCAAGTTTAAGGTGCAAGTAAACTCTAGGTAGCATGTATCATTTTGGAATTTCAACTTGTAAAAAATAAACTCAAATCTGATTTAAAACCCTCAAATATCAAGTATTCAAAGGTTTTAATTCATTTATGTATTCAAAATTGTTGTATAATCAAGTTATATAAATAATATTGAATAATATCACTGACAAGTATGGTTTCAAAACACAGAAAAACACGTAGGGAGAAAATAAAAAAAACAATTATGATATTTTATTCAAAACCTCACAGTCGCAATTAGAATAACCACTACAGCAAGGGAATTATGACTGTAAAATAATAAGTCTTCATCTACATATTTCCAACCTCTATTTTTTCCTTGTCCAACTCCTCAAATGAGCTCTTGGATCTTCTTTTGTATGGCTGGGATTTAGTTTCCAATTTTGTTCTCGTAGCTTCCCAAATAAAATTACATTAATCATAAAAAAATTGTCTAAATGAAATATATATTCCATCATTTAAATTAACTTCCGCTCAAATCTCTCATGTAATAAGATAAAATAATAATGATAACTTATAACTATAAAGTTTTTATGAAAATATTAATTTAATATTAGGATTTTAAAATTTTCATTTAATGTGATAATGATCTTTATAAGCTATGGTGGCCATTATAACAACAATCCTAATGTAGGACAAAATTGTTTAGGCCATAGGAATATAAATGGAATCATATGATGAGGGAGACATCCACAAAACCCACAAGGATAACCAAGTTCCATAAGAGGGGAAATCAAGCACCAACATCTAGCTCCTACTAAGCATGATGCCTCCCTACGAAGCATCAAGAATTGCAGACCATATGCCTTTGCATTGAGCATGAAGTCAATTCATGAGGAAAAGGGGAACTCAAAAGAAAAAAATGTAAATAAATAGAAGAAAAATATTTACTTCTTAAAGTTTTAGTTGATCAGTATAAAGAATGAAACAAAGACAAATCAAATGACGCTTTCGTATAATAGTTTTAATAGTTCAATAATTATTCACATATATAGTACATTTGTTTGTATATTCAGTGTAAAGGGGTAGCTACGATAATGATTTAGGGGACATTGATTATAGATTGATGTATTTATCACTTCCCAAGAGCATTTCAACACCATATATAAGTCATACATGTTTACCATTAATGATCAAGAAATTACATAAGTAATAGTACTAATTAAGATTTATAAGGATGAATTTGATTTTGGAATAAGGTTTTATTGAAACTATGGAGATGAGTTACCAGTGATCTGGTTCCCTTTTTGTTGCATGACATGAGTTTCTAGAATCAGATGTCACTCTGTTGTCAGCAAGCGTCCATAGCCCCGATGGAGTCATCCACTATCTTGAGATAAGGAATTTTCTGATTTCTTGTTTACTCTTCGTGTTAGAGGCCTTATTATATTTTAATAAATATGTTCTTTTACAGGATGGGAGGAATATGGACTGGACTTAGTCCAATACCACTGACCTTGCTCCATTATCAACAAGCGTTTATAGCCCCGATGGAGATATCAGCATACCCCATCAGAAGTTACCTCAACAAAAGGAGTGGGAGGATCACACACTATATTTTAATATAATGCCACTAATCTTTCTTTGTTTCTAGTGAGCGTTTATAGCCATAGTGGAGATACCATAATGCCCCACACAAGAAAACATAGGTTCCTATCCCTAGGGTAGTATGGTTATAAGGGAATGTCTCATGCATGGTTGTGATAATTATTAACTAGTTCCACCAAATTTTCAATTATATTTATGAAAATTAATCCTTATGTTTATAGTTATAGCACCTATGATTTGATGCAATACTTGATGATAGTCATGTGTAAGTAGTATGAGAAAAGAGATGTGGTGATAAATGTTTGATATGAAGTTGAAATTGTTAAAGAAACTTAGATTTAAGCCCTTTGAAAGATAATCACCCCTCAGCCTCAATTTACAATAAATTCTTTACATATGTATTACAAACTTGTTAATATAGTGCATACTAAGGACTCATATATATGTATTCCATTCTAGCTATGATCATCTAAGCATGGAAAATTTTAGGGGCTAATATTCGCAGCTGGGCTAATTTTCCATGGTTTTTCCAAAAAAAAGATTCGCCAATTTCCATTTTTTTATAAAAATGATTCGCCCAAATTTTACAATATAAAATTATTTTACGTTAAAAATCGCCATAATTATATAGAAAATATATATAATATCATTATAAATTTGAATAATTTGACAAATACATCACTAAACATTTTATATTTTTCATATTACGGACTAGTGAGATTCGCCAATTTTTTAAACTTCAAGATAATTTTCCATCCTTAAAATTTTCCCTGCATCCAAGTATTCTTTAAGATGTAAATAATTCATCTTTATTCATTCTAAACCTAAGAAGTGTAAGTGAACAAAAAGAAAATTATGTACATGCTTTATATACAATGTGTCTCAATGACAATATTTAACAAAGTTGAAAACTCAGTGTAAACAAACAGAAAAATTATCAATGGCAAATATCCTAATTTTAGGCTTCATTTTTATCAATAAAAATAAAATATTTAACTATTGAAAAAATAAGGGGAGAAATTTTTTTACTAGACCCTCAAGGAATATGCTCACGTTTTATTGAAAACAAGAAGAAACCCTTTTGAAATATTCAGTCATCCATGTTTCAGCAAAATCATGTAGCCCTGTATAAACATCTAATGGAAAGAATCCTGAAATATCAGCAACCTGCTAATGAAAAGGGAGTTTTTATATCTATGTCTCATGATTATGCCTTATTTCCAACGAGTTAGTCATGTCCAAGTTTCAAAATAAACCAATAGCAATAAAATTCAGTAGAATAACAACCATAAGATCCAGAGTATAATATTGCTACAGTATAGTATGTTCATCATAAATATGTTCGTAATTATGTAGTGATGTTAAATCAATTAGATCACTAAGGTTAATATGTTTGTCCTCATTTAAAGAATCTAAATAATGGAATGATGGAGAATTTTCACTTATAAATAGGTTGTCATTTAATTCAAGATGGTGAGAGGAATCCAATTCTTCATCCTCATGTTCGTTGTATATGGGTGGTTTTGAAAAATTGATATGACTCTCATATATAATAGAATCTGAAACGAAAAAAATATCATTACATCTAATTTCGTTAGATGAAAAAATATCTTCTACTATTGATGATTGATCGACATAGTCATAAATATGTAATGTTGATAGGGTTGTGGGTACAATTTCTTCTTCAATATTTCTTGGTGTACAATCTTTAAAAACACTACCATTAGGAGAATCAAATGAATAAAATTAGATTTATTATTAATGATTAAATTATTAGATTCTTTGACAATACTTTCTTGATGGTCAAAATAGATGTTATACCCAGTCCACTCAAACATTTATTCGGTAAAACAATAGAGGGTACACCTATTTCATTAGAATCATCAGATTCATTTTGTTGAAATTCAACTTCATCATCAATGTAAGATTCAATTTCTTAAAACTCTAAATGAGAATCATCACATTGTTCATATAAACAACAATAATTTTCAATAAGTGAATGAGAGAGATACATAATTTCATAATGTTTATAAAAAATGGCATGTAAATCTCTTAAAGGTGAAATAGTATTGGGGGGGGGGGGGGGGAGGAGAGTTTCTTGTACCGTTGTTGGGATATTCATTCCAGTGACATCATAAATAATTTCATCAATATGTCCTCATCTTGAACTACTGAAAAATGCAACAAGAAATTCTAAATTTCATTTTTCCTTGATTAAATTGAGAAAATTCAAATTTCCACATCAATGGACAACTTGCATGAAGATAACTTGTGTGACATGGCTTGTTTCACCTATGTTACTTATTAAATTCATGTTGGAGGAGTTACAACTCAATTAATCATGCGTGATTTCTAATTTGTAGCAATCAAGGTCAATTATCTAAGGTTTTTTTCAGTTAAACTAGTTCTAACTATTCAAGGAGCTAGTGGAGGGCCCGTTTTGCAGTGGGAGTTTAGTCAAACTCAATGATCATCCAGTTAACTAATCCATTAGACAAACATATCTAGTGCATGCAGAGAATTTGAGTTACCAAGGATTGGTGGAGATTCTAAGGTAGTGTAACATCAGTTGTAGACTAGCCTTGAGTGTACATGTGTTGCATGTAGTCAAATGATGAGACTAAGGAATTTCACAATCCATTTTGGAGAAATTCATAAATAATAGGGGCCTAATTTCCCAAGTAATAGCACAAGGAAATAAGGGCTCAAGAAGAGGTAAAAATCAAATATGTATGGGTCAGAGCTTCTCAGTGAGTATAAATATAGATTATGCACTTGCAGGTTGTTCTCAGTTGAGAAAATTAATTGTAATACATCTCTACCCGTCATATTAATGCAAGCAGGCATTGGGGTTTTTAACAGATTGTTTTCCCTAGGAAAAATACTAGTTTCATGTGTGTGATTTCTTATTGCATGTCTAAAATTTTTGTTGTAAATTGTGAATTAATGTCCATGGAGTAGTAACGTAGGTTTGTGTCTTCTGATTTTGATTAAAAATTCATGAGAAGTTGCAAATATACATCATAATTTCCACATGGTATCAGAGCAAGATTCACATTAGAGTATAAATTTTGAAGTTTTTTCTTAGGAGGTTTGAATTTGAAGTTCAGTGCAGCAGGATCTCTCTAGAGCAGAGAAGATGGCCTTCAATGGAATAAGGATAGAGTATGCCTTGGAAGGCACATGTAATTTTGTTGCAAGGAAGGATTGCATGGAGGTGGTATTAGATGACAATGGATTGCTAGAATACATCAAGACATATGTTGCAAAACCATTGGAATATTATGCCTATAACCTTTCTCAATGGAAGAAAGATGCAGCCAAAGCGAGGAGAATAATATTCGAGGGAACACAGGATCACATTGTCTAAAATATCCATGGAAAATAAAATTCATTAGTAATGTGGAAATCACTGACAAAATTGTTTGAGAATAATAGTGACCACAGGAAGATGACACTCAACGATAAACTTCGAAGTCTCATGATGCATAAGAATGACATTATTCCGCAGTATCTGAGAAAGTTCACAAAATGTCATGATGAATGTGGTGGGGTTGGTGTAAATGTTCCTAAAGAATACTTGGTAAGCCTAGCCCTTCTGGGCCTTCCCAAGTGTTGGCATAACTATCAATATTCAGTGAACAGGGGGGAGAAAATACCAAATTTGGATTTCTTATGGTCCGATTTGGTACAAGAGGAACTAAGGCGAAATAACAGAGATGGGACTTCATCCAAGGGTGAGGATGAAAAAAAAATTGCATTAGATGGAAAGGAAAAAAAAGGGAAAAGGGAATAAATCTCAACCCAAACCAGAATCCAGCGAAGGGGGGAAGAACAAATATTTGTGAAAAAATAAATGCTTCCATTTTCATGAATTCAGACACTTTTCCACGCATTTTCCACACAAAAAGACAAGCAGGAATACTTCAAGAGAAGGATCAGGTGAAGCCTTGGCTTCATAGTTCGAGCTTGAATTTACTTGTATCGCATGCATGGCCAACATGTTAAAAATATACAGCTATGGTCAAATTCCAATTTGAACAACTCACTGGATGGAAATAGTTATTTCATTGAATTCCTCTTTTTGAGAGGACAAAAATAGACCTAAATATCACTCAAATTGGATAAGGGAAAGTGTATTTATGAATAGAATCCCACATTTGCATATTTGATAAGGTTAGCCCTAAAGGAAAGTGGAACCCATAGGAAGGCTATAAATACAAGTGACCTCTACCTCATTTGGACATCATCATGAGACACTCTTATTTCTTGGTTTTTTTCTCGCATATATCTGAGGCTCATCCGCGAAGGAATAGGTTCACTATGAGGTGAAATCGCAAGGTTTGAAGCTCACATTTTAGATTTAGGGTTTTTTTCCACAATCACAGGCACAAAACAGGATGGATCTGACCATAATCACTCGCTCATAAGCTCATCCATGTGACTAGAGCCTTCTAGTCGCACAGACAACTCTCCATCCATGTGATTGGGAGTTTAGGTTTCAAAACCACAGTTGCAGACCCCAGACGCTCGCATGCCAAGCTTACAGGAGTGACTAGGAAGCTAAAGTCACTCAGATGATTCATCCTCCATGCAACTAGGAACCAAGATATGGAATCTCATTCTTCTGAAGTTTCCACTCATTGACCGAAGAGTTCATAAGTTTACCACACATAGTGACAGTTCATTACAGTCTTCAAAATCAGGTTTTTCTGTATAAGAATTGTTGGGTTCATTTCATGGATGTTGTAGTATTTTGTTGTACATTTTCATAGATGAAGATATGGATCATTGTACTCTCTTTTGTTGAATCATTTAATGACTATCTAATAAGAAGATAATTTGAAAGGGTTTTCCCCATAGTGGGTTTTTCCCTAGTGTATGACCAATATTGGTGTCTCTATGTGTGAATTCTTTTATTTTATTCCTAATTTGTGTTCTGTTCCATTGATGATGATGATATTTTTCTTTCTACATAGCTGCATATGCTGTTGGAATAATGATGTAAATTTGAATAATGTTATGTGTTATGGGGTGAATGTAATGTGTTAATGAAGAAATGCAATTATCAAAGAAAATAACAATATATCCCTAAGGAAAATTAACATGAGATCATATTTGGGCTGGAGAAAATTCATGGATACCAGCCCTATCATGACACCATCGATGGATGCAAGAGATAATGGTGGAGACCTAAAAGAATTATAGGATTTAAAGAAAACCTAAGGAGATTTGTGTATTAGGGTTTGATGGATATCATGAGGTTATGGTTTGGGAGAAACCTAGGTTTATGGAAAATATTTTATATATGAAACTCTAGCATGGTCAATGTGAAGATGCTCAAGCACTTAGGACAGATTTGATGAAGCCCTAGATGGGATAGTCTCTATTAGGCTTGGTTGTTGATAAAGTTGGTTGAAATAGTAAAGGCAACATTGTTGTATGTATAATGGAAAATGATGGCTCTTGAAGGCTAGTTCAAGAGAGACATGATCACCTCTCATTGAAGATAAGTATATTTTTTATTTATGATTCTTCTCTACGTCTTTACTTTCATTTATAATTATTGTTTTGATTATTACATATTATTCCTACACATATATATTTGAGTATTTGGATGCTTCTAAATTTTTGATGAGATATGATAAGTGGATCCTTCTTGAGGATCATGGCTAGTGCAGGAAGATAAGAACTAGCGTTGTAAAAGTTAAAGAGGTATGTGATGAAAATGTGATAAAGTGATACAAGCTTCATATATAAAATAATAAGGTGCACGAGTATTTTAATTCTAAGGTATGAATGGTTTTTTTTTAATGTTATGTTTCAACTGTAATATTGAATGATAAGGTAAGCCTAAGGTATGATGATAATGTCTCCTTCACAAAAGGCTCATGCATATGAAAGTGATTTGGATTCATGTTCCTTATGTTGAAATGATGAACTTGGTGTTGAACAAGTATCTTACCTTTTTAGACTTAATGAACTTCTTGATTCTATGAACCTACTTAATATTGATCTTTGATATATTTGTATACTTGATGTTTGGCTAACACCCATCATTTTGGATATCTTTATTGCATAAATAAGGTTAGAAAATTGATTCTAGTAGATGGTAACTTGATAATATTGATAATGTATGTGAAAATCATGGTAGCCATGGTGATAGAAGTATACCTATGAGATTGATATTATAGATTTTTTATTGACCGAGGTTATTTTTTGATGTGATTAGTAACTATGGAATAAGTTAAAACTGAGTTCCATGACTTGATTGAGTTATAATTAATGCTATAGTATACTCCTATTGAGCCATGTGACACTAACAATTGAGGAAATATTGATGTCATGATTCCATGACGAAATAGTTGATGTTAGCATGTTATAACCATGATGGATATATGTTTGGATTTATGATCGAACAGATCTGTTGATGAAAGATAGTATTATAGATAGGTTGATGATGACTGAAGTGGATTCCCATTAAGAGGGAGAATCTCTCCATAAGATCCTTAATCCTATTACCATTTTGCACTATATGTATATTATGGGCATGATTTACAGCCTCTCATGCACACTAAATTAAGCTCAAGGGTGCGACTTTAGTCTCCCAACCACACAGAGGAAGGCCTATGGGTGCGAATATGCCTGCAAGACACAAAAAAAAAAGTTGTGTGCATGAAATCAGATGTTCACCTGAAGGATGTCAGTCCTATAGATATGAAGAAGACAACATAAAGTTCTATGAGTAAGAAAGTTTTAATGCTTAATATAATATGAATATCTAGATTGAAATTGTGTTTGCAGGTGAATAAGATATGCATATAGATATGTCATTATTATTTAACCACTGAAGTTTGTGCTACAAAAGTTTAACATGATTTGACTAATATAGATGAGTAGTGTTTGGAGTTTTGAAATGATGATTAATAATGACTTAGAACCTTTAATTGATAATTGAGATATGTTGGACTATAGATCTCACTATGATAGAACATTTGGAATTTGACCTGACGACTAATGATTTTATTTGACGACTGGTGATATTTCTTGCGGGCATAGTGACCTTCCGTAACTAATATTGGTATTAAATAATGGTTCCGTATTGGCCTCATTGTTCTTAACACAACGGTTTTGAAATATCGACAAATGTGATTCGATATGAATTAATCTCAGAATAAATGAAGGTAACCTATTCTTAGTGTTTTCATTTTCATATAGAAAATTATAGTATTGTCATGAGGATGACATGATATTGTTTGGGAATGACAACTTGTTGGCATGACACTACATGATTCCTTGAATTGATGAGAGATCTACCTGTCACCTGGTCTAAAGAATCTGATATTATGATATTAATGATTTTGATATTAGTTCTGATTTGGAATCTAAGCTTTGACAAGATTTCTTAGTTGATTTGATTGTACAATATTGATTTGTGTAAGACTAAACATATTGGTTTGGGAAAATATCATGTTTGTATAGAACATTGTATGAATAAAAATTTTCGATATTGATAGTTATATATTAAATCCAAGATGATGTGTTGATCCAAACCTCTACTTCAAAAGTGTTCCAAGGTATGATTTTGATTTTGGTTTTGGTTTTATATGTTGACGGTCTGCTATTGACAGGTAATGAGCCTCGAATGATCCAAGTAAGAGGGAGATGGATTCTAAAGGTCTAAATAATGAATCATGATATAATTTTTTCATTTGGGATAAGAAAATATATATATTGTGAAGCTATTGAAGTATTGGAAAGTGGAAATGAAAATACATGGACACTCTAATTGAATTTTAAGAATTTTTGAAGAGATATTGTTGAACTTGGCTAGGAAACTGAGATTTGATTGAAGCATTGATGTTCTAATTGAACACATGTCTATATATACTATACATAGAACCTGATTTGATTCATGATTGACTCGCTTCATTCACATATAGTTGCCACTAATCACCCTTCAAGATATTTGCATGGGATGATCTATATTTGTCATTCTTCTTATGATGTGTGACTGCATGGATGAACTGATAATGATTAGATCATTATTACAAGCACTAACTTAGCATGAGATCTACCAGGATGTTTTTGGGTGAGAATTCCATAAATTTAAACATGACCTTGGATGAGTACGATGATTTCTAGCATAACTAGTTATAAGGTAGGATGAAGAAGATTTTTGGAGAGATGTTTGAGAAAGTTCTAAATATGAAATGGATACATTGCGATGAAAAATAGTGGGATCTAATTAGCGGAGAATCCCAAATATATAATTGGGACTGAAATACCTTCATATATTACGACAGTGCTGATGTACGATACAAGCTTAAGCTTGTGGTTGGCACCTCCTTGAGAGGGAGGATTATTATGGTATCCTTTCTATGATAAATATATATTGTTCTAACATGATATTCGATTTGATGTCATGTATGAATAGGAGACATATCTTATTGATACATGATGATTACCAGATATGAGTACAATGATATTTTAGAAGAGAATCATTGATCGAGGAAATTGAGACAACTCTTCCTCCCTTGCTTGAGCTCCTAGGTTGTGAAATTGAGATAGAGGGCTCCTAGGGTTTATGGGTCTCTTAACAATAGGGTATCACCCCTATATGTTACCCACAGGTTTGGAGATGTTTCTCCCCTATCTGGTTTATGTAGAGTATATCCCAGTTGGCATAATACCCACAAGAAAATATTTTTGGGAATACAGCTCCCCGTTTGGAAACTGGGTAGAGAATGTAATTGGGGTGTACAACCCAACTCACTTATGATGTAGGTGTTCTACCACATAACTGCTTAAATTCATCAATGGGAAGATCAATAGTAAATAGGATTAGGTTGATATTTTCTCCCCTATAAGATTATGGGTTGATAATGAGCTCCCCGATGTGATTCCAGGGTTGGAATGCACTCCCTTGTGTGCTTGGTTATCTTATTTCTCGATATGGGCTCATATTAGTAGCTCCTCCTTGATATTCTAGATAGTATCCCACTCATTGATTCTGGCTAGTATCCCACTGATAGATATTGCTGGGTAGTGTTAGGGTCCTATAATAATAGGATTCATAATTTTGAATTGAAATTGATTAGTCTTGTAATATGTACATAATTTTCTTTCTGCAAAATTGTTTTCCCATATTAGAAAATTAAAAAATGTAAAGAGGGTAAAATTCCTAAAAAAAAAATCAAAGGACTTGAAAGAAAAAAGATAAAAAGGAATATAGAAAATGAACCCCAAACAAAAAAGAGATAAAATAAAACATGAAAATGATGCAAATTCAAATGCCACTACTATATACTTTTACTGCAAAATAAATAGTGTGTGCAGCTTGTCAAAAATGCCACAATCCATGAAATTCAAACTGCTTAATTTTGACTTTTCATGCTTTAAATTTCATGTTGATAGATAGTGAATAAAGATCTAGCCAAAATTTTTAATCTTGGCAGATCAGTAGTTAGGTAAAGGATAATAAGGAGCTCAACAGTTTAATCTGATCCCTTGGAAGAAATAAGGATAGAATTAGTTAGTTTGTTGGTTAAAAGAAAAATGAATAAGGGTTGGCAAGCTCAATTGCACCCATGTAAATGAAGAAAAAATGTTAAGATAGCAAATGGGTAGGCAAAAGCAGTTTTCACAAGGCATGGATAGAAAAAAGTTGGTCATTTCATTTACTAACTTCCTTTCAAAATCATTCCCTTGTAAAAATACCCCATCCCCTTCATTTTTACTCTTTCCCCTTATTTCACTCTTTTCCCCCTTGCAAAAAGCCCCTTTTCCTAAGTTAAAATGCACATTTATCCTTTGGAAAAGTAAAACCCCTTTAATAATTTCCCTTTTCATTCAAAAATACACCAAAAGCCCAAAAAATACTTTATCCTAAGTTTAAATGATTAAATTATATATCTGGCCCCACTGAAAATATCCATCCCCAATAGTAATTTTACATTAGAAACTTAGTGTATTTAACAAATCCTCTCATATACTAATATTAACATGTAATTTCTTTATTAGCTCCTGTTATACCTTTTAAACCTATATTATATTAATTCCTTTATATATATCAATCCCAACCCATATTTTATTTTTAATCTATGGTTTAATATTCCCCACATGTGATATATCCCAGACCCACCTATTATGAACCCCGCCTATCATAATAGTCCGACCCCATGTATATTAAACCATAGTTTTTATACATTATAACCAATCGCATATCATATTACCTGGGCCCCATGCCTTTTAAAACCCGACAACTCTATCGCATCATCCCATCCGTTGGATCTTAACCGATCAGATCCGAAGGCCTTTATCGCTCATCGCATTCCCAAAGTCTTGAATTTTAACTACACCCCAACCATATGATATCCGTGGTTTTTGTAGCCCAGTGCCTAACTATGTGGCCAATTCCCATTCGATCGCATCAATCAAAACTTTGCCACTTACCACCTTTGGCTATTGTGAAAACCACTAAGTGGTTTTCTCCTAACCATTTTCAAACCACCTGCCCATTTGAATTGACCGCGCATTAATGTTAAAACATTTTTTGATTAAAAATGCATATTAGCCTCCCTTTTCTACCTTTTTCACCATTTTTGTTACATCTTCCTGTAGAAGGAGCATTGCTGACCTTTTTTCGAGCCAAAGATCACCAGAATTCAAGACCATTACTGCTACAGGACATTGGAGAAACATTCATATGCACTATAAAGACCTTTGAAGACTCAGAGAAGCCTTCTGTAACCCTAAAACCCTCTTGAAAATCAAATCTTCATTTCTCCTAGGTATTCCTCAAAGAAAATCTTTGTTTCTTGATCTAAAAAGAAAGTAATCAGTAATTGAATTCAAATAGAAACCTTTGTAGACTAAAATAAAGCTTCTGTCCCTTTCAATCCTTTCCTGCATAACCTAGGCATCCTTCTATAGAATTCTGAGGTCCTAAGAGTGTTTCTAATCACAAGAAAATAGAATTTGATTGGTATAAACCTTTGTGGACCTAAAGAAGGCCCTCTTTCCCTCTAAATCCTTTTCTGCAAACCCTGAACCTATGTTTACAGAATTCTAAGATACTAAGATTTCTTTTTGGTCACAGAGATTACAGTTTGGTTAATTGAACAAGTTTATACCTTTGTAAAACATAGAAAGACATATGTTTCATTCTGTCTGCAAACTGTAAATCATCTATTCGAGGTGCTCCTACAGGCCTAAATCAGTTTTTTCTAAGTCAAATATTAATTAATTAAAGAAATAAAAAGAACAATGGCTTCCAAAACTACTGTATTTGTTAATCCTCTACAACCCCCTGTTGTAGATATAGAACACACTCCCCTGGCTCATAGAGACTTCAAGATTAATGACACAGTGACAGAATTTAATCTTCTTGAGCTCCACTGCTAGAGTCATGAAAAATCCATAGATCAGGCTAATGAAGTTTTTATTTGTGAGTCTAATTTGCCAAAATATGTTGTCCCACAAACCTTCCAGTGCCCATAAATGATTAGACTCTGTCAATCTTGCTATTTCGCTGATTAGAGAGCCATAATAAAATCTGAAAAATAAATCTTGTTTACCATTACTGCTGAGTCAATCAACCAAATTCTCCAGATCAAATCCAGACCAGATGAAATTCCTTTTTCCATTGAAGCTCTCACACAATTATACTTGAAACTGGATTTCCCCAAGAGGTTCCATATATTCCAGACTTTCATGCCTTCTTCTGTAGAAATTCCCAAGATAGATCCTCCTTACCCAACTAGAAATTTTTCTGAAAGAACCAAACATATCATTAGCATGTTTTATTTCATTCTTGGTTATTTCAAAAATGAGCATGTTGATGTTGTAGTGCTAGGTTTTTTTTCTACTTTCACACTTGGTCAGCCTCCTACTACCATTTTTAATTTTTTCCAATATCTTGCTGATAATATTCATGAATAGTTGGTCAAAATTCCTTCTGAAGGTGTTTTTAAGTATTCATCAGTCCTATTTCATATTTTTTTTTACTATCAGTTTGAGAAATTTTCAATAAACCTTCAAAAGCTTGATGTTTAAGGTAACCCATAGACAACCATCTTTTGGACTTCCTTGATAAGGAAAGACTCCACTGAGTTCACATATACAGATTTCATTCATTCATTCATTCATCCTATAGTCAATAAGTTGAACAACAACATGCACCCCAGAATTAGTGAGGAAATTAAGAAGTTCTTACAGTTTTCAAAACATAGTAGGACAAGTGATTGGTACTTGTACCAAAACCACACAGAGATAAGGGTATATGGATCAAATCTTATTCCATATAAACTGCCCAAATACCTCCCAATGAGGTTATTTTCCCTTGAGTATATAAGGTAGGTTATTAATTCTGATGCAATCAATTTCCTGGCAGCTAAGAAAAAGACACAATTCAAAATCAAGAATCAGGTTGTCCCTTTCATTTGTAACAATAGAGATGCAGGTCCAGATACTCAAGTATTTGCAGGAGTTTAAATTCAAGAAACGTTTTCTATGGTATTATGATCCTCTAGGAGTAATAAATAAACAAAGAGTTAAATGCAAACTAAATACTTATGTGCATGAGAAGAAACCAGACATTAAAAATTTCTCCAATCACTTTGAATGGTTTGATAACACCTTGATAGAGGTAGATAAGCAAGGTAATACTAGTCAAAACTTGCAAACTCCAGCCCAAGAAGATAAAGGCTCAAAGAGAATTAGAGAGGAAGGATCATATACTGCATAAACTACAAATGAAACCAAATTTAAATTGATGTACAGGAAGAAACCTAAGTTAAATCATGTCAATGAAGGAGTAGAAAAAATAGAAGTGATTGATACAGATACATCAGCAAAGGACAATGCACCTCCTACAATAACTGAAGAAGAACATCAGCCTTCAACTTCTAAAACTCAGCTTATTCAGAAGCAGCACAATGTTGAAATTTCATCTTCCAGCAAACCAGCAGAGAAGGAGATGGACATTATGTAGAAATACAGAGAGATAAAGATGAGAAATTAAGCTTTGAAGACTAATACATATAATCAATATTGGAAGAAGTCACCCAGTGACCAAAGTAGATTACTTTATGCTTTTGACTATAAGACTAGAAAAATGCAAATGAGCTTCCTGTAGCTTAAAGTAAAGCATCCTAAATCATCAGATGATTATAAGAAGACCTCATATCTTGCCTACATGGATTCTATCCTACTCACATGGCCACATGGGTGTTTCTATAATCTTGCCTACATGGATTCTATCCTACTCACACAGTCCATATCGACATAAAAAGGAGCCTAAACTCATGGTCAAAGTTACAAGTCAAAGAATGTTACCTACAACAATAGGACTCTTGATTTGTTCTTCAAAGAAAATCATGAGTCCAATAGTCCTATTTTGATTGTAATTCAAGTTAGACACCTATAGCTAACTTAGCTCGTAGTTAGTTATGTAAATTCTCTTTAAATAGTGGTTCCACAGAACTGAGAGACAGTTCAGTACAGTTCAAATTTCTAAAATGAATACTCTATTTTCTAGACTTTGTTTTAATAAAGAAGTTCAGGTACCAAATGCTTGCTTGATTACACTTTTGACAAGATAGGAGTCAACCAACTCAGTAGCAGAGGGCCCCTTCTCCTGAAGGAGTTTTTTATTATGTTTTCTAGTTAGATTTCCTTTACTCTATTTATCAATTTCTGTTTTATGCTTCATTTCCAGTTTTCAAATAGTTTAAAGTTAAAATACAATTGTGTATACTTACTCTTCCAAAAAGTTTCATGAAAATAGAAACTTATTTTCACTATTGAATTAAGGATTGAAGTGTTAAGGAATCACAATTGTTTAGCTCTACTATTCTTGCCTTTTTATTTTCATTAAAATAGAGTTGTCAATTGTTGTGTCAAACTGATATTTATGAAAACCGTTTTCGATATGCTAAATTCTACATTAAATGGTTAAATATCTCACATATGCAGTAGTTGAATTTATCTTGCTTCTTTTCATTTTCTTACCAAGGACTAAAGGCATAATTGATTTCTCCGAAGGCATCTCAAGAGGTTAAACACTTCACATTTGAGTATGGTTGACAAGTTAGTTATACATTTAGTTTATTTAAGTTAGATCTTACATGCTTTTACTTTCAACACCCTCACATAATTGAAAACAAAAATCTTCCTAAAAACAACTCTAAAAGGAATTGATCTAAACATATTAAGAAGGGATGGTTGAATGATTAAATGTAATGCAATTTATAAGTTATTCATTTACAGAGTTTTTCTCTAGTTCAAACATGTGTAATTAGCTTACTCAAACATTACTTCAAGAAGGTCGCTCTTTACAAATTGAATAATTGGATTAGCTAGACACATATTAGATATTTTCACTTGCATTCCTTGTTTTCTGTTCTAGGACCTTAGCAGACTAAAGTACAAAATTTTTATAAACTCCATCTCAATAGGGTCATGCCTAACAATTGAATGTTGACATAACTTAAGGTACAATAGTTGATTCATTTTTTTCTTTCATTTAATATAGGTATTGTAATTCTCAATATTAGTCTTTTTAGAAATAGATCCATGGATTAGTATTAACAAAAAAAATAGATAGATGCTTTGATTATCAAAATAGGTCTTAAGTAGCCCTTAAATTTTGGTTTTCTTTTATGAAAAATATAATAGTTTTAGTACACTTCATTTTCTTCCTTCTAAAATTAATTTAGATTCACTCAATTCTTTTCATAATTCTAGATTAACCATCCTTAGATTTCAAAGAACAAAAAACCCCCCAAAAAACAACATAAAACACAACACAACGAAGTAAGAAATAGGATTCTTAAGCACATATGGTGCACCACACTTCATCAGCTTACTAGCCCTGGTTGATAATTAATAAAAGCAATTTACAACACTAAATTGACTAAAAAATTTGGCGTTGTTTCCGAGGAAGTGTAACTAGGTAGCCTTATTTCTTACATCCTAAAGACAATGATATGCGTAGAGAAAGAGACTCTAGGGTAATTTTTATAGCTAGAGGTAGAAGCTTAATCCCTACAACACCACTCACTCCACCTAGGCCAAGAAGTAGTACACCACCATCTCAAACTCATATCCCTTATTTCACTGGTCATAGACTTCTAGAAGTTCTAAGACCAGATATCCAGTTAGGAGGATCTCCTACTTCATCCACTAAGGCAATCTTAGAGGAAGAAGATCGTAGGACTCCAATAGAAGGAGTAACATTTTTCACTTCTATAGGGGAATATATTCTAGCTAAAGAGTTAGAAATTCCTGGTGAAGAGGAAGAAGAAGAACCTTTCTTCAACATACCATTGATAGAAGAACTAGAGGAGCAGTTAACCTTGCAGGCTGAACCTTATATTAGCTCTGAAGAATCTATCATGGCAGGAAGAGGAGAAGAAGGAGGAGAGGGAGAAGGAGAAATTTTTAATGGAGAAAATGTACTATTTTGAGGAGGTAGAGGTAGAGGAGGAGATAAGGGAATAGGTAGAGGAAATTCAGAAGGAGGTACAGGTAGAAGGGGAACTGAGAGTTATTTTGGATTCCCTATAATAGATGAAGAAACAAATGCTACCATGAAAAATATCTCACCTTCTGTTCTTCCAAAATTTCATGGATTAAAAAGTGAAGACCCTGAGACCTTTTTATTTGAATTTGAAGTCTTGTACAGAACTTATGATTATCTACAAGATGCTCAAAAACTCAAATTTTTTCCTTCAACATTGAAATGAGTAGCTCTAAAATGGTTTATGATTTTAATCACTAGGTCTATTAGGACATGGAATTATATGAAGAAAGCATTTCTAGAAAGGTATTTGGACTATTGTATACATGTTAATCACAAATAGGAAGTGTTTAAGATGATGCAAAAAGAGGATGAAAATTTGGAGGATTTACTTGAAAGATTCAACTATAATATTAAAAGAGAAAAAATGGAAAATCTATATCAAGACACTCTAAAATCTCTTTTGTTAAAATCAATTAGAGATGAATGGATAGATATCCTTAACATGATGGGGAAGGGGGATATATCTCAACTTCCATTAGCTAATATTGGGGAACTATGTATTAGTCTCTCGAGAGGAAAATAATTTTTTTTGAAAGGGCCAAGAGATCCAGCTCTTGCTAAGGTAAACAAATCTACAGTTGGAACAGTGAGTAGGGAAGAAATTGGGAACATGCTTGATGAATTCAAAACAGACATTTTAGGGAGTCTTAGTGAACAAATAGACACCCTTAGGTTACAAAAAAAGTAGAAAGTCGAGACTGATGCTTTGACTATTTTCTGTCCAAAATGCAGAAAGAAAAATGCTTTGAGAGAATGTCCTCTTGAAACAAAATTTATAGAAACCTATATGATTTTTTTAGAAAGTCATGAGACTAAGAATTGTCCTTCAATTCCTGGTCTTCAGGTTGTTTTTCAAGAAAAAACAACATCAAATCCTATAGAATCTCTTTGTTTTGTATCTAGAAAGCCATGGTAGGGGCCACAAACTCAAGGGTTTAACAACCAAATGAATACTCAGCCCCCACCAAACTAGAATTCTTAGCAGCAACCTTGGCCCCAATCTCAATTTCAATCTCAACCTTGGGCTCAAGGAATGCATAATCCATATGGAATATTTTCTCAGTATTATCAATATCCTCCATCATATCCAAATTTTCCTCCCCAAAAAATTCCTCAACAAAATCAACAACCTCCAATCCAAAACCAAAATCCACAACTCTCACTACCATTCCCTCATAGACCAAATCAGTTACCTGCCCAACCATTACCAAATCCCAACAACAAAAATCCTCAGAATACCTATATGGTAGAAGGTCAACAATTTCCAACTTATATGATTACTGCTCTAGATCTTAATGATGTCGAACTAAGATCTGGTAGAATATTAGAAAAGAGGGAACCTTCTATAATCATTCAAGAACAAGACAATTCTAAGGAAGATTCTCTACAAACTAATAAAATTTTTGAGGAAGAAGTAGTTCTTCAAAACCAAAATTTTGAAGATAAAAAGCAAAAGCAACCAATAAATTAAACTCCTATCATAGAGAAACCATCGGTATCTACTTCTACACCTCCTTTTCTTGAAAGATTACAAATTGATAAAGGAGTAGAAAAGAATATTATGTTGCTTAATTATGATTTCCTAGATGAATTGAGAAATATTTGCATCAAAATCGCTTTGTTACAAACCATCAAGGAAATTCTGATTTTAGCTAAAAAAATAAAGGAGTTGAATATGAAGAAACCAGGAAGAAAAATAAAAGAAATAAAAAGAATCCAGCTTGTAGGAAAAATAACAGACATAAGGATGGGAAAAATTGCAATTCAAAAATATTTAGATCCCAGAAATCCAGTTGTCAAAACACATATCAATGGAGTTGAAATTCCAAATACATTGATTGATTTAGGAGCTACAATAAACATCATGAGAAAACATACCATGGAACAACTTAAGCTTCCAAATCTTCTTTATACACCTACATTACTACAATTATCAGATAGATCTGTAATTAAACTAGATGGTGTGTTAGAAAATATTTTTGTGTCTTTATATTCTTGAGATTATCCTGTTTATTTTATGATATTAACCCCTAAAAACAATCTAGGAGGACACCCACTCATTCTAGGAAGACCTTGGTTGGCTACAACTGATGCTTTCATTAGATGTAGATCCAGTGACATGTATATTTCTGATGGTAATTCAACTAATAAATTCACTCTGTATCCTCCAGCAAGAACAATCACAAAAATAGATGACAAATAATGGATTGATGATGAAGAATATATACAACCTCTCTTCACTATTTCAAACATTCGTGAAGATAGCCAAATCTTAAATACAATAGAAAATTATGAATCATCTCCAGAATATGAACATGATCAATTTCAAAAGAAATCCAATATTGAATATTTTTCATTTAGGCAGATGTCTATTTACTCTATGGAAGAATTTGGTAGCTCTACAGTTGAAATATTTCCAGGGAAAACCTTGAACATAAACAAAAATTTGGAAAAATTACAACAAGAAAAGCTAATCAAAACATTGCAACAACATTCATTTGCATATGCATGGGAATACACTGACATGAAAAGGATTATTCCTAAGAATTGTATACATCACATCTACATTGAGGAAAATTGTAAACCTATCACACAGCCTCAAAGAAGGATGAATCCAAATCTTAGGGAAATTATGAAAGAAGAGTTGCGAAAGTTGTTAAATGTAAACTTCGTCTATCCAATTTTAGACAGTCAATGGGTTTCTCCTTTAGTGATTGTACCCAAGAAGAATGGTAAATAGAGGGTATGCATTGATTATCAAGAATTGAATAAAGATACCCTTAAAAATAATTTTCCTTTGCCTTTTATAGATCAAGTGTTAGATACATTAGCAAGTAAGAAGTATTTCTCATTCTTGGATTATTTCAGTAGTTATAATCAAATTCAGGTTGCACCTGAAGATCGGGATAAAACCACATTCACCTGTCCATGGGGAACTTATGCCTACCGATTACTTCCTTTTGGATTGTGCAATGCACCTACAACATTCCAAAGGGAAGTACTAGGAATTTTTTCTGATCTAATACATGATTGTGTAGAAGTATATATGGATGAATTTACAATTTATGGTAATACATTTGAGGAGGCTTTAGAAAACATGGAAAAGGTTCTTAAAATATGTAAGGAAGAAAACCTCTCACTAAGTCATGAAAAATGTTTCATGATGTTTACTGAAGGGATTTTTTTGGGACATCCCATTTCAGGAGATGGAATTAAAGTTGATAAATCTAAAGTTGAGGTCATCTCTCGGTTATTATTTCCAAATCGCCAAAAGGATGTTAGAATTTTTCTAGGATTCACAGGTTATTATAGAATATTTATAGAAAATTTCACCAAAATAGCATCCCCACTCTTCGAAATACTCACCAAAGATTTTGAATTTAGTTGGAATCCTGATTGCCAGTGAGCATTTGAAACCTTAAAAGAAAAAATTTCCAAAACACCCATATTAAGAGGGCCTAACTAGAAACTACATTTTAACATTTCAACAGATGCTTCAGACACAGCTCTAGGAGTTGTGTTAGGAAAAAAAGATTTGATCCCCTATGCCATCTATTACACAAGTAAGAATTTGACTCCCCCAGAGTTGAATTACACTGTAACTGAAAAGGATTTCTTAGTTTTTGTTCATGCTATTAACAAATTTAGACATTACATAACAGGCTATGAAATCTTTGTCCACACAGATCACTCTGCAATTAGGTATTTAATGAATAAATATATTACTAATGGCAGAGTTACAATATGGCTATTTCTCCTGCAAGAATTGAACATTACTATTCTAGACAGGCCTGGAAAACAAAACACAGTTGCTAATTTCTTGTCTAGAATTAAAAATATCAAAGATAACACTCCAGTTGAAGATAAATTTCCTGATGAATATCTTTCTGCAATAACTACTCGGACCCCTTAGTTTGCAGATATTTCCAATTACTTAGTTACAGGGAAATTACCTTCACATTTTCAATCTAGAGATAAAATAAGAATCATTCAATTAAGTGAAAGATACTCATGGATTACTAATGAATTGTATAAGACATGTCCAGATCTCATTATCAGAAGATGTGTTCGAGAAGATGAAATTCCTGAAATTCTTAAGGCATGTCATGATGAACCTTGTGGTGGACATTTTGTTGATAAGAGGACAGTCTATAAAATCCTTCATTGAGGATATTATTGGTCATCTATATTCAAAGGTGCCAAAGAATATGTCAAAAGGTATGACAATTGCCAAAGGGTAGAGAAACCTTCTCCTTCAAATGAAATGCCATTGAAACCTCAGGTACTCATTGAACCTTTTGAAAAATGGGCCTTGGATTTTGTTGGACCTATCAATCCTCCATATAAAAAAACTAAGTGTGTTTTGGTATGCACTAACTATGCCACTAAATGGGTAGAGGCTAAAGCATTACCTTTTGCTAATTGAAGGATCTATATTTAATTTTCTTTTTGAGGATATCTTCACTCGTTTTTGTGTTCCAAGAGAAATTGTAACAGATCAAGGCGCTCAATTCACATCAAAGATGGTGAAAAAGATGGTAGAAGATTACAAGATCAAGCACAAAAATTCTACTCCTTACCATCCACAAGCAAATGGTCAAGTTGAATCTACCAATAATGTGATTGAAGGAACTCTCACTAAGTCTGTTCATCTACACAGAAGAGATTGGGCAGATAGGCTTCCTAAAGCCTTATGGGCCTACAGAACTACATGGAGGAACACAACAGGACATACTCCCTATGAACTTATTTATGGGAGGAAAGTCCTATTCCTTATATAATTTTAGATCAAGACCTTCAAGATGGAATTCCAATTGGGACTTGATTTATCAGAAGCACAGAATCATAGACTGGAGCAACTCAATGAACTAGATGAAATCAGACAAGATTTAGTCCAAAGAACCAGTATAGTCTAGCAGAAAAGGACTAAATGGCATGACAAGTATATCAAAGAGAAAAAGTTTCAAGAAGGGGATTGGGCACTCTTGTTTGATTCAAAATTCAAGGATTTTCAAGGAAAGTTTCAGACTCATTGGCGTGGGCCATATGAGATTGAAAAAGTCTTTGATAATGGAGATGTGAAGATCATAACAATAGATGAAGAAAATGTATCTCTTCTTGTGAATGGTCATTGGTTGAAAGTATATCATAAACCACTTTCAAAAGAATATTTTGTCAAAACATTTCAAGATAATATTGATATGAAGTTAGTGAAGAAGAATTCTTCTTCTTCACAAAATTAGCTTTTACTTTGCCTACATTTTATATAAAAAAAACATTATATATATATATATATATAAAGTGTATAAGTATGAAAACCAATCAATGATTGGCATACTTATGCAAAAAATACAGGGTGAAAATAAGAGCTCTCTGACACCCTATATTTTCCATTTTTCTTTCTGTAATAAAGTAGTGAAAACTACATTCATATTTTGTAGTTCATAATCTGCAAATTCAGTTTCATTACATCACACTCCATTGTCATTCCAATTTCATTTCATTTTCACATTCATACCATTTCATTCCACTTTCATTCCATATTTCTCACTCATTTCATTCATGTTTCATACTTAAAAAGAACAAAAAAATTTGCATTCTATAGTTGAGCACATTTTTGCAACTGATTCTATTCTGCAGCTAATTTGTTTCTGCAGCCACTTCAATAATTCTGACACGATGATCGCAAAAGGGACTAAAGAATTATGTTTTGAAGGTCACCATGCTACAAAAGGAGTACCTAAGGAACAACATCAAGCAACAACAAACAATAAGGTTAAGTTCTGAGGTAAAGTGTAATTTTAATAACAAATTAAAAACATGAAATATGTATAATGTGTACATTCATATGTTCCTTTACAATCTATCATTAAAATTGATTACAAATCCTCATCATGATATATCTCAACCATATCCCTCATATAAGGTTGCATAACAGTCCATCATTAATATCCTCGTTTGATGACTAACGGTCATGCTCATGACGTGACCTACTTGTCTACATCTCTCCAAGGCCGTATCACTTAATTATTTCCTACAACTCACCATAAACCCTCCATATTTAGCTCATTCATTTCCATTATTTCCATAGCCAATTCATCTCCATCAACTCTGCAGCCAATTGATTTCCACAAAACAGAGGAGTAATTCTGAAGGTTGAAGTCACTTCGCATAGAAGAAGGATGGGTTTGATTGTTAGAACAAAACTAGTGGGGGTGAAATACATGGAAGGATACCCACAGGTTAGAGAATTGCTACAACAAGTTGGATGGTTGAGGTTCATAGAAAATTTCAATCGTTTTCATAAGGAAATTACAAATTCATTTTCCCGGTCATTTGATGGAACTGTGGTGGATATTGGGACATTAAATTTACAGTGACAAAGTCATTCCTATCTGGAGCTACAGAACTTCCGAGGCATGGAGAGAGATGGTTCAAGAACAAATAATTCCATAATGAATCATGGAAGGTGATACTTAAAAACCCACGTATGGATGTCTCAGTATTTAGAAAATGAATCCCAAGTACTTCTCTTAAAATCAAATGTCGAAATATGATTTTGATTTTGCAGAAATTCATAACTTGTGAAGGAATATTTGGAACCATGTACGTTTATCTTATCTGTTTATTAATGAATTTTCTAGAACATGGTGAAATAAACCTTCCTTTCTTTCTTCTCAATAGTCTAGGAAGAATGGCCTCAAATGTACAAAAGAGAATACAATCCATAGAGACCACTATGCATCATCATGGCTTGGTTAAAATATTGATTGAATTTCACTTAAGGAGCATAGGAGACAATTGGGAGGATATAAAACCAGAATCACCACCCAAGGAAGAAAATGTCAGGAGAATTAAAAGAAAGAAAATTGATATAATTGTTGAAGGTAGACCTAAAACTTACCACAGAGAGATAATGAAAAACTAATTTCTGAGGAACTAACAGAAATTAGAAAACAAATTAAGGCTAGAGGAAAGAAAAAGAAAGAGAGTGAGGTTATAAATGAAGGGTATGAAAGTCCTCCAAAACTAAGAAGGAGCTCTAGACTCTGAGGCACTATGAAGAATACATTATCTAAATAAACAAAGCTCATAAATATATAAGAGGAAACCCCAGTTCCATCACCTGTTGATATTTCTCCTGAGTACAGTCCTCAAAACTCTCTTGTTTATCATTTTGAAGAAGTCCCCAGTAGAAGATCTCCTGGTATAGATCCAGTTCAGCAGTAGATATATGATTATGTAGAGTCATTGGAAAGAATAAGTGCCTCAATAAATCAAGAACCACCTGTCAATCCACAAGAACCTCTAATTGATTCTCTTAAGCAAGATATTTATGAATTAGAGATGTTGAACAGGCACATCAAGCAAGGAAATGAGATTTTGAAGGAACAAAACAAGTTGGAAAAAGAAATGCATGATAATACTACTATGCAGCTAGAGCTATTACACAAGGAAAATAGGAAATTGAAGAAAAAGAACAAGAGGTTGAACAGATCAATCATAAACCTGAGATTCAAACTTCTCATGAAAAGGCCAAGAATGACATTGACTTCAAAGAGGAACAGAAGAATAAGGTTGGATGTCCTAGCTGAAGTATCTGAGCACATGCAGTAAGGGAGAAGAACTCATAATTTTGGCAAATTGCATGAGGAAATGAAATGATTTTGCAGTGGGGGTATGTTGAACCTCGGAATTACCCTCTCCTTTACAGTTTTCTCATCTCATTCCACCACTTTTCCGTAAGTTCATAAACCCTAATTAGTGAAGAATGCTAAGGTTTTGTCTCAATGATACATTTAAATGATTATCATATTATATTTTCATGATTTTCCTGTTTTGATAAGTTTTTGTAAATTAGCGACAGAATGCAACCTATTCTGTAGCTAATTGTGCATTCCGTAGCCACTCTGATGGTTTACCAGGTTCTAGGTGTCAGTTGAGGAATCAGGCCACATGGGTGTTTCTAGAATCTTGCCTACATATATTCTATCCTGCTCACATGGTACAGATTGACATAAAAAGGAGCCTAAACTCATGGTCAAAGTTACAAGTCAAATAATGTTACCTACAACAATATGACTCCTGATTTTTTCTTCGAAGCAAATCATGAGTCCAATAGTCCTATTTTGATTGTAATTCAAGTTAGACACCTATAGCTAACTTAGCTCGCAGTTAGTTATGTAATTTCTCTTTAAATAGTGGTTCCACAGAACCGAGAGACAGTGCAGTATAGTTCAGATTTCTAAAGTGAATACTCTGTTTTCAAGACTTTGTTTTAATAAAGAATTTCAGGTACCAGAGGCTTGCTTGATTGCACTTTTGACAAGCTAGGAGTCAACAAACTTAGTAGCAGAGGACCCCTTCTCCTGAAGGAGGTTTTTATTATGTTTTCTAGTTAGATTTCCTTTTCTCTGTTTATCAATTTATGTCTATGATTCATTTCCAGTTTTCAAATAGCTAAAGTTAAAATACAATTGTGTATACTTACTCTTCCAAAACAGTTCATGAAAATAGAAACTATGTTTTCACTTTTGAATTAAGGATTGAAGTGTTAAGGAATCACAGTTGTTTAGCTCTACTATTCTTGCCTTTTTATTTTCATTAAAATAGAGTTGTCAATTGCTGTATCAAACTGATATTTATGAAAGCCATTTTCAATATGCTAAATTATACATTAAATGGTTAAATATATCACATATGAAGTTGTTGAATTTATCTTGCTTCTTGTCATTTTCTTGCCAAGGAATAGAGACATACTTGATTTCTCCGAAGGCATCTCAAGAGGTTAAACACTTCACATTTAAGTATGGCTAACAAGTCAGTTATACATTTTGTTGATTTTAGTTAGATCTTACATGCTTTTACTTTTAAGACCCTCACTTAATTGCAAACAACAATCTTCCTAAAAACCACTCTAAAAAGGAATTGATCTCAACATATTAAGAAGGGATGGTTGAATGATTAAATGTAATGCAATTTATGAGTTATTAATTTACATAGTTTTTCTCTAGTTCAAACAGGTGTAATTAGCTTACTCAAAAATTACTTCAAAAAGGTCACTCTTTACAAATTGAATAATTGGAGTAGCTAGACACATCTTAGATATTTTCATTTGCATTCGTTGTTTTCTATTCTAGGACCTTAGCAGACTAAAGTACAAACAGTTTCTAAACTCCATCTCAATAGGGCCATGCCTAACAATTGAATGTAGATAACTGAAGGTACAGTAGTTGATTCATTTTCTTCTTTCATTTAAGATAGGTATTTTAATTCTCAATATTAGTATTTTTAGAAATAGATCCATGGATTAGCATTAAAAAAAGAAATAGATAGATGCTTTGATTATCAAAGTAGGTCTTAACTAGCCCTTAGCTTTTGTTTATCTTTTATGAAAAATAGAATAGTTTTAGTACTTCCTTTTTTTCCTTCTAAAATTAATTTAGATTCACTGAAGTCTTTTCATAATTCTAGATTAACCATCCTTACATTTCAAATAAATAAAAAAACCCATAAAAACAACATAAAACACAACACAACGAAGTAAACAATAGGTTGCTTAAGCACAAATGTTGCACCACACTTCATACACTTACTAGCCCTGGTTGATAATTAATGAAAGTAATTTAGGACACTAAATTGACTGAACAAATAATTTCTAAGTTGTTTTAGGATATTTTGTAATATTTTTTGTATAAATACTTCTCATTTGGAAGTATTGAGTGTGGATGAATTGCTGAACATTTATATAGTTGTAATATTCTGGAACCTAAGGGTGATTGTACCAATTTCAAGTCAGCAGACTGGATTAAAGCAATAAAGCATCATACTATAGGATTTATGTGTTGGGCTATTATAGTGAAGTACTTTCTACTTGTTCAATTTTTTCTTTCTAAAAAATTTCACCAATACTTTTATTTTTTTCTAAATCTAAATGATATATCAGGAATGTTATTTCAGAATATGTTAAAAGTACTCTATCTTGAACTGTTTATCATTTACATGTTTTCAACTGATATCCAGATTAGGAAATTCTTAATTTCTCCCTAGTTTCGATTGACCTCTACCTTTTCATCTTTATCCGGATTTGAAAACCCTTAATTTCTCTCTTACCCTGATTGAAACCATTTTCACCATCAACATTGAAGATCTGAAATGACCCAGCTATCTTTCCCTGTAAACAATTCCTTTACACCTTGATCCTGGTCTGACTGCTTGACACATTGACTCCATTAACCCAATGGTTAGCAGACCTACATCTATCCATCTCAGTAAGTTATTCACCACCAAACCAAATCAAAATCAAAATCCCAAGTAATCTTACATAACTAGCCTAAAATCAACTAAAACCAACAAAGATAAATCATATAGAGAGATCCCTCTCTGAGCATTAGGAAGGCTAGCTCCTAAGGCTTAAAAGTAGGTTTGTGGTTACCTCTAATATTATTTAAACCAAAATATAAAAAACCCTTGAGAATTATTGGAGTGATAACATTCTGGCGACCATACTGGGGAACTAACCAATCCTCAGTGTTTAAAATTAATCTTAAAGGAAATATTTTCACTTATATTTTCACCTTAAGATTGTTTTGAAGGGTTGTTAGTAAATTTTTCCATAAAAAATTGTAATTTTGGCTTCCAGAAGAGTCTACTATACTAGTTCTAATCCAGATCCAGAACCTGCTGTCATAGTAGATAATCCTGATAGAATTGTAAAGAAAAACAAAAAAGTAGAAAGTTTAGGTAATAAAAATTCATTGATCAAAGAAAATTCTCCTCCCAATAAATTATCAAGTTTACAAGACATTGAATTTGATTTAAATTTTGAGCAATCTTTGTTTAGAACTAAATCAGAAAGTGATATACATAATAGTGTAATGGATCTTGATTTCATTTCATTCATTGAAATTAAGAAGGAAACTGCTTCACTAGATTCAGATGAAAAAGTCCTAGAAGTTTATGATAAACTTGATGCTATAACTGCAACGTTGATTAAGGAAATTGATGAAGATTATTTACAACATTCAGTTGAATTAACTTCTTTATCTACCTATACCCCTAAGCCTTCTACCAGTAATTTAGAATCTGTAGGTTCATCCTTATTTAGTACCACCTCATCTATTATTTCCACCACACTTCAGTCCATAGAATCATTCTTTCCTAAGCTTCCACTTCAACCTAGAGTTTTATTTCCAACCCAAAATACTGCAAGTTCATCCTCTATCACTCCCGCTGCATTTTCAAGTACTTCAACCACATTTCCTAGCACCTCTTCTAGCATCCCAACTACATCTTCAGGTGTTCCTACCTCATCTGCAAGTACTTTAAGATCATATGCAAGTACTTCAACTTCATCACCAAGTACTTCAAACTTACCTCCTAGCCAAGCTAGAATTCAAGCCATGGCTGCCATATATGCCACATTGGTCCTTCAAGCCCCTCTAAATGCCATGCCCCAAGATTGCCAAAGCAAAATCCCTCAATTTGATGGAACAACTCACTACACTGCATAACATCATGTTAATAAAATGACAGACTACTTTGAACTGTGTGAACTAGATGATGTTGATGTTCAAATGAGACTTTTTGCTCAGACTTTAGTTGGTGATGTTAAGAAGTGGTTTAAAGGTTTGCCTGCTGGTAGTATTGTTGATTTAGCTGCTTTCCATAGGATGTTTCTTAATAGATGGGAGAAAAAGAAGATTCCATTACAAATTTTTTCTGAATTTGAAAACATAAAAAGAGCACCAAATGAAACAGTTCAGGACTATTGTACAAGATATAACAGTATTTACAATGCAATCCCTGCTAATCTTAAACCTCCTCCAGACTCTGCCTTGATCAAATTCCCTGATGTATTTGATACAGATATGTCTTACCAACTGAGAGAGAGAAGTCCAGAAACCTTAGAGAAGATGCAAAGTAATGCTATAAGTGTAGAGGAAAACTTGTTAGCCAAGAAAGCTAGATTAAGAAATGAAAGAAGAGTGACAATAAAAGAGGAAACATCAACCTCAGATTTGAAAATAGATAACTTAGCAAAAACATTAGAAAGAATGATGGATAGGTTAGATAATATGGAAAGGAAGCCACAGTGGGATAACCAACAACAAGGACCTCAAATAAGAAATCCCAATTTCAAGAAAAACACCAACACTGGTAAATCTAGAGAATCGACACCTGATCAAACAATAAGACCACCTTTCCAAGAGAACTATGCTGAAATTTCTCACCAAAATGAAGATGATGAAGACACTTAGATCAATCTAATGGGAATTAATTATGATAACACCATTTTTCTTACACAAGAAGAACAGGAGTTATATGAATTACAACAGTTACAATTAGAATCTGGTGAGTATTTTGATTACAAGCAGGGTTATGAGTTTGCAATTAATGAAGTTCATAAGCAATATAACCTTAGGAGTGAGAAAAATGTAGAGGCCCTTACTGAGAAATCTTCCCAAACTCAAACAAAGAAAACAATAGAGGCTCCTACCACTAAAGTTCTGCAAACCCTCCCTAGGGAAGCCCACCAAAAATCTAGCTCAACTCAGAAAAATTCAAATCCTAATAAGAAAATTTCAAGTCCCAAAATTACACCCAATCCAAATATTGTTGACATTATAGATATTGATGTTCAAACTTCAGCTAATCCTCAAAAATTTGTTGCTGTTAAGACAACAAATTTTTCCAAAACAATAATTTCAGATCCAAAAACATTTTTCCAAATAAAATTAAAAGCAGTAAAACAGTGGAAACAAAAACAGAAAATGAAAAACCAACTGTAGAAAAAGAAGAGAAACATACCCAAACAACAGTTACAAAAGAAGAAATAATTCAGTTAGGAAAATCATAAGCACCATTCAACATCCAAGCTGAAATTTCCAAACTGAAGATACCAATTCCTTTAACAGAATTGGTTAAGCATGATCTATACAAATCACATATCACTAAGACTTTAAACATGAATGATGGAGAAGATTCTATCAATTTGAGTGATGATCAACTAGAACTAATTTTTGGTCTTGAAGTAAATGGAAAACACCAAGAAGGAGGAGTCCCTCCTTCTACATTAGCTTGACAGTTCATGATCAAATTTTACATAATTTTATGCTAGACTCAGGAGCTTCACATAATTTAATGCCAAAAGCCATTATGGAAACCTTGAATTTTGACATCACTAGGCCTTATAAAATCTCTTCCCGTTTGATTCCAGCAATGTTAAGCCCCTATATTAATAGTGTAGCCCCTTATTATGTTAGTGTAGCCCCTCTTATTGTTATCATTGTACCCCTGTAACCCCCATTTTGTTATTATTGTTCCTTTAAATTATTATTGTTAGGTCGGCTAGGATTACATTGTGGCCCACTAGGATTACATTATGGCCCCATGGACTCCTATATATAGAAAGGAGGTTTTGTGAATTGTATCATCCAAGAATTGTTCATTCATGTAATGTATTGGAGGTTGCCCCCTCGAAGTGGCTTATTTCTAAGGCGTTGACATCTCTTTTCTTCTCTTTTTGGAGTTGGTTACACAACATTTGGTATCAGAGGTTGGGATTCTAGGGTTTCGCTGCTCCAAACAGGTCATCGTGGAATTTGCGCTATAACTTTTTTTCTACGAAGTTTCAGAAGCTGAAATTCTTAGGGTGCGAAGCTGAAATCCTGAGGAAGATTTTCTAAAAATTTCAGAGCTTATTTCGCAATATTTTCAGAGATATCATCTGTGGAAGTTAGGTCTTTTTTCAAGATCCTAAACAGGTCATTGTGGAATTTTCACTATAAATGTTTTTCTACGAAGGTTCAAAATCTGAAATTCGTATGGTGCGAAGCTGAAATCCTGGGGAAATTCGTCAAAAAATTTCAGAGCTTGGTTTACAAAATTTTTGGAGATATGATCTGTGGAAGGTAGTGCTTTTTCAGGCTCCTGAATTGCATCTCAAAGAGGTGATCGTGGGAAAATTTCAATAACGCTCTCTCTGTGCAGTGGATTTGAGTGCTGTAAAAATTGGTCGCAAGTACATGGACTATAGTTTCTTTGCTATCAATTGCAGAGACAAAGGACGAAACAGTGACACGTGGCAAGTCCTACAAGTGTGTTGTACTGAACCAGGCCAGAATTAGGTCATTGTGGGAGATTGGACACAATTTTGTCTTGGGGAATCCAAATTAGGTCAGACCTGTGGCATTCAAAAGAGAATTTAGAGGGCTACGTTAGTGCTGAATTTTAGATATTGAAGATCTGCAATCACAGAGATATTCCAATTTCAATATCGAGCTCCTCAAAAGCAAGAAAAAGGTGTGTATTGTTTTTTCCGAATTGCATAAGTCTTGTTTGAAGAATCAAGTTGAATTGATTCCAAGGGAATATTGAAGAATTTTTGTTAGTAATGGGTTATATTATGCCTCCAAAAAATAATTCCATACCCATTAAGCCCTCAGAAAACTATACTATGACACATGAGGAGGAAGAATTGCGATATGAGATATCAAAATTACAGTACCAAGTGCAACAAATTTCGATCTTACGAAGAGCAACCGAAGATGACATAGATGGTTTAAAAGCAAAAATGGAGGCTAATTTGGATGGTTTGAAGGATCAAATAAAATCTATTATGGATGATAAAGTAGTGGAATATCACAATGAGAATCAACAACAAGTTCTCCAACTCTCAAAGGATAACCTAACTTTGGTGCAAAATAAAATGAAACAACCAGAAGATCAATATCACATCGAAAGAAGTTCTGAAGCAGTCACAGAAACAAGAACTCGAAAAGTACAATCAATTTCAAATTATCTCAGCAAGTGGAAGAACTTTCCTGTAGAATATTCCTCATGGGACGATGAGAATTTTATACAGAAGCATCAAGAAATAATCAAGCGTTGAGGACAACACTTGTTTGAAGGAGAGGGGCATGTTAAGCCCCTATATTAATAGTGTAGCCCCTTATTATGTTAGTGTAGCCCCCCTTATTTTTATCATTGTACCCCTGTAACCCCCATATTGTTATTATTGTGCCCTTAAATTATTATTGTTAGGTCAGCTAGGATTACATTGTGGCCCACTAGGATTACATTATGGCCCCATGGACTCCTATATATAGAAAGGAGGTTTTGTAAATTGTAGCATCGAAGAATTGTTCATTTATGTAATGTATTGGAGGTTTCCCCCTCGAAGTGGCTCATTTCTAAGGCGTTGATATCTCTTTTCTTCTCTTTTTGGAGCTGGTTACACAACAAGCAAAGTGAAATGCCTAGGCTTAATCAAAGATTTATGTGTCACTTTAGTTCAATACCCTAGAGAAAGCATAGTCATGGATATGGATATTGTAGTAGTTGGCATCTCTCCTAAGTATGGAATGTTGTTATCTCGCTCATGGGGAGAAAAACTACAGGGATCTCTACAACTAGACATGTCTTATGCAACAATATCAGTTTTTGGCCAACCCAAGAAACTTTACAGAGAGACATTGATGAAGTACATGGTTAGTAGTGTAGAAAGAACTCAAAAATATCCTATTTATTCTACACCTACTGATATGGATTCCTTCATTTTATGTAATTCTGAAACTGATATAGAGAATAACACAGAATTAAAACAGAAAGAGAAATACGTAGACAGTGAAAACATATTTCATGAATCAATGTGGCATCTATATTTTGATGGATCGGTGAACAAATTAGGAGTAGGAGAAGGAGTTTGGATTCATAACATGGAAAAAAATCATGCAGAAGGTCATGCTTTTAGATTAAATTTCAAATGTACAAACAACATGGCTAAATATGAAGCTTTGATTTTAGGACTGCGGATTGTTAGAGATTTAGGAGGTAAAAGAGTTTCAATCATGGGAGACTCTGATTTAATTGTAAAACATATTAGAGGAGAATATTTTGTATATAATCTAGATTAAGCCAATATAGAGAAATAATTTTAGATCTGATCACAGAATAGCTTGAATGTGACTTTGCTATAATTCCTAGAAAACAAAATATGCAAGCACACAATTTAGCAACTTTTGCGAGTACCTCTAATCTGCCTTTTCAACCAAATCATCAATATACAGAAGAAGTTAAGCACAGGCCTACAATACCAGATAATCTAAAATATTGGCAGATATTCTCTAAGGATGAAAAAATTTATCATTTCATGAATGTTGAGGGAGAATTTCAGAATTGTAACATAGACACAGATTGTAGAGTAGATCAAACCATAGATAGTGAGATTGATATAAATGTTGTAAACATAAATAACTTAGATTTAACTAAACCCACTAAATTTACTCAAGTACAAATAGATAATTTAGAAAAGGTAGAGATTGATGAATTAGCAGATGATGATTCTGAGATTTTAAACCTTAAGAATAACTTTTTACCTAAGGGATTAGCCCCATTAGAAGATCTTTTTTATTCAAATGATGTTGCGAGAAAACCAAAGTTGGAACCATTAAGATCTGATATAGAAGAATGAAATATAGGAACAGAATAGAGGCCTAAACTCATCAAACTTTCAAAAGCCTTACCTCAAGAAGAAAAACTAAAATATATAGCTCTGTTTAAGGAATTTCAGGATGTATTTGCATGGAGTTATGAAGACTTAAAATCTTATGACACTAGCACAATACAACACAAAATACCTATAAAAGAAGATCAAAAACCTTTCAAACAGAAGCTCAGAAGAATCAATCCAGTTTTATTTCCTTTAATTGAAAAAGAGGTTAAGAGAATGTAAGAAGCTTAGATAATTTCACCAATCAGATATTCTGATTGGGTTTCAAACTTAGTTCCCACTAGGAAAAAGACAGGGGAAATCGGATTGTGTGTTGATTTCCAGAATTTAAATAAGGTGTCCTAAAAAGATAACTACCCTCTTCCCAATATGGATCGCATTTTACAGAGGGTGTTTGGCTCATCCAGGATTTCATTGCTTGATGGATTCTCTGGGTATAACCAGATTTTAGTTCAAAAAGAAGACCAACCAAAAACTGCATTTACTACTCCATGGGGTACTTTTATGTATGTGAAAATTCCTTTTGGATTAATTAATGCAGGAGCCACCTTTCAGAGAGCTATGGATATAGATTTTGCTAAAAAAATTCATGATTTCCTTGTAATATATCTAGATGATATAACTGTATTTTCAAATTTTGATAATGAACATCTACATCACCTAAGACAATTGTTTATCAAATGCAAGAAATTTGGCATTTCTTTAAATCCCAAAAAGACTCTCTTTGGACTTGAAGAAGGAAAATTATTAGGAGATATCTTATCAAAAGAGGGAATTATGATAGACCAAGCTATAATAGAGGCCATTTTGAACTTAAGCCATCCTAGGAATATTAAATAATTGTAGGCTTTCTAAGGTAAAACCAATTTTATCAGAAGATTCATTTCAAACTTAGCAGAAATAATTAGAGAACTCAATAACATGTTGAAAAAAGATTCAGTACTTAAATGGACTGTAGAGGCCAAACAATCATTTGAATCAATTAAAAAAGGCTTGACAAGAACACCAGTCTTAATAAGTCCTGATTTTAAAAAAGATTTCATTATTTTTTCTTTTTCTTCAAAACATACTATTGCTGCAGTTTCACTGCAAAAGAATGATCATGGCTATGAACAACCCATTACATTTTTCAGAAAATCACTTAGAGATGCCACTTTAAAATATAACATAATGGAAAAGCAGGAACTAGCATTAGTGAAGGCTATCAAAGACTTTAGAATGTACATCTTGTATTCACACATCATAGCATATGTTCCAAATTCAGTTGTGAAGGACATTTTGACTCAGAATGGGCCTAATGGTAAAAGAGGCAAATGGATTACCACCATTTTGGAATATGACATGGAAATAAGCCCACCAAACTCATTAAAGGCCAATGTTTAGCCAAAATCATGGTTGAATCGAACTGTTAGGCCTTAGATATTAATTTTATTACCCAATTAGATGATTAGGAAGAGATGGCGAATCCACAGATCAATGAAGCCTTTTCAGACTCACCATGTTATGCAGATATCATATTTATATTACTAAATTTGCAAGCTCCTCCTAGATTGTCAAGAACTAAAGCTAGATTTTTAAAGTTAAAGGTAATGAAATTTTGTATCATAGATAATGCATTGTTTTGGAAAGATCATGGTGGTATTTTATTGAATTTTTTTCTTAAATATGAAGCTGATAAAGTTATGGAAGAGTTTCATGCAAGTGATTGTGGAGGACACCTTTACTGGAAGTCAACTGCAGATAAAATTCTGAGGGTTGGTTTTTACTGGCCTACACTCTTTGCAGATGTGAAAAAGTATGTGACCTCCTTTCACATATGCCAAGTCTTTGAAGGGAAGAAAAAGCTACTACCTTTACCCCTTAAACCCATCTCCACAGAAATTTCATTTCAACAATGGGGTTTAGACTTCATTGGTGAAATTCTCCCACCATCCTCAGCCCAACACAAATGGATTTTGACAGCCACAGACTATTTCACTAAGCGGATAGAAGCCATTCCTTCCATTCAAGCCACTGATATTGTCATAATCTCATTCCTAGAAAACAATATATTGTCTAGATTTGGATGCCCCCAAAAGCTCATTACTGATAATGCATCTGCTTTCAAGTCTAAAAATATGATTGACTTCTGTAAAAAATACCACATTTCCCTTGGCCATTCCAGTGCTTATTACCCTCAAGGTAATGGTCTTGTAGAATCCTCCAATAAAATCCTTGTGAATATCATCAAGAAACTACTAGAAGAAAATAAAAAGACCTAGAACAAAAGCTTATTTAATGCCTTATGGGCAGAAAAACTTACCACAAAGAAGTCTATTGGTACATCCCCTTATCATCTTGTTTATGGGATGGATGTTTTTTCTCCATCCTATTTAGGAGTACCATTAATGAAAATGATCCAAGAACTGCAGGTGGAAACCAATGATATCCAGAGAAGGATAAATCAAACAATACACTTGCAGAAAACCAGGGAGGAAGTATATCTCAAGTCTCAAGTTGTTCAAGAGAATATTAAAAATATATTTGACACAAAGACAAAGGAAGATGACTTTTACATAGGTGAAAAAGTTCTTAAGTGGGATTCCAGGAGAGAAGAGAAAGGTAAACATGGGAAGTTTGATTTCCTATGGATAGACATTTATGTCATTTATGGTTATAGAGGTAAAAGTGAATTATTTTTGAAGGAGTTGGATGGATCAGATCTGCCAGGTGAACCTATCAATGGTAGGATGCTGAAGCATTACTATTCCCCATAATAACAGTTGTTCACTTTGTTTACTTTTCTCATTGTACATAAAATTTCAAAGTTTAGATTGGATTGGATGTTTTTCTAGAAAAGTTGAAGCCCAAAGAGAAGGCCCTATGCTTTGAAAGACAAAATATCATAAGTATGAATAATTCAGAGCTCGGAAAACAATTTTCAAGGCTATCAAAGTCAAAATTCAAAGGCTACTAGTCTCAAAATTCTTGAAATTTCACCAGGAAATGTCATCCCCATGTGGAGCCACTGTTAGGGTCCTATAATAATAGGATTCATAATTTTGAATTGACATTGATTAGTCTTGTAATATGTACATACTTTTCTTTCTGCAAAATTGTTTTCCCATATTATAAAATTAAAAAATGTAAAGAGGGTAAAAGTCCTAAAAGAAAAATCAAAGGACTTGAAAGAAAAAAGATCAAAAAGAATATAGAAAATGAACACCAAACAAAAAAGAGATAAAATAAAACATGAAAGTGATGCAAATTCAAATGCCACTACTATTTACTTTTACTACAAAATAAAGATTGTGTGCAGCTTCTTAAAAATGCCACAATCCATGAAAATCAAACTACTTAATATTGACTTTTCATGCTTTAAATTTCATGTTGATAGATAGAGAAAAAAGATCTAGCCAAACTGTTTAATCTTGGCAGATCAATAGTTAGCTAAAGGATAGTAAGGAGCTCAACTGTTTAATCTGAGCCCTTGGAAGAAATAAGAATAGAATTAGTTAGTTTGATGTTTAAAATAAAAATAAGGGTTTGCAAGCTTAAATGCGCCAATGTAAATGAAGAAAAAATGTTAGGATAGAATATGGATAGGCAGAAGTTGTTTTCACAAGGCATGGATAGCAGAAAATTGGTCATTTCATTTACTAACTTCCTTTCAAAATCATTCCCTTGTAAAAATACCCCATCCCCTTCATTTTTACTCTTTCCCCTTATTTCACTCTTTTCCCCCTTGCAAAAAGCCCATTTTCCTAAGTTAAAATGCACATTTATCCTTTGGAAAAGTAAACTCATTTACTAATCTCCCTTTTCATTCAAAAATACACCAAAAAACCAAAAAATAATTTATCCTAAGTTTAAATGATTAAATTATATATCTAGCCTCACTGAAAATATCCATCCCCGATAGTAATTTTACATTAGGAACTTAGTGTATTTAACAAATCCACTCATATACTAATATTAATATGTAATTTATTTATTAGCTCCCGTTATACCTTTTAAACCCTTATTATATTAATTCCCTTATATATATCAATCCCAACCCATATTTTATTTTTAATCAATGGTTTAATATTCCCCACATCTGATATATCCCGGACCCACCTACTATAAACCCCGCCTATCATAATAGTCTGACCCCATGTATATTAAACCATAATTTTTATACATTATAACCAATCACATATCATATTACCTGGGCCCCATGCCTTTTAAAACCCGACGACTCCATCGCATCGTCCCATCCGTCGGATCTTAACCGATCAGATCCGATGGCCCTTATCGCTCATCACATTCCCAAAGCCCTGACTTTTAACTACATCCCAACCATGTGATATCCATGGTTTTTAGCCTAGTGCTTGGCTACGTGGCCAATTCCCATTCGATCGCATCGATCAGAACTTTACCACTTACCACCTTTGGCTATTGTGAAAACCACTGAACGATTTTCTCCTAATCGTTGTCAAACCACCTGCCCATTTGAATTTACCGCGCATTAATTTTAAAACATTGTTTCATTAAAAATTCATATTAGCTGCCCTTTACTGCCTTTTTCACCATTTTTGTTACATCTTCACATAGAAGGAGCATTTCTGACCTTTTTTCGAGCCAATGATCACTTTGTCGACCTTATTCCAATTCTTTTTCACCAGAATTCAAGACCATTACTACTACAGGACATTGCAGAAACATTCAAAAGAACTCTAAAGACCTATGAAGCCTCAGAGAAGTCTTCTGCAACCCCAAAACCCTCCTACAAATAAAATCTTCGTTTTTCCCAGGTATTCCTCAAAGTAAAGGCATGTTTCTTGATCTAAAAAGAAAGTAATCAGTAATTGAATTCAAATAGAAACCTTTGCAGACTAAAATAAACCTTCAGTGCCTTTCAATCCTTTCCTGCATACCCTAGGCATCCTTTTACAGAATTATGATGTCCTGAGAGTGTTTAATCACAAGAAAATACAATTTAATTGGTCTAAACCTTTGCAAACCTAAAGAAATCCCTCTTGCCCTCTAAATCCTTTTCTGCAAACCCTGGACCTATTTTTACAGAATTCTAAGATACTGAGATTGCTTTTTGACCACAGAGATTATAGTTTGGTTAATTGAACAATTTTATACCTTTGCAGACCATAGAAAAACCTTTGTTTCATTCTAAATCAGTCTGCAAACTGTAAATCATCTGTCTGAGGTGCTCCTACAGTCCTAAATCCGTTTTTTCTAAGTAAAATATTAATTAATTAAAGAAATAAAAAGGATAATGGCTTCCAAAAGTATTGTATCTTTTAATCCTCTACAACCCCCTGTTGTAGATATAGAACACACTCCCCTGGCTAATAGAGACTTCAAAATTAATGACACAGTCATAGAATTTAATCTTCTTGAACTTCATTGCTAGAGTCATGAAAAATCCATACATTAGGCTGCTGAAGTTTTTATTTGGGAGTCTAATTTTCCAAAATATGTTGTCCCACAGACCTTATAGTGCCCAGAAGTGATTAGACTTTGTCATTCCTACTATTTCCCTTATCAGAGAGCCATAATAAACTCTGAAAAAAGAAATTACTACTGAGTTAATCAACCAAATTCTCCAAATCAAATCCAGACCAGATGAAATTCCTTTGTCCATTGAAGCTCTCACACAGTTATACCTGAATCTGGACTTCACCAAGAGGTTCCATATATTGCAGACTTTCATGCCTTCTATTGTAGAAATTCCCAAGGTAAATCCTCCTTACCCATCTGCAAAATTTTATGATAGAACCAGACATATCATTAGCATGTTTTCTTTTATTCTTGGTTATTTCACATATGAGCATGTTGATGTTCTAGTGCTAGGTTTTTTGTCTACTTTCACACCTGGTCAGCCTCCTACTACCATTTTTATTTTTTCCCAATACCTTGCTGATAATATTCATGAACATTTGGTCAAAATTCCTTATGAAGGTGTTTTCAAGTATTCATCAATCCTATTCCACATGTTTTTGTACTATCAGTCTGAGAAATTTGCCATAAACCTTCAAAATATTGATGTTGAAGGTAACGCACAGACAAACATCTTTTCAAATTCCTTGATAAGGAAAGACTCCACTGAGTTCACATATATATATTTCATTGGTTCCTTCATTCATCCTATAGGAAATATGTTGAACAGTAGCATGCAACCCATAATTAGTGAGGAAATTAAGAAGTTCTTATAGTTTTCAAAACATAATAGGACAGGTGATTGGTACTTGTACCAAAACCACATAGAGATAAGGGTATATGGATCAAATATTATTCCATATAAACTTCCCAAATACCTCCCAATGAGGTTATTTTCCCTTGAGTATATAAGGCAGATTATTAATTCTGATGCAATCAATTTCCTGGCAGCTAAGAAAAAGACACAGTTCAAAATCAAGAATCGGGTTGGCCCTTTCATTTGTAACAGCAGAGATGCAGATCCAGAGGCTAAAAATTATTTGCAGGAGTTTAAATTCAAGAAAAGTTTTCTATGTTATTATGATCCTGTAGGAGTAATAAGTAAATAGAGAGTTAAATGCAAACTAACTCCTTATGTGCATGAGAAGAAACTAGACATTGAAAAATTCTCCAATCAGTCTGAATGGTTGGAGAACACCTTGATAGAGGCAGAGAAACAAGGTAATACTGGTCAAACTTTGCAAACTCCATTCCAAGAAGATAAAATCTCAAAGAGAATAAGAGAGGAAGGATCATATACTACAGAAACTACAAATGAAACCAAATTTAAATTGATGTATAGGAAGAAACCTAAGTTAAATCTTGTCAATGAACGAGTATAAGTAATAGAAGTGATTGATACATATACAACAGCAAAGGAAAATGCACCTCCTATAGTAATTGAAGAAAAACATCAGCCTTCAACTTCTAAAACTGATCTTATTCAGAAGTAGCACAGTGTTGAAATGTCATCTTCCAACAAACTAGCACAGAAGGAGATGGATATTATGCAGAAATACATAGAGATAAAGATGAGAAATGAGGCTTTGAAGAATGATACATACAATCAATATTTGAAGCAGACACCCAGTTACCAAAGCAGATTACTTTCTTCTTCTCACTATAATACTAGAAAAATGAAAATGACCTTCCTACAGCCTAAAGTAAAGAATCCTAAATCATCAGCTGATTATAAAAATTCCTCATATGAATTTCAAGTAGATGATCTTCATCCTATTGATCAAACAGAATTTCACAAACAAGTTTGTGAAATGCTTTACTCCAAAATGAAAAATAAGGCCATGAGTGTACAGAAGCTCCAAAACACTCTAGAAAACATCAAAGATTAGCTCAAGCTAGAAAAAGCATTCTCTCAAGCTATAGACAACAGAATCAAATCACTAAAATAATTGGTTATTGAAGTAGGATATGATCCTAGTAATGTCAAAGTTGCAGATGAATTGATTAAGAAGAACAATGTAGACATTTCTCCATTAAAGAAGCAACTTAATCTTCCTCCTACAGAACAGCCTCAAGCAAAGGAAGTGTTGCAAGATACAAATAAAAAAGATGAGATGATGAGTCTCATACTTCAGTTGACTGCCCAGATCAAAGAAATGTAAAATGAAATGGACAAGTTGGTCTAGGATAAAAAGTATATAAGAGCGGAAGAAGTTCTAGTCACAGTCATTCCTGTAGTCACCATATTTGTGCCTTCTTGTTGGAACAGGGTCTCCTACAAAGCTGTGAAACTGGTCCATTTTGTATAATTTTGACTATATTTAGTCTAACACAGGGGTTTTTGGGTGGGTAAAAGTGCCTAAAGAATTGTAAATGGGTCAAGGGTAGACCAAGAGTCTGCAAACCACGGTTTGCGGACCATTGGATGCATAGGCTAAAATAGTATAAGTAGTTGAACCTTTTTGAGTTGTAGGATAGGCTAAAAATGATAAGATATTGCTGCTAAGTATGAATCGATAGATCTGGTCAGGGTTTTTGGGTAAGGAATCTTGCTGCTGTGTGCGCGGAGGGCCTCTGTCCTATAGTGTGTGGACCCTACTGTTGTGTGCATAGGTTGGGTTTTTGGGGTTTTATAAATAGATCAGAAAGATTAATGAATGTGGAAGTATTGTTGCCTATCTGAATCCATTGGAATTACTGTGATATGAATCTGTGACATCTTGATTACTTAGTATGTGCTGTTGTATTATTGATTTAAGTTGCGAACATACTTGTGTACTTATTTATGCTGTGATCTAGGTTTTTTCTACTTGCTTCATACAAGAATATTTGAAATAGCTGTGTATTGTTATATGAATTCTTGATCTGTTGATTTCTGTGAGTAATATTGTTCTTACGCATGTGGATGCAAATGGAATATAGGCTCTGTGATATCGGATCGGGTCACAATCAGGGTGAACGCTTGACTTACCCACCCTTTCCCAGGGTGCGGAAACCTAGTTCCGGCACCCACCCATACTACTTCGGGTATGCTTTGGCCTGCGCAAGTAGGTCACTGTTGAAAGGGCTAGTAGTATAGGGGTTTGTTGGCAAACCTTGAACATCCGAACCTAGTTCAAGACCCCTTGAGCCAACAAATGGTTCCATTGTTGGGACCTGGAGCATTTTGAGAGAGGGATCGGGTAATGCCAAGGCCGTACTGGAAGCCGGAGAGAAAGGAAATTGATGAATGGTTTGAACAGCAAGTTCAGGAATTTACCATAAAATAAAACCGCAGTAAGAGGTGGACCCCCGATGAGTGGAATAATAAGTACATTTTCACAGAGATCTATGAGATCTTCTTTGTAACGATTGTGATTGAGCTCCAGGAGTGGCTCGCAAGACTGGTAGATTTCCATAAGTGTTGGAAGGACAAGCAGATCACAGAGTGGACCCCCGAACTAATCCAACAGCTAGAAAATAATGATAACACCATCACTTGCACTGTGGAACATTGGGTAGACAGCGTGTTAGGGGGATTTGTGATAAAACTTGCCATTGATCAGTTCGTCTTCTACTCTAAATAAAAGTGAAGATTCTTCACGGGCTTCCAAGGTAAGTTTCTGAACACATTGCCATTTCTAGTCAAGATATTATTATGCGAAAAGAGTATTCTGTGTAGCCATACCAAGTGAAGGACCTCTGATCTGGATGGGAGCACAACATGGAGTTTCAAGTACTATAGGGCCAACCTAGAGGGATATTGATTGGTCTACAATCCAGTAAGGGAAGTAGCTTCGCAGAGTCCTCCAGCCACACTACTTTCAAATCAGCCTGGAGGTGAGAATTCACCGACCCCTCCACTACCGAAAGATGACATGGCTGCGCACTTGAAATTTTTGACCTTTAAGGGTGTGGGGGATGCAGACATGGATCAGTTCTGGTTTGTCGCAGGATCGGTATGGACTGCGCAGAATGTGGCTAGCGATGTAGTGAAAAGGAATAACTGTCCCTTGCCTTCGAAGGAAGATCTTTGGACTAGTAAATGGGATACCTCAGCCAAAACACAAATGCAACCATTGAAGAGATTAAGAATGCCCTAAAATAGCAGTTCAAAAAACCTAAGTCCTACTCCCAAATCGTGTTTGATCTAAAGGATTTCAAGGAAGGACCTTCTGCATCTATGTGGGAGGTCCATCAACGACTAAATAAGGTGATCAGAGAAGGGGGATTCCAATATGATGACTGAAAACACATGTAATGGTTTATTTCTATGTTGCTACATCACCTGCGTGTACCTATGGGGCACCAAACTTTTGAATCACAGGAGAAGGCCTTGGAAGGTGCCATGAAGTTAGAAGCTGCACCTCGAGACGAGACTCTGCTGGGCATCCAATAGATCCAGGGACAGCTGGAAGCAATGCATGTAGAGATCCAGAACCTGGGAAATGAATGAGGGGCAGAGGCTAGCCCCGAAATATGGTGCATACGATGCCGGGTGAATGGCCATACCAAGGATAACTATCCTCTATTAGCAGATTATGTGCAGGCTAGGGGACCTAGCCCATTGTGCCCTAGGGAAGCTATGGGACCTAGTGGGCCAGTGCTCTGGTGCAATGATTGTTGTGTCTCAGGGCTGCACGATACTAACCAATATCCCCGCCTTGTTGCATATGTCCCAGAGGTAAAGCAGCAATGGTGTAGGTTCTGCAGATCGGTGGGACATGATGAACAGAAATTTCGGACATATGATTTGATTATTGATCGAAGAAAATTATACAGAGTACAATCAGATCCTACGTCACCAAGGACCCTCGTAGGTATAGGCGGCTCCCCATCAAGGGGCAGGGGAGGAGGACGTGGTGGAAGTACAGGACGGGGATGAGGTCAGCTAATCTGCTATAATTGTGGAGAAGCAGGACACTTTCCAAGGGACTGCCTGAACCCCACCAGGAAATCTTTCCGATATTGCAGACAGCTGGACCATGCGATTGAATATTTCTTGATCTTGATAGCGAAAATGCAGGAAAATCAGTCGACACCTATGCAGAATGTGCAGAGAGTTAAGGCTGAGCTACGAAACAAAGATCCGAGTGTGAATGTGGTGACACGCGGTAGGATGGCGACTAGGGGGCCTGAGGAGGAGGCTGCAATGGAACCTCTGATCCGTCAATCCACTCTCAAACAAGAAGGCCTGGACCTAAAAATGGGGAAAGAAACATTTATCACAGCTCGCAAGGACTTTGCTGAGACAAAGGCAACTACTTCTCGGCCACCTGCGAACCTCAAGGCAGATGATGAGGTTGAGCCCTTTTTGTAGGCATGTATGATGTTATCACAAAATCATACCTGATAGGCTGCTCATCAAACTGATCTTGTGCAACTATTTCAAACCAAGCTTTTGTTTGAGGCTTAGCCTCCTCAACCTGAGAGGGCTCTCTCAAGGGTTACTGATTTTAAATAAAATTGAAGATGGCTAACTCTATGTGTGGTCATAAATAGATAAATGATTGAATTTGGTTGTAAATCACATTAGCAAGAGTACATTGAGCTTATGGAGTCATGATAGCTTCAGTAAAACCAATCAATCTACTTAGCATGGAAGTTGAGGCATGTTAGAGTTTTAGTCAAAAGATACACATGTGAAACAGTAGAAACACAGTCAATTTGCCTACATAGGAAGTCAGAGCATCAAGGATGAATTCTGAGTAAATGTAAGCAAATACCACTGCAATAGATAGTAAAAGGATGCAATATAACAAACACACACTAAAACTCTGTATGAATCTCAAGTTGGCTAAGTAAACTTCTCTATGTTAAAACTAGAAATAGTCACTTACAGTAAACACAGTCTTTTTGCTAAAAATGTCCAACCCTTAGCATTTCAAATTATTCCTCTTTATAGATAATTTACATCATAGGATAACCTTATCCTCAACTAGATACCTTGAAATCCTACTATTTGACACCTTTTCTAACAATAAACATGGTCTTTATTACAAAATAACAGTTGCAAACCTAATGAGAAATCCTATTTCAAATAGGAATAAAACTCTTTAACTTTACTCCTAACAACCTTATCTATATTTAATTACATCAAATGACACTTTAATTTTCATGAAGTCAAATTTTGAAGATAAGCTCCAGCCTGTTATGACCATAAAGCTCATGATGTTGTTCTCCTAAAACCTAGGAAACTGTCTCCATGTTTTTTAGGCCTTTGATTTCTTTGACTCCTTGTGATATTATGACCATTTATGAACCATGATTTAGATGCCATTTTCTGTCAATAACTAAAACCATATGTCTTCAATCACTTCCCTGTGCCATTTGTGCAACATTGACTTCGAATTATCCAAAAATATTGAAAACAGACCTGCGCTACGAAAGCATCACAGTTTCGTAGCGCAGTGTTTTAGCCCATTTCTTTTAATATTTTGATCTTTTCCATTCAAGGTGGCTTTCATATACAATTGACATGTTTCCTCTAGATATTTTAGGGCAAAAATTTCAAAACTTCCCCTCAAAATTGATAAGGAAAAGGGTGAAAAGGCTGCTGCAGCAGTTTCGTAGTGCTTTTCACCCTTTTTGCACTACAGGCGCTAAGAAACTGCTATGCAAGAAGTTTTTTCCAGATTTTCACAAAATTTTTAAAAAAAAAAGGTACCACAGCTTTAGAAAATCATTGGCCTCATCAAAACCATCAGACATTTGAACTAAAAACATAATCTTCAAAAAAATTTGATCCTTCTTTCCCATTTAAACTTTGTTTTGAATTTCTCATTTTGTACCTCTGCTTTTTAGTTCATCTTGAGACTGTTTTAATTGTAGCTCAAAATATTTCACTTGGATTTTTAGTTTCCTGTTACTTGATTTCAAATGCGTGTTGAACACTCTAACAAACCTTGCCTCTTTAATAGATGGAACTATCCATGTGTAGAACTTTTGGGCACTACTTGGGATCCCTGACCTAGCAATTGTTTGACCTTCCCAAACAGCTTTCAACCTTTTGAATTTTGTCTTTTCAATGATGTGTTGTCTTGCCCTCTCTCTCAACATTTCCATTTCTTAATTTTCTAGTTTCAAACTTTCTTCCAACACCTGACACTCTGACATATGTGTTTGTCCCTTCTCTACCTTGTTGACTGCATGCTCTATTATAGGATATGAGATATCAATCACCTTTTCGGGGGCCTTATCTACTTCAATAGTTACTTGGATGTCTTCACTGCTTCCTTGGAGTTTATTTTCTTGTCTGGTTAGAGGTTTCCTAGCTTGGAAATCAAAAGCTGCATTCTCACCTTCAAAATCCAATTTCTTTGCTGACTTGATTTTTTTCTGTTTAGGATCATTCACTTCAATAAAATCTTCCCCACAATGGGTTATTCTTCTATGTATATTGCATGCAATATATCATCCAAGTTGCCTTTCATATTTGGAATTTCCTCTGCCATTGGCACAATTTCTTTTCCCTTTGATGCTGATACTTGACTTCTTGTCTTTCTCTGACTTTCTTGCTTACTAGCCACATGTTTCTGTTTTTTTTCTTTGACCTTTTCTACTTTTTGTTTTGCAGGTGATGGGGTTTGTGCAACAAGAACTGATTCTTTCTCAATTCTATCTTGAACATGTTTCCTAGGTTTCAACTTCACAAACCTCTTAGCTTTGGTAATTATTGGCTGACTGGATTTTGCTATTGGTTTTCAAGGATTTCCCTTGATCTTAGGGTTTTTAGCTGGAATTAGGGCTTCCATTTCAAATCCACTCATAAATAAAAAGGAAGACCAATCTTTATTTATTTTCTGTAGCTCATTTAAAACCAGTAACTTAATAAAACCATGATGAAACAGAGATGTTTCACAGCCATCGAATTTATCTTGGACTTTGTCAGCCATTTTGGAAAGGCTTCTATGCAAGAAGAATGGTAAATCTAATGATATCATTCCTGTGAAATGCAACAGTAGTTTAAAATGATAAGTGTAGACTTTATGGTACCTGCCTTCACATGTGAAATATATTTTGATGTTGAATAGCAGCTTTGCCTAGTTATCCTTGATACAGCTCCTGGGTATTGCATTGTTCAAGTCCATGTCTACAAATTCAGGTTTCATAAACTCCTTTCATGGTTCCATGTCAAACCTGAAACCTTTAAACCAAGACTTTTGTCCCCTTGGTATCTCTGTCATAGCAGCTATGATCTCAGGTGTCACTGGCATATTTACCATTCCAACTTTGGTGGTGGTTCCACTGAAATGTAGAGAAAAATCTTTGGACACTTGAGTGTGGCAACCTTGAAGCTTTTCTCAAAATTTTAAACAACTAGCCTTGCTAAAAGCCTCCATCACCATTTGATCCTCCATAATAGCATTTGCATTCTCAGGTTCATATCTAAGACAATGTCCACCTCTGTGGATCTTCTTTTCTTCTGCCATGTTTCCTATAGAAAAGTATGTTTGTTTCTCTAAAACCTGTAAATCAGCCTCTCTTGAGCAGATGAATAGCCTCGCTTGACTTAATGAAAATTATCTTTGGATAGAACAACCATAAAATTTTCCTCATTGTTTCAGATCTTGGACATCATAGGTGAAGGTGAATAAAATAGGAATGACTCAATTAGACAAAAGAAATTCCAATTAGGGATGTCACTTCATGACTGAATGATGTTTAATTGATACCCTATCATGAAAAGTATGAATGTAGGACAAGTGGGTACTACGAATATGTTAATTAACCAACTCACCATACTCCTATCATGTCATTCCCCAACTGAAACTGACAAATCCTGGCTTATTTGACACGATAGCTACGAAACCGCGCTTTCGTAGTGCTCATAGTGTAAATTTTACAGTTTGCGCTATGAAAGCAGCAGCTCTTTCGTAGCAAAAAACTCGTTTTTTGAACTATTGGCGCTATGAAACTGTGGTTTTGTTGTAATTGCAGGAAATCAAACTAAAACCTACTTAGATGACCTTTACATGAAAAATGTGAGCTTTTTAACTATGGAATGGACCTAAAGACCTCTTTTGAATTTGGATTGTGAACATTAAAATTCTTAAGAGTATGACATACCCTTAACCATTCTCAAATGACCTTCAAAACTATTTAGATCATGATCAAAACAGAGTTGACATGCCATTTTTAAATTTTTTTTTTTTTTAATGATGACAGTGACTCCACTTGGGATAGTGTGCCCCTGTGGTACACTAAGAACCAGCAGTTCCAGTGTTGCTCTCTATTTTCTTGATCAAAATAGTAAAAACCTTGAAATTTCCAAGCTCCCTCCACAATCTCTAATGGCCTTCACCTCGGGCTCAAGCTTCCTGATTTTGCTTGTCATTATTAGCAGAAAAAATTGTAAAATGAAATATATACAATGACATGAACCATCCATCATATTTTAGGAAGAATAATGCTTCAAAAACCTGCCATTGACAGGTCCTCCAACATATGGTTTTCCATCTACCTCCTTCAGTATATAAGTATTGTTTCCATGGAAAGCAGCTACCTTGAAAGGACCTTTCCATAAGTTCTCAAACTTACCATGTTTGCCTTTTTCTTCAATTCTGGCCTCCCATTTCAGCACTTCATCTTAAATTTGAAAATTCTCTTCCTTGATATTCTTATCAAATGTCTTCTTGATTATGTTTTGACATTGCTGATTACTGTCATAAACCTCATTCCTTTTCTCTTACAGAGCTATCAGTTGATTAATTCTTCTTTGGATTGCATTTGGTTCCTCTTCTAGCCCTTGAATCAACTTCATAATAGGTACTCCTAGTGATGTAGGAAAAATAGCCTCAACTCCATATAGCAGTTCATATGGTGAAGTTCCAATTGACCTCTTTGAACATATCCTATCAGACCATAAGGAATACTTCAGTTTCAAATGCCAAGCTTTCTTATTTTCCTACAACTCCCTTTTAATGATCCTCACAATGCTCTTGTTAGAAGATTCAGCAAGGCCATTTCCTTGCGGATAGTATGCAGTAGAATGCCCAAGAGTAATATGATATTGATGACAAAAATTGATCAGCTTCTTAGACTTGAATGCTTGCACATTATCAGTTATAGTCTTCATGGGGCAACCAAATCTAGACAAGATATTATTTTCTAAAAAAGAGATAACCACAGAATCATTTTCTTGCCTATTTGGGATTTCTTCAATCCATTTGGTGAAGTAATAAGTCATTGTAAGAATCCAACGATGCTAACCTGAAGATGATGGATGAATCTCTCTGATAAAATCTAGCCCCCATTGCTGGAATGGTGCTTCTACATAAATAGGCATCAAAGGTAAGGGTACAAGTTTCTTCTTACCTTCGAAAATCTGGCATTCATGGCAAGCAACAACCCTCTTGTAAACATCCTTAAACATTGTTGGCCAATAAAACTCTGCTCTCAGAATTTTGTTCATTGTCGCCTTCCAATAATGGAAACCTCCACAATCTCCTTTATTAAATTCCTCAATAACTTTATCAGCCTCTTCCTCCAACAAGAAATTTAACAAAATTCCACTGGTATCCTTCCAAAACAAATTTATGTCAAATATAAAATATCTCAAAGATTTCAGTTTAAAAAACCTTGCTTTGGATTTTTTCAAATCAACAGGCGCTTGATGGTGTTGTAGGACAAAACAACTTCCTTGTACCAATCTGAGGTGATATATTTTTCTTCAATAGGAACTAGGTCCTCATCTTCATCTGAAATTTCTGATATTTCTGCAATCCAATTTAAATTAAGACAGTCAAAGTTTGATTGTGCCATCAAATTCTACAAGCCTTGCCCTTTGACCAATTTTGTTAGTTTAATCTCAATATCATATTCTAGCAACTTGGTGATCCATTTCCCCCTCTTACCATCAGGATCGGCTTGAGTGTGGATGTCTTTCACAACAATATTAGGAACAAACGCCACAATATGAGAATGCAAAATATAAATTCTGAAATCTTTGATAGCCTTTACCAAAGCATATGCTTGCTTTTCTATGATGTTATAATTTAGTTCAGAATTGGCTAATGTCCTACTAAAGAAAGAAATTGGTTGTTCAATACCTTGTTGTCCCTTTTGTAGAAAAACTCCGGCAATAGTATTCTCTGATGCAAAGGTAAAAACCAGAAATTCCTTGGAAAAATCAGGATTGATCAATAATGGTGCCTGTGTGAGTGCTCTTTTGATTTGTTCAAATGAATTTCTTTCCTCTGTTGTGCACTTAATATCAATTCCCTTTTTCAGCGTCTTTGTTATATCCTTCACAATCTTAGCAAAATTAGGAATAAACAGCTTTACAAAATTAACTTTTCCAAGGAAAGATTGAATCTCCTTCCTACTTCTTGGAAAATCCACCTTCTGAATTGCATTGAACCTGCTTGGATCAATCTTAATCCCATCTTTAGAAATGATATGACCAAGTAATTTACCTGAAGTTAAAGCAAAAATACTTTTGGTGGGATTTAGAGAGATGCCAAACCTTCTACATTTCAGCAGAATTATTTCCAAATGTTTCAAGTGATCTTCTTCCTTCCTTGAAATATTGTTATGTCATCAAGATACACAACCACCATATTTTATTTTTCTTTGGAAAAAGAAATGTCCATTTCCCTTTGAAAATTAGCTCCTGCATTCATGAGACGAAATGGCATCTTGGGGTACATAAAAGTACCCCATGGTGTAGTAAAGGTTGTTTTTTCCTTATCATCAGGATGCACAAGGATCTGATTATAACCTAAAAAACCATCAAGCATAGACCTTATCTGAGAACCAACAATAGTTTGAAAAATTTGATCCATCTTTGGAAGAGGATAATTATCTTTCAGGGAGGCTTTATTCAGATTTCTGAAATCAATGCATATTCTGATGTCCCCACTTTTCTTCCTAACCAGAACCAAATTTGCAAGCCAATTTGAAAACCTGATTGGGACTATGATTCTAGCATCAAAGATTTTTTTAACCTCCCTCTCAATCAAAGGCATGAGGAGTGGGTTAATCCTCCTTAACTTCTGCTTGAAAGGTCTTTCATTTTCTTTAATGGGAATAGTGTGCTGAATAATGGTGGGATCATATTCTTTAAAATCAGCATAGTTCCAAGAAAAGACATCTATGAATCTCTTCATCATTTCAACATATTTAAATTTCATATCAGCTGAAAGAAATTTTGAAAGTTTAATTATTTGGGGCATAGCTATAGTACCAAGGTTACAACTCTCAACTTCTTCATCATCAGCTTGCATCTTGGGAGATTTAAAAACATCATTCTGATCAAAAAAAATTTCTATAGGTATGAGTCCCTTTGGTATGGAATTATTCTTTAATTGCAAAACTTCAAAATTTCCTTTCGATTTAGCTAACATGTTCTGCTGATCTATTTGTACATTTTCAAATTCTTCTTTCAACTCAATAAAAATTTTCACCTGTTGATCATCCTCAAAAACTTGCCAATGAGTAATATTATCAAGAATGGTTGGCCTATGGCAGACTTCAACTTCATACTTTTTTGTGGAGTGTAAAGGAATAATGAAAAGGCTTGCATAGACCGTAAGAGAATCAGCAATGGAGTTTTGTTCTCTAGTTTTGACTGTGAATGAATAGGCGTGAAAGTTTTCTAACATGTCCAAAACCAAATTACTATATGCTCTCATCCTTGTGTCCTTTGTTTGATAAACACCCTCAATCTATTTTATGACTAATTCTGAATCTCCAAAAACAGAAATATTTTTAGCATTCATTATTTTCAACACTTCTAAACCCAAAATCAAGGATTCATATTCGGCCATGTTATTCGTACAATCAAAGTTTAGTTTATAGGAAAAGAAATTACTTTCATCAGTTGGATTTCTAATCCATATCCCTGCTCCTTCTCCTTATTTGCCTGCTAAACCATCAAAAAATAATTACCACCAACCTTCTTTCTCTTTATTGTTGACTTGCTGACCTTCCGCTTGCTGATTTTCAGACTGTCGAATTTCAGAACTCTGATTTTCTACTTTCTTTTCTTCCTCCTCTTCATTAGTCAATTCATTGAAAATAATAGCAGAACCAAGCTCAGTATTAAGAGCATAAATTGGAAATTTTTTGGGTTTATCTTTGCTACTCACCATGTAGGCCATCCTTGTCTCTCGATAAAATCTTCTTTTCTCTCCAAAAACTGGAATAGTAGCATAAGTAAGATCCATCTGCATTGTACCTTTAACTTTTGTTGCCCATGACCTTGACAACAACATACTAAACTTCTGTGGAATGTCTGCTACAATAATATCCATGGCTACAGTCTTAGCAGGAACTTGTGTCAGTCCAATAACAACATCTTTGATTAGACCAATGCATTGAACTCTTTTTGAATCAAAAGAAAACAAATCTTTGTATGGCCTAGTTATTTCTAACCCCATTCTTTCCATGATTACTTTGGGCATAAGATTTTGAGAAGCCCCTGAATCTAACGTAGCATTATGCAATGTCATGTCGTGAATTCTAAGACTCACATAAAAAGGAGGAACTACCTCATTCTGTTCATCTTCTAGTCTTGGGCCCAAATATATGGTCGGATGATCTTTTAATACATTCAAGATATCAGCAGCTCCAGGTTGTCAGTTTAGCATTTTAACAATCTTGCTTCTATATTTATCTACCTTGAGAATTTCACCAAAAGGGATTGATATTTTTATCTTAGAAATTTCATTCTCAAGATTGAAAACAAAAATAGATTTTTCAGCTTCTTTGGTAGGAAGGACAACAGGTGTATCTTTCTTACCTTCAACGACCTTAGGAGCTTTCTTCTTTCCATTAACAGCCTTAAGTGCATCCTTATTTGGTTGTGTCTTGTTTGCAATGATATGTACATTCCTATTTCTGAGATTATATTGTTTCTACATCTCAAAAATGGCATGTTGATACCCCTTTAGATAGTCTGATGTTTCTTCTTCATGATTGTTTTGATCTGATTGATCATGTTCTTCCTTGGTCAAGAAAATTCCTGACATTTCTTCATCAAAACAATGAATAGACTCTTTAGGCTCTTTAGGGCCATCTTCTTCATCAACCAAATTCTACTGAAAAGGAGGTCTCACTAGAGGATCAAGTTGCCGATTTCTATTCTCCCTTGGTCTTTGCTGATTCTGAGGTCTCCTAAACTAAGGGTTTCTAAATTGAGGTTCATGTCGTGTAGGAGGAGCAGAGATATTGCCAAGGGCTAATCTATCCATCAATTTTTCCATTGTTTGCATCATTGAATCTAGTTTGTCTTGAGATGTAGAAGATGAAGGTTTCTCCTCCTCTTTCAACTTACCCTTACCCATTTTTGACTTTTTAGCTACTATCAAATTAACCTCCACCTTCACAGCATCATTTTTCATTTCAACAAGTGTAGGAGATTCTCTTTCTCTCAAAAATATGGGGAACTCATAGTCGAAAGCTTCAGCATACCTCATTTGAGCTAAATCTTTTGGTGGTTTAAAATGAGCAGGAATATAATCTAACACTTTATTAAACCTTTTTGAAAAAATTTGGACAGATTCATCAGTAGCTCTTTTCAAATTACTATATTCAGTAAGAGCTTGTACTGGATTAGTTCTATTTCCCCATTTTCTTAGAAACACATCTTCAAATTCATTCCAATTATGAATACTTCCGGGGGCAAGAGCTTTATACCATTTCCTAACCTCTACAGTAAAACTCTAAGTGAACAATCTCAATTTAACATCTTCATTATCAACCTCCTCCCTATCTACAAAGTCATTAAATTGATCTACATGATCCTTTGTTGTAATGTCTTCATCAGTTCCCCATGTTTTAATTATAGCATCATATTTACTTGGGAGGTCATGTAAGATAGCAGGAAGGATAAGATCAGGGGTGTATCTAGTAGGCGCAACAGGTGGATTTCCAGCCATGGTCAGAGGTACTGTGGTAATTTTAGGAAAGGAAGAAATAGTAGATGATAAACTGCTATGAGGAGGACTGCTTAGTCTTTGTAGGCCACTAACAATTGAGCTCCAGTTGAGAAGAGGTAAACCAGCTTTACTTTTCAAAAATACCTCGAAAGGATCAAGCTCCTTTAATTTGTCTAGAGACTCTCTTTCCAAAAACAATTCTAAAGTGACAGCTTCCCAGAATTCGTCTTTATATTCTTGTGTTACTAGAGCTGAGGTGTCAATTCCTCTCTTTTGTAAGTCTAAGATATTTTCAATTAGCTCCTTTTCATTTTCTGATCTAAACAAAACCTCATGAATTTTATCATCAACTCTTTTGTCTTCAGGATTTCTTGATATTTCAGAGGACAAGGATTTTGAATGAGATGGAGTACCTGATATTTCAGAAATTCCTTGAATGCCTCTTGAAATGGTGTTTGGATTGTCCACGATGGTAGGTGGATCTGGGTTAGGATTACTCCAAGTGTATCTCCTTATCGAAGCCACCTTTGAACATATAAAATTTAAATGGAGTCACCAAGGTAGATGCAGCCCCGAAAAGCTTCCTGAGCTCCTGCTACCTTCAGAAGTTTAGCTTCAAAATCTCGGGAAAGTATAATCTTCAGACTCCCAGCAGACGCACCAAACGTTTATCACAAAATCAAACTTGATAGGCTGCTCATCAAACTAGTCTTGTGCAACTATTTCAAACCAAGCTTTTGGTTGAGGCTTAGCCTCCTCAACCTGAGAGGGCTCTCTCAAGGGTTATTGATTTTAAATAAAATTGAAGATGGCTAAATCTATGTGTGGTCATAAACAAATAAACAATTGAATTTGGTTGTAAATCACATTATCAAGAGTACATTGGGCGTATGGAGTCATGATAGCTTCAGTAAAACCAATCAATCTACTTAGCATGGAAGTTGAGGCATGTTAGAGTTTTAGTCAAAAGATACACATGTTAAACAGTAGAAACACAGTCAATTTGCCTACATAGGAAGTCAGAGCATCAAGGATGAATTCTGAGTAAATATAAGCAGATACCACTACAATAGATAGTAAAAGGATGCAATAGAACAAACACACACTAAAACTCTTTATGAATCTCAAGTTGGCTAAGTAAACTTCTCTGTATTAAAACTGAAAATAGTCACTTATAGTGAACACAGTCTTTTTGCTAAAAATGTCCAACCCTTAGCATTTCGAATTATTCCTCTTTATAGATCATTTACATCATAGGATAACCTTATCCTCAACTAGATATCTCGAAATCCTACTGTTTTACACCTTTTCTAACCATAAACATGGTCTTTATTACAAAATGACAATTGCAAACCTAATGAGCAGTCCTATTTCAAATAGGACTAAATTTTTTTAACTTTAATCCTAACAACCTTATATATATTTAATTACATCAAATGACACTTGTATTTTCATGAAGTCAAATTCTGAAGATGAGGTCTAACCTGTTGTGACTATAAAGCTGATGATGTTTTTCTCCTAAAACCTAGGAAACTGTCTCCCTGTTTTTTAGGCCTTTGATTTCATTGACTCCTTGTGACATTCTGACCATTTATGAACCATGATTTAGATGCCATTTGTTGTCAATAACTAAAACCATATGTCTTCAATCACTTCCCTATGTCATTTTTGCAACATTGACTTCGAATTATCCAAAAAGATTGAAAACAGACCTACACTACGAAAGCAACAAAGTTTCATAGCGCTTTTCGTAGCGCAGTGTGTTAGCCCATTTCTTTTAATATTTTAATCTTTTCCATTCAAGGTGGCTTTCATATGCACTTGACATGTTTCCTCTAGATATTTCAGGGCAAAAATTTCAAAACTTCCCCTCAAAATTGATAAGGAAAAGGGTGAAAAGGCTGCTACAGCAGTTTCGTAGCGCTTTTCATTCTTTTTGCACTACAGGTGCTACGAAACTATTGTGCAAGTATTTTTTTCCAGATTTTCACAAAATTTTTAAAACAAAAGGGTACCATAGCTTCAGAAAATCGTTGGCCTCATCAAAACCATCAAACATTTGAACTAAAAACATAATCTTCACAAAATTTGATCCTTCTTTTCCATTTAAACTTTCTTTTGAATTTTTCATTTTGTACCTCTGGTTTTTATTTCATCTTGATACTGTTATAATTGTAACTCCAAATATTTCACTTGGCTTCTTAGTTTCCTGTTACTTTCTTTCAAATGAGCATTTATCACTATAACAAACCTTGCCTTTTAATAGCTGGAACTGTTCATGTGTAGAACTGTTGGGCACTACTTGGGATCTCTGACCTAACAATTGTTTGACCTTCCCAAACAGATTTCAACCACTTGAATTCTGTCTTTTCAATGCTGTGTTGTCTTGCCCTCTTTCTCAACAATTCCTTTCTTGATTTTCTAGTTTCAACCTTTCTTCAAACAACTGACACTCTGACATGTGTTCTTTTCCCTTCTTTACCTTGTTGACTGCATGCTCTACTATAGCAGATGAGAGATCAATCCCCTTTTCAGGGGCCTTAGCTACTTAAATAGTTACTTGGGTGTCTTCACTTCTTCCTTGGAGTTTCTTTCCTTGTCTGGTTAGAGGTTTCCTAGCTTGGAAAACAAAAGTTTCATTCTCACCTTCAAAATCCAATTTTTTTGTTGACTTGATTTTTTTTCTATTTAGGATCATTCACTTCAACAAAATTTTCCTGCACAATGGGTGATTCTTCTATGTATATTGCATGCAATATATCATCCAATTTTCCTTTCATATTTGGATTGTCCTTTGCCATTGACACATTTTATTTTCCCTTTGATGTTGATACTTGACTTCTTGTCTTTCTATAACTTTCTTTCTTACTAGCCACCTATTCTAGTTTTGTTTCTTTGACCTTTTCTACTTTTTGTTTTCAGGTGATGGGGTTTGTGCAACAAGCACTGATGCTTTCTCAATTCTATCTTCAACCTGTTTCCTAGGTTTCAACTTCATAAACCTCTTAGCTTTGGTCATTACTAGTTGACTAGATTCTGCTATTGGTGTTGAAGGATTTCCCTTGATCTTAGGGTTTTTAGTTGGAGTCAAGGCTTCCATTTCAAATCCACTCATAAATAAAAATGAAGACCAATCTCTATTTATTTTTTGTAGCTCATTTAAAACGAGTAACTTAATCAAACCATGATGAAACAGGGATGTTTCATAACCATCAGATTTAGCTTGGACTTTGTCAGCCATTTTGGAAAGGATTCTATGCAAGAAGAATGGTAAATCTAATGATATCATTCCTATGAAATGCAATAGTAGTTTAAAATTATAAGTGTAGACTTTATGGTACCTACCTTCACATGTGAAATATATTTGGATGTTTAATATTAGCTTTGCATAGTTATCATTGATACAGCTCGTGGGTATTGCATTGTTCAAGTCCATGTCTACAAATTCAGGTTTCATAAACTCCTTGCATGGCTCCATGTCCAACCTGAAACCTTTAAACCAAGACTTTTGTCCCCTTGGTATCTCTGTCACAACAACTATGATCTCAGGTGTCACTGGCATATTTATCATTCCAACTTTGGTGGTGGTTCCACTGAAATGTAGAGAAAACTCTTTGGACACTTGAGTGTTGCAACCTTGAGGCTTTTCACAAAATTTTAAACAACCAGCCTTGCTAAAAGCCTCCATCACCATTTGATCTTCCATAACAGCATTTGAATTCTCAGGTTCATATCTAAGACAATGTCCACCTCTGTGGATCTTCTTTTCTTCTACCATGTTTCCTATAGAAAACCCTGTTTGTTTCTCTAAAACCTATAAATCGGCCTCTCTTGACCAGATGAATAGCCTCGCTTGATTTGATGAAAATTATCTTTGGATAGAACAACCATAAAATTTTCCTCACTGTTTTAGAGCTTGGACATCATAGGTGAAGGTGAATAAAACAAGAATGACTGAATTAGACAAAATAAATTCAAATTAGGGATGTCACTTCATGACTAAATGATGTTTAATTGATACCCTATTATAAAAATGATGAATGTAGGACAAGTGGGTACTATGAATCTGTTAATTAACTGACTCACCATACTCCTATCATGTCATTCCCCAACTGAAACTGACAAATCCCGGCTTATTTGACACGATAGCTACGGAACCACGCTTTAGTAGCACTCACAGTGTAAATTTTGCAGTTTGCGCTACGAAACTAGCAGCGCTTTCATAGCACAAAACTCATTTTTTGAACTATCGGCACTACAAAACTGTGGTTTTGTAGCTAATTGCAGGAAATCAAACTAAAACCTACTTAGATGACCTTTACATGAAAAATGTGAGATTTTTAACGATGGAATGGACCTGAAGACCTCTTTTGAATTTTGATTGTGAAAACTAAACTTCTTAAGAGTATGACATACCCTTAACCATTCTCAAATGACCTTCAAAACTATTTAGATCATGATCAAAATAGAGTTGACATGCCATGTTAAAAAAAAAAAAAAAAATTAGTGATAACATATGAAACTGTTGCGCAACCCAAAGGTTGTGGAGAACCTTCAGGCATAAATAGATAACTGTGTAGAACAACCCAATGTAACCCTGGAAGTGCAGGATGTGCGCAAGCTATACAGGTATAAGAAATACACCGGAAGAGAAATGCGGTTGTCTGCGCAGATCGGTGACTACGAAATGAGCCAGGTTATTTTGGACCTAGGATCAAATTCGAACGTGCTACCTAATCATACTTGGCAACAAATGGGAGAGCCTAAGTTGGAATGGTCTGCAATTCATCTATGCATGGAAAATAAATAGAAAATCATCCCGCTAGGAAGATTTTCTAAAATTACGGTGGATATTGCAGGAGTAAAAGCCTGAGAAAACTTTGAAGTGATAGAAATTTTAGAAGATGCGGACCCCTACCCTGTGCTCTTGGGATTGGACTGGGCCATAGATATGGGCGGTATCATCAACCTCAAAAAGAGAAGCATGGTGTTTTAGAATAACGGCACAAGGGTGATAGTACCATTAAATCCTTCGGAAGGTGAACAATAGACAGAACCGGTGCACGATGAAGAGGAGATGGACCACATTTACAAGTTGACTGCACATGACGAGGATTGGATCAACCCCACGGTGGAAGGTGTACTCTACTGGGAAAAGGATAGTGAATGCTTATCTGACTCTGATGGGGAGATAGAGAATTGTAAAAACCAGTTGCATGATGTCTCAGCGTTGTGATGTCTTTGGGTCACAAGGGACTTCCGCTGCATTTCCTCAGAGGTAAGAGACCTACCCTACTTTGATGGTTCTGACAGCATTAACGAATTTTTGCGAGCGTTTGAAGCAGAGGTTCCTAAGGGATGAAGGCTATGGGCCCTTAAGCTATCCATGCATGGAATATCTGTGTGCTATTGGGCGATGCATGGGGAGGCATTCTAGGCTTGGGAGGAATGTCAGGATATGATGATCCTTTGGGTCAAGACATTCTTTGGATCAGGAGATCCTCGTAAATTTCTGGTTGCATGGAAGGACACCTCTCAGAAAAACATGTCCTTGGTTGAGAAGTACCTCAGGAACATTCTGTGTTGGGGGAGGATGCCCAGAAGACCTAAGTAGTTGACCCAAGCGTAGCAGGAATTTTTAGCACACCGAAGATGCAAAAACTATCCGTTGGCACTCTAACAACTGACGGAGAGCAGAAGTTACCATTGAAAGGCACGACCCCCTATCAATTAATGAGGGGGATTTTGGGAACTTTTGACGATTTGTTTGATGGTAAGTTCCAGGTGAAGCTTACCCTACCGTTGAGTGACCACAAGCGCTATAAGAAGGACAAAGTAGTGCAGATACGAAACCCGCCTCCCTTGCATAAACTGTACTTCTCACCTTTGTCTCGCGTGAACTTTAGCTCTATGATTCTCCTAGTATGCCCTATCCCTTTCATGTCTGATTAGCCCACTCCTTCTGACAGTATCCATTCAGAGGTAGGATTCCTTTTCCGCGCTAGGATGATAGCCACGAACCCTGCTGAACCTTTAGTACCAACAGAGCTGGAAAGTGAGGATGTAGTGGAGATTGGGGCTGAAGATGAATAATTTCCCTCTACGCTAGTCACAAAGAAGGGAAAAGAGAAAGCACAGGGCTTGGGGAAGTCCCCGAAAGCGGAAAAGTGGGCCGCAGGAAGACCTAGGACTTCCCTGAGGCATGCTAAATCTCCATGAACACCACTTCAGGATCAGGTTGCATAAGAGGAAGCTCTGTCCACCAATACGATCAATTGGTTTCCCCCCTTCATCTGCCCGCACCAGCCTTCCACACACATGCCCAAAAACTTGGATGGTTTGATCACATACCTACAAACACCGCTAACCCCGAGCAAAGTCCCAGTCATCGGTGACCCTTGCGGACGGCTCCACGAAGTTAAATTCGATGATCACGACTTGGAAAATTATGAAGGCTTCCCAGAGCTGGCCCTTGAAATATTATTTGACACATTTCATGCAGATGACGGGGTCAACGTCATTCCCCAGCGCTGGATATGTGGATTGGCCGGATTCGGGCTCTTGAATCTACTGTAGATGCCCCATTTTGGCCATTACAATGTCACGGACTGGCTGGATCGACAGCTGCTCGCCTTGATTCACGAGGGCTGCTTATGGATTTGAGACCAAGTCCCCATTGATGCTGCATTAATTCACTGGATTATGAGCCTTCCCATGCAGGGGCCGCACCCTCTAGAATGGGTGGGAAAGAAATATGAAGGCAGGACCATTGAATATGTGCGCCAAAATTACAAAGTGGAGTGAAATACCTGGGGAGTTATCATCAAATCCATCAGCGACCATGCTACGTAGATGGGTACCATGCTATTAGCATGCAAGATAATACAGAAGTGCCAGGTCGCAACCATCCCTACCTATGTCATTCGATTAGTAGGCCAGTGTACGAAGGGGTCTGCCTTAATTGGGCTCAATATTTGTGTGATGAATTCCTGACCAATGTCTGCGAATCTCAAGAACAAGGAAATGCATTTTTCTATTCTTGGCTACTGCTCCTTATAGCACTGGTTGCATGGGAGGCCCCTGAGGAGTCGGTCCTCCCCGAGCTCACTCTAGAAATGTGTGAAGGGGCTCGCTTCGCCCATTAATGTGACTCCAAGGATGCATAACGCGTGGAATATAACCAATTTTTTTGGGTCCTATTCCAGAGCAGCTTGGCCGTAGCCATCAACTCTCGACCACAGTTGTCCCCAATAGTGTACAACAAGTACAAAAGTATTGCAGCATTCCAAGTTACGATGCACCACATACAAATACACTGTCTCAAGAATAAAACCTGGACGTCCCTCCCGTATATGGTAGTAGATGAGGACATTGACCAGGTGGTCAAACTATGACCTCCTTCCTGGAAGATAGGCTTCAAAACCCCCACCAAGGAGACTACAGGACTAAGTAAGCAAGGCTCAGACACAGCCACGACAAAGCACGCACCGCCGAAAACCACCAGGGCTGAAATCTAGGTAGATCTGCCACCAGCAGTAAACCTCGGAGGAACAAAGCGAACAGGTGAAACTGACAAGGAACTCTGAAAGAAGCAGCGTGTGCAATGGGGAGAATACGATGCGACAGTCACTTTGACCGACGGGGACCTCGAACAAATAGCAGACGCCCTCACAATGGCCACAGAAGACAAGTGGGTAGCCTTGGAGGAACACCAGAAGGCTACCATTGACACCCTCCAAGCTGAGCTCCGCACCCTACAGTTAAAGACAGACACACTACAGGCCAGTGTGACTCAGGAACAACCTCCCTTGGTACCCAGCCATACAGTGCTCGCCACAAAGTAAAGTTGTCTCTGCGCTATACCTAGCATTTCCCTAGTGGTCAGTCCACCAGTCCAACTCCATACAGATGTAGGGGTGCAGCTAAATCTGGCCACGCTGGCCCACGATGCATTATAGGGCCTCCACACTACTGTATTCTAGGAGATTCGCCATCGGGACCAACAGGTGCACCAACAACTAGGGGTAGCTAAGAAAACCATCATGCAACAGAATGCCAAAGTACTCTGTGTTGTTGTACAGCAAGTGGAGCTCGAAACATTGTTCCACCAGCTCTGTACGGAGGTTACAGAGGAAATCCCGGCCATAGCCACCCCCCGAGATAAAAATGAAGGGTTGGTTGTAGCATTGAAGGCATCTAGGATGGATATGCAGGTCGTGAAAACACAGCTAGAGCAGCAAATCACTGACTTACATGCCAACCTACAACCCGAAACACCTCCAGAGGTACAAGCCCAGCATGTTGCGCTAGTAATCGAGACCACTAACACCATTATAGGTCAGATTGCTCAGGGTGACCGGTTATTCAAAGATGCCATGCAGCTTTGGACCAAGATCCAGCATGATCCGGTCCTCCATAGAATCAATCAGGACTTACGGCAGAAGGAAGAAGCTTTCAATCAAGTCGAAACTACATTGCCCTCTTTGGTCCCTACTCAGCGTTTGGCACGCTTAAGGACTAGCAACATGCTCCAGGATGAAATTGAGGAACTCCGGCGCAAGAAGCATGCCATCGCGAAACGTTTGAAGCCTTGGGCTGACACAACCCTCCAGCTATCAGAGGATACCGATGTTGCATTCAAGCAACTGAATCATACACTGGAAAGTGTCACCATGGCGGCTGAAGGACCGACATCCCAAAAGCTCGTGGATATTGCCCAAAACGCTGCTGCTTAGAGCCAAGAAGTACTACCCTCGCTAATCGCCGCCATCAACACACTACGTGTACAAGTGGAGACCCCACCATCGGAGTGACTTGGGACGAGTCACAAGATTGTTTTGGGGGACTGTTCGAACAGGGTCTCCTACAAAGCTGCTAAACTGGTCCATTTTGTATCATTTTGATTGTATTTAGTCTAACAAAGGGGTTTTGCGGTGGGTCAAAGCCCCTAAAGCATTGTAAATGGGTCAAGGATAGACCAAGAGTCCGCAAACCAAGGTTTTCAGACCATTGGATGCATAGACTAAAATAGTATAAGTAGTTAAACCTTTTTGAGTTGTAGGATAGGCTAAGAATGATAAGGGATTGCTGCTAAGTGTGAATCGATAGATCTGATCAGGGTTTTTGGGTAAGGACTCCTGCTGCTGTGTGCAGGGAGGGCCTTTGTCCTGCTGTGTGCACAGGTTGGATTTTTGGGGTTTTGTAAGTATATCGGAAATATTAATGAATGGAAAAGTATTGTTGCCTATCTAAATCTACTGGAATTACTGTGATATGAATCTGTGACGTCTTGATTACTTAGTATGTGTTATTTTGTTATTGATTTAAGTTGCAAACATACTTGTGTACTTATTTATGTTGCGATCTGGGTTTGTTCTACTTGCTTCATATAAGAATATATAAAATAGTTGTGTATTCTTGATCTGTTGATTTGTGTGAGTAATATTGTTGCTATGCACGTGGATGCAAAGGGAATCTAGGCTCTGTGATACCGGATTGAGTCACAAGAAGGGTGAATGCTTGACTTACCTACCCTCTCCTGGGGTGCAGAAACCTGGTTCCAACACCCACCCATACTACTTCGGGTGAGACTTTCACCTGCGCAAGCAGGTCACTGCCGAAAGGGCCAGTAGTATAGGGGTTTTTTGGCAAACCTTGAACTTCCAAACCTGGGTCAGGACCCCTCAAGCCAACACTTCCACACTAGTAGAATCATTGTCTCCTACAGTCCCAATGGCTACAACACTTCTAGACACTTCATCAACCACTTCAGCAACAGAGTCTTCAACAACAACAACACAACATACATATGAAGAAAGCAAGTTAGTTAAATCAATGCAGGACATGTCTATGAACAATTGAAAAATTTAGAGAAAGATCTAACATTAAAATAACCAATGGCACAATTTAGGCAACAGCTATGGGCCAATATCATTGAATTTGCCAATGATATTTGGCCATTCATACAGGTTATCTATGAGAAGAAAGACTTAGTCAAAGCAGCAAGAGAAGCTACCCAAAAGATCAAAGAGGAGCTTGGCAAGAAACCTAAAGAAGCTCTTGAAATTATCAAATTTCTTAATTCCAAAAATAGGCAAGAACTTGAAGAGACTGGAATTAATGATAGGACAGAAACCATCCTGGAAGTTAGGAAGGTAATTTATAAAAATAATTTGATGATACAGCTAGAAGATAAATGCTAGAATATGGAAATTGCCATCACAAGGTTCATGATGAAGTTTGATGTCCTAAGGCGGAAAGGCCTTCCCAATCATCTGGTGATTCATGATAAATTAATGAAACATGATGACTATGATAAGAAAATGAGAGAAGTTGCCAAGGATCAGGCTAATCTGCCTACCTCACAAGGTATTCCTACAGGGAAGGTACTTTACAAAATATTTGAGAATCTTCTCTACCTACGGCATGAGGTGAAACACATATTTGTCAAGAAGCCTACATTCTCAAAATACACTGAAGAAGATGAAATATTTAGGAGGATGATGAAGATAAAATTTCCAGAGGCAAAATTTTGGGAAAAGATGACTGATTTACTGTGAAAATAGTTTGCAGTAAAATCAAAGCAGTAAAGATAAAACAGGACAGTAAACAGTGAATGATGAAAAGTAAAACAACAGTCAAAAAGTTAAAGAGTATCAGTTTAAAGTTAAATTTAAAGTTAAATCAGAAATTAAAAAGTAATGTTTAAAGTGTATCAGTTGAAAGGTCAGAGTGAAAGTCAAAACAAAGATAAAGCTGTCAGCGTAGAGGACACTCCACTTCCTAACTGCAGCCTTCGTTGAGCAATAATAAAGAGACAAATCAGCAACAAAATATCAACAATTGAACAACAAATCAATAAAAGCAGGGACAACTTGCATTAGTTAGATAGCTATCACTATCTTCTTGCATGAAGATATTCTTTTTCCATGAATAATTCCTAAGTTGTTTTAGGATATTTTGTAAGAGTTTTTGTATAAATACTTCTCATTTGGAAGTATTGAGTGTGGATGAATTGCTGAAAATTTCTATAGTTGTAATATTTTGGAACCTAAGGGTGATTGTACCAATTTCAAGTCAACGGACTAGATTAAAGCAATAAAGCATCATATTACAGGATTCATGTGTTGGGCCATTAAAGTGAAGTACTTTCTACATTTTCAATTGTTTCTTTCTAAAAAATTTCACCAATACTTGTATGTTTTTCTAAATCTAAATGATATATCAGGAATGCTATTTTTGAATATGTTAAAAGCACTATGTCTTGAATTGTTTATCATTTACATGTTTTCAACTGATATCCAGATTAGGGAATTCTTAATTTCTCCCTAATTTCGATTGACCTCTACCTTTTCACTCATTATCCGGATTTGAGAACCCTTGATTTCTCTCTTACCCCGATTGAAACCATTTTCACCATCAGCCTTGAAGATCTTAAATGACCAAGCTATCTTGCCCTGTAAAAATTTCCTTTAGACCTTGATCTTGATATGACTGCTTGACACATTGACTCCATTAGCCCAATGGTTAGCAAACCTACATCTATCCATATGAGTAATTTATTTCACCACCAAACCAAATCAAAATCAAAGTCCCAAGTAATCCTACATAACTAGCCTAAAATCAACTAAAATCAATAGAGATAAATCTTATAGAGAGAGCCCTCTCTGAGCATTAGGAAGGCTAGATCCTAAGGCTTAAAATTAGGTTAGTGGTTACCTCTAATATTATTTAAACCAAAATATAAAAAACCCTTGAGAATTATTGGAGTGATAATAGGTAGTAACCCATTGGTAGAGATTCTGGGTAGTAGCTCGACGAACAAAGGGTGGTACATTGAGCTCCTATCAAAATTATTCTTCTTTTAAATTCGAGAATGTTCAGCATATGAGCAGGGGAAATCAAGAGATAAGTTGGAATAATAAATCTATGAATTAATATGATGCATGATGATACTTGATACTAGATAGGATATGATGGCAGGAAGACATGTGGATCGATGTTATGGTATTGGCAGGTGGAATTATCGCTAGTTGAGAGGAAGTATTAAAAATATAAAAATGTGGTAAAATTAAAATTTGTAAATATCACTTGATGGATATAGTTATTTAATTTAATTCCTCTTTTTGAGAGGACCAAAATCGACCTAAAGATCACTCAAATCAGATAAGGGAAAGTGTATTTATGAAGAAAATCCCACATGTGCATATTTGACAAAGTCAACCCTAAAGGAAAGTGGACCCCATTGGAAGGCTATAAATACAAGTGACCTATACCTCATTTTTGCATCATCATGAGACACCCTTGTTTCTTTTTTTTGGCTCACAAAGGTCTGAGGCTCATCCACGAAGGAATAGGTTCGCTCTGAGGTGAAATTACAGGGTCTAAAGCTTGCATTTCAGATCTAGGGTTTCAGGCCACAGTCGCAGGCACAACACAAGATGGATAAGATTGAATCTGATCACTCAGAAGCTCATCCATGGGATTGGATCCTTCCAGTCGCACAAACATCTCTCCATCCATGCAACTGGGAGTTAGGGTTTCAGAATCGCAGTTGAAGACACCAGTCGCTCACATGACAGGCTTACGAGAGCGACTAGATAGTTATAGTCACTCAAACAAATCCTCATACATGTGGCTAGGAAAAAAAATATGAAATCTTAGTCTTCTGAAGTTTTCTCTCGCTGATTGCAAAGTTCGGTATTTGACCACTATTATCACTCCGTCAGATTCCAAAGGCTAAAGAATGAATCCCAGCAGAGGTAACCACAAAACAAGCTTTTGACTTGGTAGCTAGCCCTACCAAGTCGGAGAGGAATCTATCCACAAGATCGTAGCCAAGAGGGCTAGAGGAATTATGGTTTTTAGGCTAGATATGAGTGCAGTGCTTGATTTGATTTGATTGGGTTGGGTTTCACTGGATGAAGATATTAGGTCGAGGGAGCTAGGTCAGGGAAAATGAGATAGGGTTGCAGGGATCAATGGGGCAAGGTAGGTATAAGGATTATCACTTTAAATATGATTGTGATGAGATGGTTTTAAGACTGATGAGAAGCTAGGAATATCATGGGAGATGCATTCTTCCTAAATAGAGGAGAATGGAAAAATTATGATCACTTTCCCAAAACAAGGCATGAGCAAGCATGTGTTCTGCCTATCAACTTGAAAGATATCATAAAATAGAGATTTAATGAACATGAGTACAACACATTATAACATATGAAACTAAAGAAAAAACAATGATAACAATCATACCACATGTATCCCAAAAAATAGTTGCAACTCTTCTTTATTAACTTGCCAAAACTGAGTACAATAGTTCCTTGATCAACAAGATATCATCCAAACTGAATCCAACCTATGAAAATGAGTCAAAAATTACATGGTATAGGCCTCAAAAAACCTCTCACAACCTCATAGGTCGAATCTCTAATCTGAGGAGCAGATCCAGAATAATCTGAACTGATACCTAGAGTGTAGGGAGCTCTAAGTGACTCCTCCCTAAATACATTCAAACTGATTCATTTGACTTAAGGATAACTTTCACCTAATGAATCTACCCCCAGGTAACTTATCCATAGCATAATTACATTTACCATCCTCAATTACATAGGTAGAAACATGAATTTCTGAATTAAAGTCAAAATTTCAGTGAAAAACCAAAAAAAATTCAGCAAATGGTCATTTGCGCCCTCACTGTGTGATTTGCGCCCTCCATGTTGCAGCCTAATTTTGGGTGCCTTCCCAGTGTCAAAATTGGGCCCAAGATATCTCGTTGTAGATCCCTTCAAGTATAGTTTCCATGTATTCCTTCAGTTTCCAAAATGAAGGTCATTTCCCCCCTCAAAATGTCATTCTCCCAAGAATTCTCATTTGCACAGCGCCTAGGCCAAAACAGGGGCAAAAATGTTATTTTTAGGTATTTTTTTTACCTTTTCACCTTTAAAATAAATAAATAAAGGCTGGAAACATGGTTTTATGGAATGAAATTATCCTTAGGAATCAAATGGTGGTCTTATTTCCCTCAAAAAGTACCCCAAGCATTTTCCGCAAATGACAGTCAAACTATGTAAAAATTCTGAATTTTCTGGAAAACATGGCCTCCAAGATGGAGCGATTTCTCACTAACCATGAGGTTTTTTTCAAATATGAGAGACATTTTTTTCTATTTTTCATGTGTTGAACAAAAACCTCCTCCAGTCACCCAAAAATAATTTTGTTTTGGCCACAATCATCTCTGCAAAAAGGTGTTTCAAACATGATTTTGCACAAGAAGAAAAATAGGTTGTCAAGATGTGAATGGATCTCTCATTCTGTAATACATGTGTAAAACGTGAGAAAGGTTTTTGTAATTTGATATCTTAGGAACAAAAACCTCCTCCCATTTCCAAAAATGATTTTTTTTTTCCCATAATATGTTCTTCAAAAAGGTGACCAAATATGATATTTCCTCAAAATTGTTTCAGAATTACGTCATGGAGACATGATATGGTATGCTATGCTATCATGTATGCATAAATGATAAAATCCAACTTAGCCTTCTCTTTCTACTTGATTAGGGTTTGTATTTCTGGACCAATTCACAGAAATCAAAGCAGCCCACATGTTTGAAACATGTCACTGTCATTAGAGAAGCCAAAAGTTCCCTAGTACTCGTAGGTTCAAATCTGAGTGCTCTTCCCCCTTTATGCGGTCTCCTCACCTCTGTTTCCTCTCCCTCATTGTATGATCTGTTTTCTTCCTCTTCTGCCATGGTGTTTTTATCAAAACCCTAGGGAAGTGGATGGTGTGAAATATGCTTTTAGGAATGAGGAATGGGAAAGGGAAAATGAAGGAGATGGTACTAGGGATATGTGTAATGGGGGAGGGTATCAGGGACAATTTGAAGGATAGAAATTTATGTTAAATTTTATAAATATTGGTGAATATTACTAGTCCGTAATATGGAAATTGTAATAGGTTTATCGATACTTTTGTCAAAATATTCATATTTATAATGATATTGAATAGTATATGTAATTTTTTGGCGATTTCTAATGTAAAATATTATTATAATATAAATTTTGGTGAATCATATTCTAAAAAATGGTAAATTCACGAATCTTTTTTTTTTGAAAAAGCATGGAAAATTATCCCACCTGCGAATATTAGCCCCTAAAATTTTTCCTGGAGGGTATAGGGAGTAGTATTATGATGGGATTATAGGATGAGGATTTTGGGATTGGGAGCCTAGGTAAATGTAACACCTAGGGCTTAGGGTTTTGGGAAAAAGGGTTAGGGAAAGGGAATTTTATAAAACAACAATTTGGGAATGGGTTTTTTTAATTGTAGGAAGGATGCAAAGGTATAGGAGAGTGAAATTTTGGGAATTCAAAAGTGTAATGAGAATACTAGGGTTTTAAGAAAATTCAAACATCAAATTTTAACCTATATTCACAACACTCAACATATGCAGTTGATAAAGAGGGTATTCAATGACATTTTTTTCTTACTCATTTGCTGGAGGTTGCTGAGTGGCTTGATGAAGCTTTGGAGATGATTGTTTTGACACTTAAACATGTTTTTAGGATGTCCTGGTCATTTGCGCCATCTGTCAAGAATTTTCACCCTCAACAGAGCATTTTCACCCTCAACTATGCTTTTGCGCCTTGCCTTTAGCGTTTGCGCCCTCAACTATGCATTTGCGCCTTGCCTTTAGCGTTTGCGCCATCTACTCAGTTTTTCTTACAAATTTCGCCCAGAAACTCGAAATTTTGGTTTTTTTGAGTGCTTTCTTGGTGTTTGAAGGAGACAAATAAATTATAATTGATTTCAAGGAGTCTTTAATAACTAAGTGAATTTTAATTTAAATTAGGAAACCCACTTTTCTAATATCTCATTTCACTTTTTTGAATACATTTACTGATTACCCTTTTCATTTGATTTTTTCTTCTCTGCAAGATGATGTTGCTGGAGTTTGGCATGTGAAATTTTGCGTTGCCATCTTGGGACAAAACTTATTACATATCATGAGCATAAAATTACATAAAAATTAAAAATAAATTACATCTCTGTTTTTGAAATAAATTACATTTTGGTATGAAAATCATACTCTAAAAGAAAAATTACAACTTCAAAAATGATATTTACATGCTGATAAATCCTCTACAGATGTTTGAGAAAGTATTATTTGAGTCACTCTCACACCTTTGTTGACCTTATTGAGATGAAATGACATATTTATGAACCTTGAAAAATGAAACCTAATTGACCTAATGGGACCTTGGATGATTTGACTCCATGGTTGACTTTGACCGACATAATTTCATAATGGAATGAGATTTTAAGATTATTTTATGCTCAGCAAGACATGAAGATGGGTCAAAAAATGTGAAATTTCGAGGGAGAGTGAGGCTTTTATGACTAGGGTTACCATCAGTGAATCAATTTTTTACATGACCTAATGGAATGATAAAAAAGTTCTGAGTAGGACTCATAAAATTAATATGAAAAGAGTGATTTTTATCATTGATGGCAGAATGAAAATTCTGACACTAACAACCGCAAACAGTGACAATTCATTATAGTCTTTAGAATCATGATTTTTTGTATAAGAATTTTTGGGTTCATTTGATGGATTTTGTAGTTATTTTGTTGGATAGTTGCATAAATGAAGATATAGATCATTGTACTCTATTTTTTTGAATCATTTGATGAATATCTAATAATAATAATAATTTGAAATTATTTTCCCCTTAGTGGGTTTTCCCTGGTCTCCGACCAATCCTGGTGTCTCTATGTGTGAACAATTTTCTTCTATTGTTCCTTTATGTTCTTCTGCATTGATGATGATGATAATGTTCTTTATACATAGTTTCATATGATGGTTAATAATGATGTAAATCTGAATAATGTTATGATGTTATGTGTTAATGAAGAAATGAAATTATCAAGGCAAATACCAATATATCCCTAAGGAAAATTAACATAGCACAGTGATGGGGAGCGTGTGGTACTTGGAATCAAGTACATCATTACACATGATAGGGTGCAGAGAATTTTTTAGTGGCATGGAAGAAAAATATTTGTAGATGCACATTGAGATTGGGTATGACATAAGGTGTAGCGCAACCGGGGTTGGTATAATCACATTTTAGAGGGAGTCGAGCTCCCCCTTCAGGCTCAAGGATTTCATGTTCATTCCAGGCCTAAAGAAAAATATCATCTATGTTACAATTTTTGAAGACCATGATTATGATGTGATCTTAAAAAAAGGAAATGCATTCCTGATACACATAGCCATAGGATAGGTGAAACGGATTAGGGTTCGTGTGAAGAACTTGTATAAGTTATATGTGGAATATTGTGTTGCATTAAGCACTAAGGCAGAGAAGGTGCATACCCGTGATGTCAGTGAAATTTGGCACAAAATAATTGGCCATTTTCATCATGGCGCCCTAAATATTATGGAGCAGATAACCACATACCTACCCAAAGGAGCACTTTACCAGTAGGATGTATGCAAAGGATGTACTTTGGGGAAGTACTCAAAATCCACATTCCATGGTTGGGACAGCAAATCACATGCAGTCCTAGAAAGGATCGAATCTGATGTCTTTATACCTTTCTTGAAATTTTCCATGCCAGACACAAATATTTTTTCATTTTATTGATAACTTCTCACTGAAGTGTTGAATCTTCTTCAAGCGGAGGAAAGATGAGACATTCTCCAAGTTCGTAGAATTCAAGGCATTAGTGGAGAAAGAAATTGGTAATAAGGTGAATGCTCTCAGGAGTGATAATGGAGGTGAGTACATGTCCAATGAATTTTAAAAAAATTGGGCAAAACGAGGCATTTGACGAGAATTTACAACACCCCATAACCCACAACAAAATGGGGTGGCTGAGAGAAAGAACCAAAACATTGTGGGAGAAACAAGGGTGATGTTGCATGACTAAGGTCTACCTCTGCACTTGTGGGCTGAGGCATGCAACACAATAGTCTATTTTCATAACCGAAGTCCTCGTTAGATTCTGGGCATGATTACATCATAGGAGGATTTCTCAGGGAGGAATTTTGATGTGTTGCACTTCAGGATTTTTAGAGCCTTTGTTTATTGCCATGTCTCCAAAGAATCAAGGAAGAATCTCGAGAAAACAAAAAAATTGAGGGTATTTGTGGGATAAAAAAAACTCCCCATAACTATTGTGTGTAGTTTCCATCCCTAAGAATGACAATTGTGTGAAAATATGTAGAGTTTGAGGAGGAGAAAGTGATGCAGTGCTCTCTTGAGAGGGAGATTCATATCCCACTAGAAGAGGATATTTTAGCTCCAAAGGAGGAACCTTAAGAATTTTTGGAGTAGCCACAAATTGAGGGTAAGAGAGTGGATACAACCACTTAACCAGAACCATCCATAGAATGCAGAAAAAGAACCAAGGAAGCTGAGATACGTGTGCAGGATGAGAGGGAGTATGTGGGTGATCCTTGAAATTTTTGCGAGTAGAGAAGTTCACTAGATCGGTACATTGGCTACATGGCTCTAATGCTTGAGCTCATAGAGACTAAGCCATACTCTTTCAAGGAAGTAGTAGAGAAACCTGTATGGGTTGATGCAATTGTGGAGGAGTACAAATCCATTGTAAAGAAAATAGTTTGGGAAGTAGTCCCAAGACCAACAGATAAATCATTTGTAGGTTCATGATGGATCTTCAAGGTAGATCAGGCAGCATATGGAAGCATAGAGAAGTAGAAGGCCATATTTGTGGCCAAGGGCTCCTTAAGTTGAATGAATTGACTATGAGGATACCTTTTCTCCTATAGTAGGGTACTCATCCATTAGATCAATTATTTCTTTAGTTGCGTAGATGGGGTGGAAGATCCACCATATAGATGTAAAAACAACATTCCTTAACGGAGTTATTAAGGAGGAGGCGTACATAGAAAAAATAAGGATTTGATACTTTTTATCGGGAGTCTCATGTGTGCAGACTCAAGTGAGAATTGTACGGTTCGAAACGAGCACCAAGTGCTTGGTACGCTAGGATCAATATCTATCTCACCAGTTTGGGCTTCACTAAAAGTGAAGTGGATGGAAACCTCTATCATATCTTGGTAGAAGGTAAGCTTTTTATTATAATCTTATATTTTGATGACTTCATTTTAACTGGTGATGAAAATCTGATTAGATATTGCAAGGAGGAACTTTCAAGATAATTTTAAATGAAGGACATGGGTCTCATGCACTACTTCCTTGGATTGGAAGTATGGAGAGGTTATGGGGAATTGTTTGTCTCTCAAGGAAATTATGTAAATGAGATACTAAATATATTCTGCATGGAGAGTTTCAAACCCATGGAGACACCTCTAACGACCAACTGGAGGAAGGAGGATGCCACTTCAAGGGAAGAATTGGATGATACCATTTATTGACAACTAGTGGGTTCACGGATGTATCTTGTGAACACACAACCAAATATGTGCTATGTAGTCAACCAAATGAACCAATCTATGGCAAGGCCAACCAATTTTTTTTGGAAGATAGTTAAGCATTTTTTATGGTACCTTAGAGACACTACCCATTTTGGAATATAGTACATATGGATAGAGGGAGTGAAGTTGTGTGGCTTCACATATTCATACTAGGTGGGGAGTCCATATGACTAAAAAAGTACATCAGGTGTAATTTTTAGTGTTGGGTCTATAGAGGTTTCCTGGTACAGTTGGAAGAAAATATCTGTGGCATTGAACTTAGTAGACGTAGAATACATGACTACAATTCAAACAACATGTGAGGCGATCTAGATGAGAGAGATACTTCTTGGATTTTTTGGTCATATGATAGATCCAACTGTGATCTATTGTGATAATCATAGTTGCATTAAGATCTCTGAGAATATTGTTTTTCACAATCAATATAAGCATATATATACCTGGTATCACCATTTATGGGACTATGTGAAAATTTGGATAATGTATTTACAATACATTACGACAAAGGAATAATATGTTGACTTCTTGATAAAGTCCTTGTCAAGAGGGAATTTTGATTTCCACAGGTGTACGATAAGGGTGGTTGATAGTCACTTTCTTGGTGAGATGGAGTGTTGAAAAATGCAGTAAGAAATTATCAATTTGATTTTGCCTTTATTAAATTGATAAAATTCTAATTTCCGCATCAACAAACAACTTGGATGTAGTTAACTTGTGTGACATGACTTGTGTCACCTAGTTTACTAAGTAAATTCAAGTTAGAGGAGTTAAAGTTTAGTTAAGCATGTGTGATTTCTAATTTGTAGCAATCAAGGTCAATTATCGAAGGTTGTTTTCAGTTAAACTAGTTCTAACTCTTGAAGTAACTAGTGGAGGCTCAGTTGTGTAGTGGGACTTCAGTCAAACTCAGTGATCATCCAGTTAACTGATCAATCAACCCAAAATAGCTAGTGCATGCATAGAATTCGAGCTCCATGGGCTTGGTGGAGATTCCAAGGTAGTGAAACATCAGTTATAGACTCGCCCTGAGTGTATAGGTGTGGCATGCAATCAGATGCTCGACCTAAGGAATTGCACAATCCATTTTGGACAAATTCCTAAATAATAGGGGCTTAATTTCTCAAGGAACAACGTAATGAAATAGGGGCTCAAACATAGGCATAAATTGAATAAGTTTGGTTTAGAGCTTCTCAGTGACAAGAGATATAGGTTATGCACTTGTAGGTTGTGCTTATTTGAGAAAATAACTTTTAATACATCTCTATTCATTAGATTAATGCGAGCAGGCATTAGATTTTTAGCATATTGCTTTCCCCGAGAAAAATATAATTTGCATGTGTGTGATTTCTTATTGCATGTCTGAAATTTTTGTTCTAAATTGTGAATTAATGTTCGTGGAGAAGTAGAGTATGTTTGCGTCTTGTGATTTTGATTAAAACTCCATGAGAAGTTGCAAATCTACATCACAAATTCTACACGAACCACAATCTTTGGAATGCATTTTTGGAACTCTCTAAGGTGTTTTATTGGATCATATTTTTTATCGTCACAAAAGCAAGGAAATTAAATATCCCATACATCTATCTCAAGCATTTTATTTGGAAAACCTAGTATATTGCAAAAATCAAGTGGAGAAATAATTTTAAAATAGAAGCCACTTAAAAATCCATTAAGAAACCAAGGACTCGCTAGGTGAAAAACAAAGCAAAGAAATATATACTTGAAAATTTTTAAGGTGCATGCAACTGTTATCATGTTCATGAGAAGGTCAAAGAATTAATCGATTAATCCAGTTACCAAGAAAATGAAACTTTGAAATTCCATTCCTTAGAAATGGAGCCCGTAGAATGTTGGTTCTCGGATTTTCCTCGTAAATCATTACAACCCGAGAAGACATTCACTTAGGATTACAGATCTTCCCACTTTAGGTGACAAGGATGGACCTCCCTTTCACAGTAGTGGATATTCCTTATTAATAATTTTAATTAAATAAATATTCTATTTAAGTAAATAAATAAGGACAGGTTAATAATATGAGAGTGTTTTTAAATAAAATAAGTTTTTCAGGGAAAGAAAGGTGAGAGGAACATAAAGTATGAAAATTATTAAAATAAATTATCGTTTATGAAAAAATGAGGTTTAACTTATATATGTCTATATATATATATATATATCACACACAACATTAGAGTTAATAAAAATTAAAATTTAAAATAAAAGAAAAAAGAGAAAATTAGAACAAAGTGGATTATATACATTTAATTGAAATATGCAGTTAAAACAATATGATATCAAGTATACCCCGGATGCGGGTGAAAACAGGAGTATGAATGAAAATCATCTCTCCCACGCCCATGAGAACGAAGATCTGTAGCACAGGTCCTCACCCAATGTGGATCCTCAAATTGGTAACCATCCACACGAGATGAATGAGATAAGGCATGATGAAGATACGTTTGGACAACGTCACCCCGTCCAGGGTACCTCTCTGTAGAAATCATCCTAAATGATTACCTGGACTGATATGCCGATTGGACATAACTCCTCACTCGATCCTGCTCATGAAATTGGTTATGGCACGCAGCTACTTGTGAGGCTAAATCATGACCTACCCCTTCATATGTGTCATAGACCTTTTAAAAGGAAGGCCCCTCAGCACAAAGAGTCACATAGTTAGCTCCTTCAATATTTTTTGGTTATTCTTTTCTGGCCCTCCTGCGCCACCAGCCTACTACGTAGCCCTCTTCCTAGCGCTGCGCTGCGCAGAAATATCTAGGTTGCAAACTATCCAGCCTGCGCTCCAATCTGTCCCACCAGTCTCAATATTCTATGTGCACCCATTACCTTGTGTCCCTGACGTGATTTCCCACTCATCGTTCCCCTTGTCCACTTGCTTCTCCCCTGCTTCATTCCTCTCCCCCTACTAAGAATCCCTCCATCTATGTCACTCTTCTGCTTCAGCAGACCATGGCTCCTAGGTTGCACAAAAGGACCATCTGTAGAGGGTAGAGAGGGGCACTCCCTAGACGTTACCACTATGGGACGGACAATCAGATGGCGTTTTTTGAAGGCTCCTCCTCCGAAAATTACACTAGACAGAGCCCTGAACCGGATCAGGAGGAGGAGGCCCTCATGCAAGCTTCGCAAAGAGGCAGATGTGGACCTCGGAAGTCTACCATCGCGCACCTCCCACCTCATAAGACCAACCCTCTTCTGGCTCAAGAAGATGAGGATGATGATATAGATGTATGGATTATGGATTCTGAGCGCACTTGGACGTGCACCCCTCAAATGAGCTCTTGGAACTTCTTTTGTATGGTTGGGAGTTAGTTTCCCATTTCGTTCTAATAACTTCCCAAATAAAATTACATTAATAATAATAATTTTTTCTAAATGGAATATATATTTTGTCATTTAAATGAACTTCCGCTCAAATCTCTCATGTAATAAGCTAAAATAATAATTATAGCTTATAACTATAAAGTTTTTAGGCAAATATTAATTTAAGATTAGGATTTAAAATTTTTAATTTAATGCAATCATTATCTTTATAAGCTATGGTGACCAATATAACAACAATCCCAATGCAGGTCAATATTGTCATGAAGGTTCGAGCATGTAGTTTATACCATAGACATACAAAAGGAGTCATATTATGAGGGGGACATTCACAAAACCCACAAGGATAACAAAGTTCCAAAAGAGGGAAAATCAATCTCCAACACAACACTTGCATTAGATGTAATATGTGCTCCCCACATGTAGCATTAAATACCATTTTATCATGCAAATAGAAAATAAAAAATGAATCTATAAAAGATCACAATATCTAATTCATCAACCTCATAAATGTAGTTGGTGCATTTCATAGGTTGAATGGCATGAATGGCCACTCATACAAACCTTACTTAGTTATGAAGCCAATATTCTAGGTATCTTCTTCTCTTATTCAAATCGTAAACCTAGTGATATGTAGACTTTAAGTCCATCTTGGTGAAGTATTTCTCTTGCTCCAACTGATCCACAAATCATCTATTCGAGGTAGGTGGTACCTACTCTTGAGCATAATTTTATTCAATGCCTTATAATCAATACACATCCATCAAGTCCCATCATTCATTGGTACATTGATGATGGGTGACCCACATGATGATTTACTCAGTTGAATGAAACTTTTCTCTAGTATTCATTGCAATTATCTCTTCACCACACTTGCTTTTACAATATACTACCTATACAACCCAATGTTTGGCAATGGGGAGTCCGGAAATAGCTGGATCTTGTTATCTACCTCCCTCTTTGACATCAACCCTTTAGGATCCTAGAAATAATACCTATATGATTGTATCAAATCTTCTAATTATGTTTCATGTCTCTTAGTACACCCCTTCTTGGATGCCTTTCCTCTTATCTTTATGATACCAACTCACAAAATAGAAGAAAAGATAGATCGATGACTTAGAAATTGGCCTCTTCAAGCCGAAAACCTCCTTTACATTACATAAATGAACAATTCTTGGATGATACAAATGAAAAAACCTCCTTTGTATATATATGAGTCCAAGGGGTCACAATATAATCCTATCCGAAATAACAATAACAATGTAAGGGCAATGTTATCACCAATAAAATTTCATTTTGGTTAGGAAGGTCATTTGGTAAAATTAATTCATGAAATTGATAAAATTTTGTGAATTGGTCATAATCATAAGTTTTTAGAGTCCCACATGTCATGTAATCATGGTCTTATCAATAAAAATCTACCAAAAATATGCATGCATTGGTTCAAATTAAGGTTTAAGCCACTTGTTCACTTTTTCCTGAGTCCATGGTGAATTCTATGCAAAACAAGTGATTTTCGCTACTAACTCACCACAAAAGTTCGTAGCGAATTTTCCAACTTTCTAACTAAATTCGCTACGAACTCATGTTTTTTGCAAGCGGTATGGGGATCGATGAGCTGTAATTTTTTGATGGTTTGGAGTCAATATGTCACCATGTGCCTACCTGTTATGAGTTATTATTCGATGTATGACATGCTTAGCAATCATTACATCACCATAATTTTGTTTTCCTCTCCCACTTTCCTTTCCTTATGAAGCCTTCATGCATTCGAGCCTAATCACTTACCTTTTCAATCCCTATTAGCTACTTCTACCACCTTTTACCTTTCTTCTGAGTATAGCTCTAGCTGCTATCATAGGTTAGTTTCCACCTTTGTCAACAAACAACTTGTTGTCATATATATTTTTTGCAGGTGTCAACTTTCAAAGAAGGCAACATTGTTTTGGAGGAGATGGTAGCACATAAGAACACCAAAAAGGGAGGTTAAGTGGTCAAGTATGAACCTATGGACCTAAAATTGGTCATGGAAGATCCTAGTTTTGCAGAGGCCTTCATCAAAGCTAGTTGCATGAGACTTTGTCAAAAGTTAAAATGGGATTTTTCTGTTTTTTTATTGTTTGAGAAGTCAACTTCAAGGTAATTTTCTGGGTAAACGAAGCTAAATTCTGAAAAACTGAGAGAGGTTATTGTCAAACACAGATAAAATAACATTAACATATTTCACTTTTCTCACAGGAGTTATAAATTGGGGTATTCAAAGATGTATTTTAGCTCTAATTCTAGAGTTCATTTTTTTCTTATTTTAGACATGTTTTTCAAATGCATATTTTGGACATTTGGAGATGGTTTTCAAAAAAAAAAGAGAGTTTTTTCTTCAGAACAAGATTATTTAAAAAAAAACTCTCCCAGTTTGCAACAACTATCAAGGATCGGGAGATAGGAGCTCATTTTTTACACCTAGTTTTCAAAAAAACAGGTCCATTTTTATTGTTAGATGAACCCGTTGAAGGTGAAACTGCTACTTCTTGAGGAGGGTAAGATGTATTTTGAACAAATTTTTCCTTATCATGCTTCATATCATCAATTTTAAATCCATGGGTAAATTTTGAAGAAAGAAAACATAATTTTCAAGTCTGCTGCCAATTAGGTAAGTTCGTAGCGTGTCTCAAGCTTGAAGCGCAAAAAATGCTACGAACTCGTTGTAGATTATTTTTTTCTATAAATCATAGGTGTTACCTTGAAGGAGGCAGGTAAAGGCTTGTATTTAGTTATTTCGACTCATTAAACAACCTCAGATCAAAAAAGGGAGCAGATTTTTTGCAGAGATGGTTTAAATTAAAGGTGCTACAAACTCTCGCTACGGACTTGCCTAAAGTCCCCTGTTTCTACAACAAAGGAAATTTTGAAGATTTTTCAAGTTTTGATTGTCCTTTTGAGACAATTCAGCCACGTGGAAAGGTTAAATATCATTAGGTGAATGTTTTGATGAAGGCATACTCTTCGAAAAAGTATTTCATATTACCAGCTCATCATGGAATCTTCATCAACAATTATGGCACCACCTCCCAAAAATTTGGAAGACAACTCTCTTGACTTATTGGGAATAATTATGTTTTGGTCATGGTCAGTGTCACTTAGGCACGTTACCTTCTTGATGTAAATATGCATTTTAAAGTATGTTAATGTAATAAATATGTTGTACAGTCCTATTAGGTTTCTAAGTCCTAAAAATAGTTATTGTCAGTTTTATCTCCTTGTAATAGGCTTTTGGTTAGATTAGGTGTCAACAAAACGATTCTAAGGTCTAGCCTTATTTGCAGACCCAATGTAAAGATGCCTAAGCCTATTAATAGGCATATTATTAAAGGAGAGAGGGTTGACTGATGTTTACTATAGACCTACTATTGTAAAAAAAAATGTCAGTAATATATAGTGGTAGTTTGCTTCTCTTCAACTGAGATTCATTGATGTTCTCATGAGTATTTTTTTTATGAATTCTGCAATTTTATCTTCATTATCCTGATGTTTGATTACTTAGAATTCATGTATTACATTCTCTAACTTCCTTCAAACACTTAGACTGGTGTGAATGTTATCTTTTCATCAGAACATCTATATGCCTCGACTTCCATAAGAGGATTTCATATGTCATTGAGTTCTTTTCACTGACTCCATATGCCCAATGGTAGTGATTTCTCCACATATTTCACCTGCATAAAAACACACTTAAAACACTATTTTAGATTTAGCCATATTTTTAACTCCATTTAGACATTATCATTCTATATCCTTGAGAGAGCCCTCTTGGGTTGAAAAGGTTAATTTTAAGCTAGAAGTAGGTTTGAAATAGTTACTCTAGGTTGAACTTTTAAGTAGCCCATCAGCATCAATTTAGTGATAACATTTTGGTGAGTCTATGAGATTTGAAGCTACAATTTCTTGAAAATTTGTGCTCAAAAAAAAATATTGAACTCTTTGAGGTTGTTAGTGTCCCGTGATTTGGCAGATTGGTAAACCAAATGACAGGGTGACATCAGACCAGTCTTTGGAGTCCTAGGACCTAGCCTTCCTGGACTTAGAGAGGGCTCTCTCTATTATGCGAAGGATGTGAACTTGTTTGCTTTGGATGATTGATTTGAGGCTAGTTGTCAAGTGTTGGTTTGTTTGTTTGTTTTGGTTGGGGTAAGATGATCAAGTAGGATAGGTGGAGTGACAGGTTATCAAATAAATTAGGCGATGGAGTCTATGAAGTCATTGATATTTTGATAATGAATCAGGGTACATCATAGGGAAAATCTAGTGTAGTTAATGGATCTTTTAAGTTTATGTGTGAGGTGAAATGGATAATAAGTTTGGGAACCAAGGTAGGGAAAATGGCAGTTAAGAATCCTTTGTCAAATACCTATGAACAAGGAGGTATTTAATACTGATAAGCAAAAGATACTAATCATGAGATAGGGCACACCATTTACTCAATGACAATACTTTTAAACAAATAAACATCCAAGATAAACAATCCAGTGGAACAAGGAAGCAAGAGAACTTATCTAACTTCAATGATTCTACTTTCAAGGTTTGAACACATATAAGAGACAAATATCATCAATAAATGAAGAGGTAATTCCTAAACATCATTCATTAAACTATAAATAAATTCGAGGCAAACTGATAAGCATATTCAAAGGGCAAGATCAAAACAATACCTCTTTGACTTAACCTATCAATCAATACATCAAAGAGAGATTTCAAGACAGAGTTTAGATAGCATTAAACAAGTAGGGCTTACCATGAATCATGTTTATAAACTATCATATTAATCCAATAATGAAATAGACAAGCTTAGGTGGGCCTAAGGATCAATGAATAATTCTTTAAGCTAACCCAACAGAAGAAAACATGAAAACAATAGCTAACAGGAGGACTGAGGTGCCTCAAACAACATTTCTCATCCTATACTCTTCTGAGCTATTGCAATATAGAAATATGGACATATGGAAAACAAGAAACGCATTAACATATGATAGATACATCACCATTAACTAAACTCAGGGATCCTCCAAGCAAGCCTTCATCACCATCAATCAAGGCAAATCATCCACAAGCTCCACAACACTAAATTGTTCTTCAACTTCCAAAAACCATGTATTGCTCTTAAACACATCAAGTCCCCAAGTTTAGAATGAATCCTCATGCTATATATAATAGGCAAGGAGGAGGAAAGCCTAATAGATCATCTAGAAGTTCGTTGGCTAATTAGAAATATCTATATTGTCCTTGAGGCCTTGCAAGGCCCAAGGCACAAAAATATCTAAACAAATATATTTTTCGGCCATATATAGTAATTAAATTGACTTTTAGGCCCTCACAAGCATATGAAACTTGATAAATGCACATTCTGCCTTGTAAACCACAGGATCGCATCACACTGTGTCAAAATTTGAATTTATGCCAAGAGCACAGCATAGAGACAGGGAAAAATAGGTCTTCTTGCAACAGTGTTTTGGAGACCTTCCCAATGTTGTAAAAGGCTCTGTGATGGCTCGTTGGAAATCCCTTGAAGTATAATTTCTAGATCTACCTCCCGTTCTTCAATATGACCTCTACAACCTATCCAAAAAGTGAAAATTACAAGACTTCCAGGAGTGCAGCACATGCTCTGAAAAGTGGGCAAAATGGTGAAAAATGATTGTTTTTGACCCTTTTGGGGGACCAAAACAACTCCAATTGAGCTGAAAAATTGGTGATCATACTCATCTAATGATGAGAAATCCAAAAATGTAAACCTTTCTTCCCAAGTATGCCCTGGCAAAAAACGCAGCACAGGGTGTACTGCGCTCCTAGCCTCAAAATTTGCAAAAAACAAAAAGTTGTTCAATTATTCCCAAAATTGGTGGATGAGTGCCTCATGGGTCTTGGGAGACCTGTAGAGAAGCTTGGGAGAAAATACCAAGCCTATCTTGGTCTTTTTCATCTTTTGGTGCCAGGACCTCATTTTTGGAAATTTTGAGTTTTTTCCTTGTCAAGTGGTTTCTTTGTGCATAGTGCTCAATCATTCTCCTTTGCAAGTCCAATTCCTTGTTGGCGTTCTCTAGCTTGGCCTAAAGATGTATGTTGGCCCTCTCAAGCCATGATTCCCTATTATGCTAAATTTCCATGGCAAGGAGTTCAGTGAGGGGAAATTGTTGTGCTTGGGTTGATTCTTCTTCTCTCTGCTTTTCCAATGCTTTCCTAAGACCCATAGTTCTAGGTCTCCTTCTAGTTTGACCCTCTTCATCACTACTCTCCTCATAAGTGCCCATGTACTCCTCCCACTTTACTTGTGACCTTTGAGCCTCTTTCCGGTATTTGAGTGCCTTTGCCTCATAGATGGCATGTTGGCCACTCATTTGTTTGTTATTTATTTGCAAAAAGTGAATGACATCCTTTGACCTTTCTAATTCAACTTCCAAGTCCTTGATCTATGCATTCCTATCTTTTAGAAGGGAGTTTGAAATTCTTGTTTCATTTTCCTCATCACTGTCTATGTGAATGAGTTCAGACTCTCTTTCCTCCTCATGATTGTCCTCTTCCTCTTTCACTTGTTGTTTACCTTTTTCAATCATTTGAGTTGAGGAGGATGGCATGGCCCCTTGTCCTTTGGAGGCAGCAAACACATGCCTCTATCCTCTTTGATAGGTAAGGGGAAAATTTGCAACAAGTTTCACTTGAAAACCTTGATCATTAGTGAACTTAGGACTTCTTTTCTCCTCATGGATGATCTCAGTATGTGCATATTCTTCACCTTGCTCTTGACTGCCTTCTTGAGAGGTATTTCCACTTTCTCTCATGCTAGCATCACTACCAAGATCGTTATGACTGTCAACCTTTGTATTTTCAATGTTAGAGGTGCCTTGATCATTTCTTGGTACATCTTCATCTCCATGACTATTCTCTTCTTCATCATTTGACCTACTATGTTCACTGTCAAACTCAGCCTTTGTATCATTGTTTGCACTCTTTGTGGGGTCACTATTATGGGCACTCTCATTAGTCTTTCCCTTAATATGATGGTAATTTTCTTCTTCATTAGGTGAGTTCTCTTGGCCGATTTATTCTTCACTATCCTGTTCATTATCTTCATTATTTGGCCCATTGTTCTCATTGTTTTTCCCACTGAAATCACTTTCAAACTCTGTTTCTTGGCTGCTTTTTCCATCTTTGTCACTATCTTCTTTGTCCTCTTTATTGCTTTCATATGCCTCCTCTCCACTGTCCTTTGTATTTTCAGTGTTATCTTCTTCATTATTTATTTCTTCTCCTTGACTGTCATTTGTTTTTTGAATGTCATTAGGCTCACTGTTTTGGTCTTTTTGCTCATCATTGGGCTCACTGCTTTCATCTTTGCTTTCTTCACTTTCATATCTACTTTCTTCTTTTTCATTGCCTTTATTACCTTCTTCACTTTCATCTTCCTCTCCTTCACTTCTATCTTCATGTTCTGATTTCTTAGGAGAAGGTGAAAGAGGGATGTTTGTTTGAGGAGATGATTCATGTGAAGATGATGAACTAAGGTCAGTGGAGGGCGATGGAGGTGTGTGAGGAGGAAGTTGAGATGATGATGGCAGAGTTTGCAGAGGGAGAGGCTGTGGAGTGGTGAAATCATCATGGGAAATGAAAACCTCCCATGGGATGCCTTGTTGTTCTAGTTGGTGTGAGACAATCACCTTGATGAGCGAATGATGAAAAAGGCTCGAAATTTTTTGGGATGGAGGCCTCTTTTGCATAATGGAAGACATTTTCTCAATACTTTTACAAAGGTAGTAGGGAAAATGTAGTAGCTTGGTTTTGGTAAAATGCATGAGTAGTATTATGTGGTAGGAATAGACTCTGGAGAACCTACCCTCACAGGTGAAGTATTTCATAATGGTCTTCATTAGGGGAGCATATATGTCCAACAAATGAGAAAAGGGGAACATGGTTTTGCAGTCATCTTGACAACTTGGTTTCAAGAATGGGTGATAATGGCTTAGGTCTAGATACACTTGTTTGAACCACCTTTCTCCCATGCAAGGTGTTCTAGTGGCCATAGAGATGGCATTGGTGGTCATCTCAAACTTCACCCCAGCTAGGTGTACTTGGTGGTTATGAAGGTTTAGGGAAAAAATCTTGGTCAACTGAGGGTGGATCTGGATCCTCTGTACTTTCTCATGGAACTCATAGCATCCTACTTCTTGAAAATAGGAAAATGTAGTAGGAGAGGCTATCAGTTCTTCAGTGCTTATAGGCTCAAACCTATTTGGCTTCCCAACCTTTCTTTGCTGCTCTTTATGCCTTTGGTTTGTCTCACCACTGTCAACATTTTCTTCTCCAGAAATTTTTTCCTTCACCCCTGCCTCAAAATTTTTTAAAAATAATTGACATTGCTTGTGGAAGGATGTGAAAATGGTGGATGAGATGGTGAGGTTGCAATGAGGTCAAGGCTCAGCAGTGTGGAGACCAAGTACTTTCTTTAGTATTTCACTTCCTTCTCTAAATTTAACCTTCAATTTTCTTTATAATCCTACCTTTAGAAAATTAGGAATATATGGGAAAAACTTAAATACCTCTAAAAATATCTACATAGATGAAGCAACAGGCTTAAAACATATTGTGGGCAAGATAGGCGCCTCCTGCACGTGTTGTCGCGCAGCTCCTGAATGGACAGGAGCGTAGCACGGGTGCCTCTTGCACGCGTTGTCGGGAAGCTCCTGAACGTGGTGGTCGTGTGTGCCTAGGCGGTCCTAAACGTGCAGGAGTGTAGCGCGGGTCAGCCGGGCGCCTCCTGAACGCGTTGTCGGGTGCCCTAGGTAGAGACTGCACGCGCAGGAGTGCAGCATGGGCCAGTCAGGCACCTCCTGAACATAGTGTTGGGTGTCAGGATTTCTAGCAGTCATTTGAATGGGTGCGAGCGCATCACACGACCCCTGCACGAGGATTCGGGTGCCTTTCGGGCAGAGTCTGCATGGCTGGACGTGCAACAAATGTGTCGGGCCCAGGCAAAGACTGCATAGTGACAGGTCGGGCAGAGTCTGCATGGCTACTTTTCTACAGGCGCACAACGCCTCTACACAAGAACGCAGTGCCCTTCAAAGAAGTGTATGGGAAGTGCTGCACAGGAGCGTAGCGCCCAGAAAATCTGCCCGAAAACTCTATCAGGAATCTTGAAAACTTGAAAACCCTCAACTCCTTTGCAAATAACCAAATCGTGATTGGGAGATGTTTCTTGGGTTTTTTTTATACTCTTTTGAAAAAATTAAAGATAAAAACCCACTTTACTAAGGTTTATGGTGTGGCTCTCCCCTTTGCTAATATTCTCTTTTTCCTTTTGCAGGTAGTGTCAAAAAGCAATGTTTTTTTATCCTCTTATTTCTTTTGGAGTTTGGCATCTTTTTCAAAAACCCTTGGAAAACTGGTGATTTTTCTTGGTTTATCCATTTTTACATATGGAACCTATGCATCTCTCCTTGACTACTTGATGGATGTTGACTTTATTTGAGAGTTCTGTGTCCTTCATACTGATACCCTTTTCAATCTTATTTCAACTTTTAGAGGCCTTCTTTCAAATGTCCTCTGGAAACCTCTTTGCCCTTTGATGGAGTTTTATGACCCTTTTTATCATTCCTAGAAAACTTTGGTTTTGCTTCATGGTTTTGATGCATCTCTGTATTTGTGATTTCTTGCATAGATCTCTTACTGGGCAGTCACCTATTGTGCTACATAGATGCAACCCCACTGATACTCTTTGTAAATTTGGCCTTTGCTTTTCTCTTTCTGTGGACACCCTTTGAGGGGTTTTTGGCTTCTTCCCTTGTCTTTCTTCTACTGATAACTATTATAGAGCATTCCTGCAGAAATGCTTTATCATAGGTAGATTGTTCTTTTTCAGGATCTAATGCTTGATCAAGGAGATACCTTTGGAGTCCTTTGATGTCTTTGGACAATGATAAGTTCACCCTTGTTTTCACTTGACTTCAGCTTTGAATATCTGTAAAAATAGTAAATTAAGAAACTATAACAATGCATAATCTAGGAGACCCTATATGACTTATTGGGATGTCCCTTGGAATAGGTCTTTGACTGAAAAGCTTGAATCAAGATTTGGAGGTGAAGACAGGGTTTTGACACACTTTTATGCATTGTCATCCTAGACAACTAAAAAATTTGATTTATTTAAAGGTCTTAGAAAGGGAGTTTAAAATCACCATTGCTTGAGGCACTTGGTGAGTAGGGAAAAAGTTTGGGCTACTTGGCAAACCAAGGTGTGAAAATAGAGGGCTTAGGAAAACAAAAACAAAGTGTTAAAGGCAGAGGTGGCACACATACTGAGAGTGAGGGAAATCAGTCCATGATTTGGTCTTCGGGGAGTGATAGGATGGGCACGCCCTAACAGAGTGGTAGGATAGTGAAAGTTTAATCTTAAGGATAATGAAGGCAGCGAGATTTCTAGAAATCACAAGATTCTTGAATTTTGTTTCTAGAAATCCAGGACAAAGCATTTATTCATCTAAACAGGTAAAAAATTATTGATGACTAACAGAGGTAGCAAGAGCTCAGAAGGATTTGAGAGGCCGCATTCTACCTTGGCGACTCCATTCTTAAAGAATTTAGAAATTCATAACTTCATGGTGACTCCACTGGACTTATAAGAAACTCAGACGCTACCATTCGTGTTTCGAGGTATGCATGTGTGGACTTTTCAAAAATTTATGGTTTCCCAAATCTTTTGCCTAAGGATGCATATTTTTTAAGGAATGATCCAAAATTTAATGGAGAATATTTGAGTTTGACCATGAAGCATATATCAAATTTTCGTGAATTTACCAAGCTTCTTAGAATCAGACATGAAGATGTTTCATCAAATTTTTCTATGACTCATTTAAAGGGAAATGTAGACAATGGCTTGAAAGTTTTCCTGTCAAATCTATTAATTCATTTGTAGATTTTTGGCTTATCTTTTTGGAGACATGGATGGAAAAAACATAGTTTATGGCAGACTCTCTTTCCATTCAAGGTTTTAAGAAATGGAACGATGAGCACACTAATGAGGAAGTGGATGAAATATTTCTTCGGACTTGTCTTATTAATTAAAGTCATTTGAGTGCAAGTCAGAAGATAAGATTCAATTTTTGGATGAATTTGCTAAGAACATTGAGAAAGACATTGAATTTTAGAAGATCAAATTCAGTCCTATAGTCTTCATTTTCAAGATAAGTCTTTTGAAATATTTTTCATGCCAAAATACAAAGAGAAGGTGGTGCTAATTTTTTATTTTGAGATTGAGGAGGAATGTCTTGTTTTTGAAAATGTGTTTGATAGCACACAACTGGAATCTTATGTTTCTAAAGAAAGCATATATGAGTTGTCCAAAACTGCAAAATGTCTTGAGAATCACCAAACAAAATATGTCTTCTATGATCCCATAGCTGACTACATGGAAGAGTTCTACTATTCAACTTTTCAATTATGTTTTCACTTTGAAAATTAGACCCATTTTCTATTGCCTTTGTCATTATAGTATCCAGTTTTAATTTTTTTTAAGCACAGTCAAGAAGTTCATGTATCAGCTCAGCTCATTGAATGGCTTTATTGGAGATTTCATGTCGCTTGAATCAAGCATGAATATTGTGGTTGTTAAGGTAGGTAGGAGTGTGTGTAAATAAGCTCAAGTATTTTGAGCATATTTTCAACATGTACAAATTTATTTTTCATCTTGGATTGCAGTTTTCAACAAGGTTGGGCTTGAGGAGAAGGCTATAAAAGTTTGAAGAAAATTTCATCAATTTCAACAATTTCAGTTTTTCCAAGAAAGGCACTGGAACTGCAGGTTCTTTACTATACCATAGGGGCACATGATCCCTAGTGGAGCCACTATTATCGCCAATAAAATTTCATTTTGGTTAGGAAGGTAATTTGGTATAGGTTTTATTGTGTTGGTAAATTAATTCATGAAATTGATAAAATTTTGTGAATTGGTCATAATCCTAAGTTTTTTGAGTCCCACATGTCATTTCATCATGATCATATCAATAAAAATCTACCAAAAATATGAATGCATTGGTTCAAATTAAGGTTTAAGCAACTTTTTCACTTTTTCCCGAGTCTGCAGTGAATTCTATGAAAAATAGGCGATTTTCGCTACGAACTCACCTGACAAGTTCATAGCGAAACTACCAATTTTCTAACTAAATTCACTATGAAATCATGTTTTTTGCAAGCGGTATGGGGATCGATGAGCTGTCATTTTTTAATGGTTAGGAGTTGATATTTCACCATGTGCCTGCCTGTTATGAGTTATTATTTGGTGTATGACATGCAATCATTACATCACCATCATTTTGTTTTCCTCTCCCACTTTCCATTCCTTATGCAACCTTCATGCATTCGAGCCTAATCACTTACCTTGTCAATCCCTATTAGCAGCTTATGCCACATTTTAAATTTTTTCTAAGTATAGCTCTAGCTGTTTTCATAGGTGAGTTTCCACCTTTGTCAACAAACAGCTTGCTGTCATATACACATTTTGCAGGTGTCAACTTTCAAATAAGGCAACACTGTTTTGGAGGAGATGGAAGCACATAACAACACCAAAAAGGGAGTTTCAATGGTCAAGCATGAAACTATGGACCTAAAATTGGTCATGGAAGATCCTAGTTTTGCAGAGGCCTTCATCAAAGCTGGTTGCATGGGACTTTGTCAGAAGTTACAAAGGGATTTTTGTGTTTTTTGACGGTTTGAGCGGTCAACTTCAAGATAATTTTCTGGGTAAATGAAGATGAATTCTGAAAAACCAAGAGAGGTTATTGTCAAACAAGGATCAAAGAACATTAAAATATTTCACTTTTCTCACATGTGTTACAAATTGGGAGATTCGAAGATGTCTTTGAGCTCTATTTTCGGAGTTCGTTTTTTTTTCCTGTTTTAGAGATGTCTTTCAAATGCATATTCTGGACATTTGGAGATGGTTTTCAAAAAAACGAGAGATGTTTTTCTTCAAAAAAATCTTATTTAAAAACAAATCCTCCCGTTTTGCAACAGATGTCAAGGATCGGGAGATAGGAGCTCATTTCTAACCCTTATTTTTCAGAAAAAAAATAGGTCCATTTCTATTGTTAGATGAACCTGTTGAAGGTGAAACTACTGCTTCTTGAGGAGGGTAAGATGTATTTTGAACCAATTTTTCCTTATAATTCTTCATCTCATCACTTGTAGAGGCATGGGAATTTTTTTAAGAAGGAAATCAGAATTTTTAAGTCTGTTGCCAATTAGGCAAGTTCGTAGCGTGTCTTGGGCTTGAAGCCCAGAAAACACTATGAACTCGATGTATATTCTTTTTAGCTATAAATCACAGGTGTTATCTTTAAGGATGCAGGTAAAGTCTTGTATTTAGTTATTTTTACTCATTAAACAACCTCATATCAACAAAGGGAGCAGATATTTTGCAGATATGGTCTAAATTAAAGGTTCTACGAACTCTTGCTGCAGACTTGCCTAAGGTCCCCTATTTATGTAACGAAGGAAAATTTGAAGGTGTTTCAAGTTTTCATTGTATTTTTGAGACAAGTCAGCCACGTGGAAATGTTAAATATCATTAGGTGAATTTTTTTATGCAGGAATACTCTTCGAGAAATTCTTTCACATTACTAGCTCAGCATGGAATCTTCATCAACAATTATGTCACCACCTCCCAAAAATTCGGAAGCAACTCTCCTGACTTAGTGCGAATAATTATTTTTTGGTCATGGTCAGTGTCACTCAGGCACATTACCTTCTTGATGTAAATATTTAGTTTTAAAGCCTATTAATGTATTAAATATGTTGTACAATCATATTAGGTTTCTAAGTCCTAAAAATAGTTGTTTTCAGTTTAATCTCCTTGTAATAGGATTTTGGTTAGATTAGGTGTCAACAGAAGGATTCAAAGGTCTAGCCCTGTTGGCAGACCCAATGTAAATATTCCTAAGCCTATTAATAGGTATATTATTGAAGGAGAGAGGGTTTATGTATGTTTACTACAAACCTACTATTGTAAAAAATCATCAGTAATATATAGTGGCAGTTTGCTTCTCTTCACCTGAGATTCATTGATGTTCTCATGAGTATTTGTCTTATGTATTCTACAATTTTATCTTTAGTATTCTGATGTTTGATTACTTATAATTCATTTATTACATGCTCTAACTTCCTTCAAACACTTAGACTGGTGTGAATGCTATATTTTCATCATAACATCTATATGCCTCAACTTCCATAAGAGGAGTTCATATGTCATTGAGTTCTTTTCATTGACTCCATATGCCCAATGGTAGTGATTTCTCCACATCTTTCGCCTGTATAAAAACACACTTAAAACATTATTTCATATTTAGCCATTTTTTTAACTTCATTTAGACAATATCATTCTATATCCTTGAGAGAGCCCTCTCAGGCTAAAAAGGCTAATTTTAATCTAGAACTAGGTTTGAAATAGTTACTCTAGGTTGACTGTTTAAGTAGCCCATTAGTATCAATTTAGTGATAACAGGCACAAAAATAACAATAGTGGGCTTCTATGGGGCAGAATAATAACAATATAGGGCCTACATGGGCACAACAATAACAATAAGGGGCTACACTAACAATAAAAATAAGATGATACACTAGTATTATAAGGACCTAACATGCCCCTCTCCTTCAAAAAAGTGTTTTCCTCAATGCTTGATTACTTCTGGATGCTTCTATATAAAATTATCATCCTCCCATGTGGAATATTTAGTGGGTAAGTTCTTCCACTTGATGGAATACTCTAAAATTGATAGATTTCGTAGCTGTCGAGTTCTATTTTCCATGATTTCTTCAGGTTCCAATATGATTTTTCCTTCCTCATCAATTTCTGGCAATTGTTTGAATTGGAATTTTGTCACCTGTAACCTTATTTAAGCATGAAACATGGAAAACTGGGTGCACTCGAGAAGATGCAGGAAGCTCCAATTTGTATTCCATAGTACCAATCTTTTGCAACACCTTGTAAGGACCATATTACTTTGGCGATAATTTATTATCCTTCTTATCTTGCTTGAGGGATATTTATTTGTATGGTTGTAGCTGTAAAAATACCCATTCGCCTACATCAAAACTTCTCTCACTGTGATGTTGATATGCCTGTTGTTTCATTTGATTCTGTGCCAAATTTAGGTTATCCTTTAATAGTTGGAGAACTTATTGTTGATGCTTGATGTGATCTTCCACTGCTTGAACCTTAGAATTTTCTCTTAAAGATGATGTGATGGATGGTGGATGATATCCATAAAGTGCCACAAATGGGGTCATTTTTTCTACAATGTGGAAGGAAGTGTTATACCACCATTCAGCCAGAGGTAACCACTTGACCCATTGTGTTTTTTTTTAGATGAAAAGCAACGAAGATATCCTTCCAAACATTTGTTCACTATCTTAGTTTTCCCATCGGATTGAGGATGATAAGATGAGCTATGAGCTAGTTTAGTACCCAAAAAAGAAAATAATTCCATTCAAAAATTTCCAATGAAAATGGGATCTCTATCACTTACAATAATCTTTGAGTTTCCATGTAGCTTTTGAATCATTTCCATAAATGCAGTAGAAATTGTACTTGTTTTAAATAGATGAGATAATGCACAAAAGTGTGCATACTTGGTAAGTCTATCAACTTCCATCATGATGACACTCTTTCCTTCAGACTTAGGTAAACCTGTGATAAATTTCATGGAAACCTCCTCCCAACGTTGAATTATAATGGATAAAGGTTGTAGCAGACCCATGGTCTTAATTGTCTCAAATTTATTTTTCTGGAAAACTAGAAATTCTGCCACAAACTTTTGAATATCAGATTTAAGGCCATCCCAAAAAAATTAATTCTTCACCCTGTGGTAAGTTTCTTAAAATCGTGAGTGCCATCTTAAGGGAGAGGTGTGCAATTCCAAAAGAAAATTTTGTTTTAGTTGGGAATTCTTCAAAGATATAAGCGATCTTTGTACCATAAGGAATCATTTTTCCAACTAAATGTATCATATGCATTGGGATCTTGCTGCAAATTTTGAATGAGTGTCCAGACTTCTTCATCATTCTTTCATTCCTCCCTTGCTTCGGTTATCCAATCTAGTTGGATAATAGAAATGGCACAAAGCCATGCTTCCACATCCTTGTCCTTTCTTGAGAGTGCATCTGCAACAACATTTAGTTTCCCTTTTTTGTAGATGATTTCAAAGTCATAACCTAACATATTTGTGACCCATTTTTGTTGCTCTTATGAAGATATTCTTTTTTCCAAAAATTATTTAATACTATCATGATCAGTTTTTACCTTGAAGTGTCTTCCCATTAGGTAGGGTCGACATTGCTTTAGTGCATGTATTATTGCCAACATTTCCTTCTCATAAATAGCTTTCTGTAAATACGTTCCTTTGATTGGACGACTTTCAAAAGTAATGGGTCTTCCTTCTTGCATTAAAACAACACCAATTCCATTTCCTGAGGCATCACATTCCACAATAAAGGTTTTTTTGAATTTTTGTGTAGCTAAGACCGGTGCTTGGCACATTGCCTCTTTAAGATGTTCAAAGGCCTTAGTTGCTTCAAGTGTCCATGAAAATACATCTTTATTAAATAATGTTGTTAGAGGTGTTGCTATTCTCCCATAATTCTTAAAAAACTTGTGATAATACCCTCTTAACCCGAGAAATCCTCACATCTACTTTATGGTTGTGGGGAGTTTTTATTTCTTAATGGCTTTAATTTTGTTAGGGTCTACCTTAACATGCTCCTAAGATATAATATGACCCAAATATTCCACCTCTTGTACTCCAAAGAAACATTTGTAGGTTTTTTCATATAATTGTTTCTCCCCCAATAGTTTGAGCACCCTATCAACATGTTGAACATGATCCTTCCAAGACCTGTTGTAGATTAGTATATTATAAAAAAATACTAACATAAATTTTCTAAGGAAGGGTTTAAAAATGGAATTCATCAACCCTTGAAATGTAGAAGGTGCATTGATAAGGCCAAAAGGCATGACCAAAAATTCATAATGACCCTCATGAGCTCTAAATGTTGTTTTCAGAATGTCTTCAGTCTTCATTCTAATTTGATGATATCATGAATGAAGATCCAACTTGCTGAAATAAATTTCTCCATTTAATTCATCCAATAATTCATAAATCAGTCCCGGATGCGGGTGTTAGCGCGATCAATGGAGGTGATGGGACGGAGGTTATGCTGGACGGTAGGCCACCTGCCTTCCCGTAAGAGGAATGTCACTCCCACCTTATACATGTTAATGCTGGTTTTAATTGCATTTAATCTGGGCGCACATCACAAACAGGTAGCCGATCCTCGTTGCAGTATCGACTGCTATGTTATGGATCCACCTCCGGTTCAATTTAATGGCCATTCATTACAGATGATCTCCCGCTGCAGCGACGAACTGTTAAAAGCTATGGACCCGTCTTCCCCTGAACCGGTGAATTGGTGGTGCCATCCTGCTACTGGAATTGCAAATGAGTGCACCAACACTGGCAAGCGAAGCCGCATCAACTGCTGTCTGGAGCTCGGGGATAGCCTTCATCTCTCGCTCTCTGGTTCCTGCATGTCAGCCTCTATCTTCCTGAATTCCCATTCGACGCAGCCCCCTGTCAACACTTCGGCTCCCTAGAGTTCTAGCCCCAATTCCGCTGCAAGCATGCCTCACCTTAGGCAAAGAATGCACTGTAGGCGCGGGTCCACCAGAGGCAATGTGAGGCATTCGCCTTCTTCCTCGAGCTCGCCTTCTGAGATTTCTTCCCCCTCGGATAGCCTTCCCCGTCTTCTCCATGGTCGTTTTCTCCGTTCGGGCCACAGATTGGATTCTCCTTCGTCCTCTGCGCTACCTTCTCAATCCCACACTGCTCTCTTCTCGTTTGACTGCTCCCTCAATCGGCCGAGAGTCTCTGTTGCCATTTCAGTTGTGTTTCTTGAGGAGCCCCAGGAAGAGAAGGCTGAGAATCCTTCGGATGGGCCGGGCTTTAATGACAACACCAAGTAGGACCAAGCGCTTCAGGGTTTGGAGGGTCATCCCAGCGGTAGCAAGGATGTTTTGCAGGGTGTCATAGGACACGATCAGGCGTAACTAGTGGTATCTCCACCCTCCAGGACTGTGGTCCACTCGATCGAAGACATGCCCAACGAGCGTGATGAACCGGACGATTACGGGTGCAAGATCAAGCAAGAGGCTCCTGATGAGTAATTCTGCCTCTCAATTATGGTTTTCTTTCTATGTTTCTGCCCTCTCCAGTGGGCATGTTTTTGACTTTTCTGATGTTTTCAGTCATGTTCGGGTTTCTGTTAGTGACAGTCTTCAGTACTCTTAGTATTTCGATCCCCTGCGTGGGATTTTTTATGGTGGTTTCTACAGGCTGGTTTCCCTCCTGAAGGGCAGTCTCATACCTTGTTTTGTCTGTCAAAAATGCACAGGGCAGTCTCAAACTTTGTTTTGTTAGTCTAAATTGCCTCAACACTGGGAAATGTTAAGGCTTCAGCCCGCTGTACACTACTTTTACTGTTAATAGACTACTTTTACTTAGAAAAAAAAAAAATTTCATAAATCAGAGTAATGGGAAATTTATCTTTAATAGTGAGCTTATAAAACCCCCTATAATCCAAACACATGCACCATGATCCATACTTCTTGTGCACCAATACTACTGGAGCAAAGAAATAACTTTAACTAGGTTTAATTATACCAACCTCTAGCATTTATGTAATCATGCATTCAATTTCGCTCTTTTGGAAATAAGGATATATGTAAGGTCTGATGTTTGGAGAAACACTTCCTGGAATCAAATTAATAGCATGATCATGATCACGAATAGGTGGGAGTCCTTTGGGAGTTTCAAAAACCTTTCAATGATTGTCCAATACTTTTTGGAGATCTGGAGGAATAGATGATTTTGACATTGGAACTTCTGGTGAGCATAATTTTGCAATTACGCCTTGTTGTTCTTTCTTCGTAATATTTTTCATGAAATTAGAGCTTATTATCTTTCCCAACTTCCCTACGATACCCCTTAATTCAAATTCCTTTCCTTCCAACAAAAAAAAATCAAAATTAACTTCTTAAAAATTAAAAGCTACCATCCCCAAAGATTGTAGCCATTGTACTCCTAGTACAACATCAACACCACCCATTGGAATTGAGAGCATTGGAATATTCAATACATATTCCCTTATGGTTAGCTTGATATTATGGCACTTTCTAGAGAAATTTACAGTTCCTCCACTTGCAACCATCACTTGACACTCTGGTTCCAGGTATAGGAAGCAATTCAATTCCTTGGCTACCTTGCAATGAATAAAATTATGGGTATTACCCGAATCAGTCAACACTATTACATTTTTTTTCTTGATATGTTCTTCTATCTTGAGAGTTTGAGGAGTGGTAATTACTACCAATGCATTACAGGATATGGTCGGATTCATTTCTTCTTTTTCTATGGTTGGTTCAACAACTTAGAAATCAGCCTCTTCGAGGGGGAAACCTCGTTTACATTACATAAATGAACAATTTTTGGATGATACAAATGAAAAAACCTCCTTTCTATATATAGGAGTCCAAGGGTCCACAATATAATCCTAGTCGACATAACAATAACAATGTAAGGGCACAACAATAACAATAGTGGTCTTCTATGGGGCACAATAATAGTAATATGGGGACTACATGGACACAACAATAACAATAAAGGGCTACACTAACAATAAAAATAAGGGGATACACTAGTGTTATAGGGACCTAACACTTACTAACTCTTATACACACCAATTTTCTCTTAAAAGTAATAGAACATACGTCTTTTTGGAACTAATTAGTTTATTGGCTTGGTTGGCACTTACCAACAAATTTTTTGACCTGCCTTTATGCACAATGATCGCTAAAAATTTTCCATCCTTGAAAGTAGATATTGGTTGGATTTTTGCATGAACATTAAATAATGCATGTACATGTAGGGACTTCCAAACACCACTCCACATACATCAAAGGGAACTGCATCTTGTTCTACTTCATAAAAAAAATAAACATTAATAGTAAATATAATTTTTGCATTGTTTTGTTACCTTTAACTCTGCATCCTTATTTATCCATCCCAATATACATGGGCATGGATGATCATGAACTTCCAACACCAATTTTTTAACCAGATCTATTGCAGTGATATTCTCCTATGATCTTGAGTTAAACATAACATCGATCTTTATCTTGTTGACCTATATCTTTATGTGGAAGAGTTTGGTCATTTATTTGTTTTCCTATTTTTGAATGCTATTGAGATCGATCTCCTTCTAAATTGACATACAAATGATCTTCTCACCCACATCTTAACTGATTTCAACTTGGATACTCAAATCAGTGTCCAATATATTTTTCTTATTATTATCGTATTTTTCTTTTTGTTCTTTGGGTTAAGATCTAGAACCAAATTATATCACTTCACTTTGTATTACCATCAATATTAAAGTGGTTGTAGCGATTTTGGGTATCTTTGCACTAATTTACTATGGCTATTGACTTTTTTATCTTTTTTCCCTTTCCACCTCTTCCTCCCCTCCTTAGAATTGCCCCGATGTTCCTTTTTCTTTGATCCACTTGATTTCCTTTTCTTTTGGCCTATGTTCTCTAGGTATTATGCTTGTAAACAAAACCAATCCACTGATATGGGCTTAAAAAACATCACTTGTTTGTATATATGGTAATGTTGACCCCCTAGTTACCTGACGAGTAAATATAGGTTCTTTGGGGAGACACCTAGCATTATCGTCATATTTTTTAACTTTATGGTGTACTCCTATACACTCTACCCATGATTCTTCCTAAATTAGTTACACTAAATCCAATGGTCCTATACATACCCAATAGGGTAAAATTGTGAATTTATGAGGGTTTTAAATCCTCCCACTTAGCCACTAGAGGATATCCCTCCAACCTCAAGGTATCTATGTGGATTTCCCACCAGATTAGGGCATTGCCCTCTAATTCTAGTTGCAAAAATGAAATATTATGTTCCTCCTCTATATGATGAATGATGAAATAAAATTATAATTGTTGCAGCTAGTGATTTAGCTTCAGAGCATTGATCTTACCTTGTTCTGTCTTAATATCTACATTTTCTTCCATTTTTAATAGGGACTAAGAATGGATCATGGAACTTGAATTGGGTTGATCTCCTTCAGGTCCCTTCTTTGTCTCATTCTTTGTTTCTTCATGATCTCCTTATCTCCCCTCTAATTTATCCTCTAAATTAGAACTACAATATTCTCCTAATCCCCCTAGATTATTTCTCAGGGTTGACATGAGGAGATTCACATTACAACTTATATTTGTAGCTTGTGCCTCTAGCCATGAAAGCCTCTCCTCTACAAGATTTCTTGAGTTATTCACAGATTCATCACCCATCAATAGGGTTTTCAAAATTTTGGCTTAGCAAATATACATCCCCTTAAAGTCCCCATAATATGCCGCAATAAACCTAATTTGATACCAATATGATCCAAGAACTACTTTGTTTATTCCATAGCACAATTCATCACAACAAATCTAGTAATTTATACTCAAAAATATGAAATATGCACTATGAGGGTTTATTTCTCTTTACATCTCTTGATTAAAAAATTATTGTGTATTTTTCATGCATGTAAATTATAATAATGCATAAAATATAAAACAATAAAATAAAAACTCACAAACCATGATTGGAATTAGTTATATCGACACCCTTTTTGGAGAAAAACCTAGCTAGAAGACTAGGTTTCTTAGCTCTCTTAGTATTAATATAAAATAGTTGTGAGTATGAGTATGGCATATGGCTCGTGGGACATTGCAAAGTAAAAATCCTCTTTGCTTCTCTCTCCCTAACCCTCTTGGAAACTCTTCTTTTATATGGAACAAGATACACTCGAAAATAATGGAACCCATTTTCCTCTTAGTGGCCCAATTATAACATGGCCTGATAGCTTACTAATGGTTAGGTTTGAATTCATAAAATCTTAAAAAAATTTATATATGGACTCTTCTATAGTATTATTCATAATTACCATATGAATAGCCTATTTTCCATGATTTACAGGAGCTGATGCAGCATCCTCTCGAATTATGGAGGTGAAAATAAGAAGGTCAACTTCCAAGTGGCATAACTTTTACAAACAAACTCTGATTGAGGTGATTCTTTTGTTGTTAGAAATGTATTTGTGTTTCAAATAGTAATAAAAGGTGCATACTCAAGAGGAAATTTTTTTACCCCAAAATAACATCGTTGATTCGTAGAAATTCTTTAGAAAGGTTTGAAGCTCCATTTTGCCAAATTGGGTCCCACCGGTAAAAATGGTCCTATGAGCTTATTCCTCCACCTTTTTCACTTTGAAAGAATTTATATTGATGAAAAAAAACATAATTTTCTAATATATATCATGGTTATTTATCACTATATTCATTCACGCATTATGAAAGAATATATAAGATTCATAACCAGAGCATCATTTGACATAAATTATTGGTAGAAAACAAAATGAAGTTTGCAATTGAGGAGAATATTTTTAAAAAATTCATTAGCTATCCTCAAGTTATATTTATAATTAAGGAGACTATTGTATGAATATATATAACCATTTCTATTAATCCCACAAAAATAATAACTATATAAGCCCTAAATTTAGTAACGACTAGGTGATTTCCGAGTCAAATATAATTGAAAATTTAGAACCCTAGGACACAAAAAAATATGACATAAGTGATTTACAATTAAACATAAAGGATTATACATTTATATCACATTTCTCTATCAAATATCTATGGACCGATCAGGGTGACATTATTTTCAATTCACCCTAGATAGAATCACTAGGGTCCATCTTAAATACAAAGATTTTTTTTTCATTTTTCCACACAATGTAGAAAACAACATTACATGACATCACATTGGATCCAAATTTAACAACGCCAAAATATATCTCAAAACTAATTTCTTCAAAAAAACCAAAAATCAATGCAAAATATGCAAAAAGAGGTTGACAAATTTTTTATCGTGAATAAAAATTAAGATATTTATCACATCAAAGATCATAGTGAAAAAATACTTAGACAAATTAAGAAGCTTAAAAGGCACAAGAAGTCATTGGAAAACAAAGTACAGCAATCTATCGAGAATGAAGTACCAAAGTATTTAGATGTGTAAATTTAAGTTTAAGAAAATTGAACAAATATAGATCATGTTAGCCTCATAGTTTAGTGAAAGATGAATCCAATTGAAATAAAGTCATACTCAAATGTTGTAATTCAAACAGTAGAAATTCCAAGAAAAGATCTAGTAATCAAACCAAAAAAACCAATATAAAAGGAATATCATATGCCAAAACAAGTAAAGAAAGTACTACAAGTACATTGAAAGAAAATCAAGACACATGAACTCCTTATCAAAACCCAAATCATAAGAGCAGAAATATCAACCAGTTAGCTAATTCATATCACTTGGAAACAACTGATTTTCATGTCAAAGAATATTGATGTCGTCGCAATTAAGTATTATGATAACAATTTATCTTTGGAATCCTATAAGTGAAAGTTTTCATAGAATATTTATTAGGTATGGCTGGATCACTTCACAGTACAAGAATTATGTATGACAATTAGAAGTTCATATCATCTTGTATTATCTAATATGGTAGCTCCAAAAATTTGGAAATATCATAATATATTGCGAGACCAAAAAAAATTAGCATGCCTATTCATCCATGTTCTTTGACGACAAAGCATTTCTGAAAGGTAAGAAAATTATTATTATTATTATTATTATTCAATCACAGGTACAACGTTATATATTCCATATGAGGAATATATGTGTACTAAAAAAATTATCCACATCCATCATGTCACTTGTGGAAATTGAACCAAGGTGGGGAGGTGTTGTCGTTGTGACATACACTCTCCAAGATTTTTCACTTGAATTTTGGAGAGTACTTATGATCTTACGATATGTCTCCTCAAGTTTTTTTTGGTCACTTCATGATTGGTTGATGCTTTTCTTATGAGATTATAACTATGAAAGTCACTTTCTTACACACGTTTATATTTTTATGCATTCACAAGTGCACCTCTTTCGTGAAATCTCAAAATTCAATGTTTACAATACTTGTGCTACCTCTGGTAACAATGATTGTGTAATCCATTTGGACATTCAGTGGGCAACATTATCTCTCTCACTCTTAATGGAAATTGTATTATAATTCCATTGAGTTCCCTCAACAGTCGATTTTGCGCACTTTTTTCTTTCGTAAGTTTCACTTTCAATTTCACGACTACCGTTTTTGCTATATTTCACCTTAAAAAGTGTCACTTTTGCATTCTCTTCATTGTATCATGTGTCACTTTCACTTTATTTATATTTTTCAAGTTTCATTTTGAATTTTTCTTACTGTCGCAAATGTCATTTTTAAATACTAGTACTACTACATGTATTTCACCTTAGCACACTATTAGAGGAAACTCTAGCACGATCTCCTCCATTAGATGATAATATATATCATAATAATATGTGCTAGACACTTTCTCACAACTTAGCGCATTTTTTGGTTATAGTCGACACTTTTGTCATAACTTATATTCTAAGTGTCACAAATTTATATTCCAAGTGTTTCACTTGGAGTTAAGTGTAGTTTTCATGTCATTTCAATGGATGCATGTTGATTTAGGGTTTTAATTATTTAATTTTTCTATGATTGATCATTGATTATTGTATGATCATGTTCAAGTCATTTTTTGATTTCGTTTTATGCTTCACTCATCCCACACTTAGTCAATTTATAGTGTTCCTCTGTTCGAAACTTGTCTGACCAAAAAAAAACATCTTGCCTCCATAATCTACACATTGTGCAATCTCAAGCCCCTATTATATATCCTTTCCTCCTAGAACTGAGCACTATACAGTTGCTTCCTCCAAGGACTGCACATTGCGCAATCACATTTCTTAGTCCCTACCTCCTACACCTGCAAATTGTGCAGTCACTGACCAGTCAAGCTTCAGTTTCATACTGTGAAATATTAGCCAGTAGTTAGCCTATGTCTTAGCCCTTGACTTACTAAACTGTGTAATCCTCCATCTCAGTTCTCCCAGAACTACACTTTGCACAATCACAATGAGCAAGCCTTCAACACTACATCATTAACTCCCTCAACTACGCAGTTCATATTTCCTCCTACCCTGGATTACATATTCACATTTTCAGTGGATATTGGATCCTTTTTATGTCACTAACTTTCTCAATTGTGTAATCTCCCAAGCCTCCTCTTCAGCGATTGCACATTGCGTAGTTACAATGTGAAATCTTTCCTCCCTATCTCCCTAACTTTCCCCACTAAACAATCCTTTCATATGATGGATCTCCTACTATGCATTACATAGTTCTATTGAATAGTGGGTCACCTCTAGGTCATTGGAACCCTAAACTACACAATCCTTCCTCAATCACTCTACATTCCACAGTTATAGTGACTAGTGTAGCCCACTTGCGGACGGAAACCCCTCATTTCATTGTACCTTTCCCTATCCTTCCTCCTACTGCACATTTCATAGTTCAAATGGATAGTGGGTTCAACCTTGGGTCCCTTTACCCCTCGGTTATGCAACTCACAACCTCTTCCTCTCAAAACCTTGTTTATTTCCTCGTCACAATCAACATCTTCTATGATCAATAAAAGGTTGAATAGGTGGTTTTTAGACTGATGTTGGCTTGTCATGAGTGGAATTAATTTGCAAGTTTTATCATTGCAACAAGGCATGGTAATCCTCAAGGGAGATCATCAAGGAGAGGCTACAAAAGAGCACTTGCAAAGAAGGAAAAAAAGGAAGAACCATCATGAAGAATATGAAGGAATCTTGGACCAACACAAAAGGATGGAAAACCACGTTGACTTGTAAGGTTACAACACTTATCTAGACCCTTTGGAGGGTTAATATGAAGAAAAAACACAGATCCATCATGAAGAATTCAAATTCATAGCATCAAAGAGAAGATTTTTGCATTGATGAAATGAAGTCTTATGCCATTGTCACCAAGTCATGGCTTCTCAAAGTGTCAATAAAAATTCATATGTGTCAATGTCTTTTGCCACATCATTTTGTGGATGTAATTATGTATTTCCGAGAATGAGAAAATTTAAAATGCGTGGAAACCCAAGGGTCCCACATGGAATGTGAAAAGTCACTAGTAAGTTCTAAAGCCATGTATAAGCTCAAAGGTCTAATAGGAATTTAAAAAGTCATAATAGTCATGAGGGAGGTGAAGAGTCACATGGGAGGTGGAGATTCACCTCATTTGTTATAAATATACCCTCATAGCTTAAGAGAAGGACTTTGGAATTTTCACCTTGGCTTCTCTAGCTTGGAATAGGAGAGAAGATATTTCTTTGGAGGATCAAGAAGTGGTGACTTACCGTTCTGCTATTGGAGCTAGTGTGCAATAATTGTAATTAAATGTATTGGGAATTTCACTTAATATATGAAGCTATCAGAGATGGTGCACTTTAATTCATATGTCATGAATTATTGTGAGACTATTGTTTCATTGTTTGCAGTGTATGTTTATGCTAAGGCATACTAATGAAAATGAACTATTTTGTTTGCTTTAGTATGCATCCTGTTGAATGTGCATTGATACTTGATTTTATGATATGATCTAGGTGGATATTGGTGGAAACCCACCTATTCCACTTAGGCCCCCACCATTGTTTCTCTTAGCTTTTTAGTTTCCCTAATTGTAGCACAATTTACTATTTTTGGTAATTTTTCGGGTCCTAAACTTCTGGAGTCGTTTTGAGGCCCTAAACGAGGTTTTCTGGGAAAACCATGACCGTCACTAAAAAGTTGTAGTCTTTGAATAGATATTTCTAACAAGGTATTGTATGCATCAAGTAGAGATCGTATGCCAAAGTTACGTCCCCGAGAAGTTAATGTACCAATTTAGTCGAATGGGGCCCATAGTTTTGGCGCTTCATTTCCCAGGGTTAGGTTTTTGGATGATTAGGGTTTTCCATTGTTTCTAAATAATAAATAGGCCTTCGAGCCTCATTGTAATATATCTTTGAGGCCTGTAGCCTCCACATCTCTTGTTAGAGATAAGCTACCAACGCCCTAGCTATTTTATTTCCATTCTGTATGTAAGCATATTTCAGTTATTTGATATTAGTGAAATGAAGTCTTATTTCTGTTGCATCTCTACATATAGTTGTATTTATGTATTTTATTGTGTTCCTGCGTAAGTCTTGATTAGTGGTATTAGAGCAGTCTGCTCTTTCTCGATCCTTCTTTGCATGTCCCCAATGAGGTTGGGGTATAAGGAGTTCGGGATTGATTTGGTTGAACCTTTGCAGGATCATACTTGCAAACCCTGATGGTCGCCCATGGGGGACGAAAATAAAGACGAGGGAGCAATAGATCCTATCAAAATATTTCTTAAGGAGGCCCTCGAGAAACAAAGGAATGCGATGATGGATAAATTTTCCCAAATAATTTAATGACTGCCCAGTGGTGGCGCATCTACATCCAACAGCCACTCTAGATGTGACACTCCTTTCAAGGTACATGTAAACTTTGACATTCTTGTATTTGAAGGGCATATAAATGTAGAAGCAATAGATGATGGTTAAATTTTCTGGAAGGGTATTTCTTGTTCCATGATTTCTCCAACTGAGAAAATATTACTTTTTCACTCCTCAAAGCTTCCCCCCATGTCAAAGACTAGTGGGAAACCTACTGTGAGAAAAAGGACGAGAGGGAACCCTCTCTGTTCTTGGCCGCACCCACTTAGAATTCATTCTAAGATGGCATCAAGAAAAAATATTACCTTGTGGGGAGCTATGAGGAAAAGTACATCCAATGGACCACGCTATGGAAATAATGGGGTCAAGATGTGCACGATCAGATGAATTTCTTCCATATTGTGCACACAAAGTTGGGTATTTAAGATTAAAAGAAACATTTGGTGCTAAAGTACTGTAGTTGTTTGTACAGATACATTTAGGAGGAAATGGGTTTTTTCAACATTACCTCGCTTGGCATGACATACTGATATGCGACCAAGATTGAGCAGAAATTTAAGCAGAAGAAGCGAGACTTTTAATCCGCAAATCTGAAGACAAGGGAAGGCACCCCCGAACCACATAACAAGGGGAAAAGCGAAACGGGAGTGACTTATAACAACACCACAAATCCAAATAAGTACATGGGGAAGTGGTGTTAATTTCATAACAGCTCCACTCACAACACAAGCGAGTGTCAGGCCAAACAGTCATTGGTGGCCAAATAGAAGGCATTCAAACTAGATGCATGTTCTAATTCTGAGTCAAGACCGGACACGGGGAATGAAAAAGGGAATCATATCATTGATTCAGAACCTAGTACCACTGTTTCCAACACAAAGTATCAGAGGGAGGATCCCGAGGATCGAGAGGAGGGGGAGTGCCTATTCCATTCCCAAATGTGGGTGAAGGGTTCTCCACTTCAATTCCTTGTCGATAGTGGAAGAAAAAATAACCTCATTTCAGTAGAGGTCATGAATTGGCTCGACCTACTGACCACAACAAACCAGCAGCCATCTACCATTGGGTGGTTGCACCAAGGAAGAGATCCATGCATCAGCCAGCTGCGTCACCTTTCGTACAACATCAAGCCTTTCACGGATGAGGTACTATGTGATGTTGCTACTTTTGACGTGTCTGATGTATTATTAGGGAAACCATACTTGTGGAAGTAACATGTTGTGTATGATTCTAGGCCTCGTTCGGTTATTATTACTTTGGGAAATAAGTTGTACAAGATACAGAAGGTAGTACTGCCTTCCACAATCACTTTCAGTATTTCTAAGAAATGTAGTAAGTTTATTTCCTAAACTAGGAAATTTAATTTCATTACGATTTCGCCAGAGAGCAAGAAGAATATTGTGGTTGCAGCTCCAATTAGGGCTCCCCTACGTGACAACTACAGATGGAAAAAGTTGTCGAGGAAAACAATGACATTCTCTCCTCACCCATAGGGGTTCCTCTCCACTATTAGGTCAAGAACTCCATTGATTTGACCCCAGGCGCGTCACTGCCAAGTGGGACAATCTCTCAACATTCTATTATGAAGAATGATGAAATCAAGAGGAAGATCTAAGAGTTGTTGTAGAAATGGCACATCAGACCAAGCTCCTCACATGTATTGTCTAATCCTAATAAAGCAAACATATTTATTAAACACATCTAGCACGTCCACCAGCAGGTCCACAACATCTTGGATAAATCTAATGCCAAGTACAAGCAACGACATGATCAACATCGAGTACCACACAAGTTCCAAGTGAGTGACCAATTTTGGTTGCATTTGCAAAGAGAATGAGTAACCAGTGATTATCAGAAGCTCATACCACTCTGATATGCACCTTACACCATTATCAAGGCTATGGGAGACAATACATTTGAGCTCAGCATTCCCCCATTCATTGGCCAACACCTAGTGTTCAATGTGGATCGCTTTCGGCCATACTTTCCACCATCCAACATGGAAGAACAACTCACACCAACAGAGTTAAACCCAGACTGAATGGAACAAGATACAACTAATCAGACCATGGACACACAGATCAAGAAAACCCAAGAACAAAATATCCAGTTGTATTGGGTTGTCAAAGCTGGCCAACTCCTACAACAAGGCAAGTGGCTAACCAGAGACCAATTTCAACATAAGTTTCCTCATCTCATAGAGGAACTCAACGCAATGGGGACCATTGATTTGTAAGGGGGGAGGAATGGTCCAGGTAGATATTGGTGGACACCAACCTATTCCACGTGGACCCCCACCATTGTTTCTTTCAACATTTCAGTTTCCTTAATTGTAGCACAATTTACTATTTTTTGCAATTTTTCAGGTGCTGAACTTTCGAAGCCGTTTCGAGGCCCTCAACGAAGTTTTTTGGGAAAACGGGGACTAACATGTGTCTTTAATCAATTTTTTTCACTCAAAATTTGTATTATTTGAATAAATATTTCTAATGAGGTATTGTATGCATCAAATAGAGATCATGTGCCAAAGTTACATCCCTAGGAAGTTAATGTACAATTTACCCAAATGGGGCCCATAGTTCTGGTGCTTCATCTCTTAGGGTTAGGTTTTTGGATGATTAGGGTTTTACATTATTTCTAAATAATAAATAGTCATTTGAGCCTCATTGTAACACAGTTCAGAGGCCTATATCCACTGCATCTCTTCTCGGAGATAAGCTACCAATTCCCTAGCTAATTTATTTCCATTCTGTATGTAAGCATATTTCAGTTATTTGATATTAATGAAATGAAGTCTTATTTATGCTGCATCTCTACATTTATGTGTATTTATTTATTTTACTACATTCATGCATAATTTCAGATCAATGGTATCATAGCATTATGCTCCTTCTAAATCCTTCTTTGCATGTCCCCAATAAGGTCAGGGTATAAGGAGTTAAGGCTTGATCTGGTTGAACCTTTGTAGGATCAGACATGCAAACCCCAACGGTCGCCCATGGGAGATGAAAAGTAAGACAAGGGATAAATATATCCTATCAAAAGATTGCTCAAGGAGGCCCTCGAGAAACAAAGGAATGCGTTGATGGATAAATTTTCCCAGATACTTTAACGATTGCCCACCGGTGGTGCAGCTACATCCAACAGCCACTCTAGAGGTGCCACTCCTTTCAAGGTACAGGTAAACTTTGACATTCTTGTATTTGAGGGGCATATAGATGTAGACACAGTAGATTATGGTTGAATTTCTTGGAAGGATATTTCTTGGTCCATGATCTCTCCGACCGAGAAAATAGTACTTTTTCACACCTCAAAGTTGCCCCCCATGTCAAAGACTAGTGGGAAACCTACTGTGAGAAAAAGGATGAGAGGTAACCCTCTCTGTTCTCGGCCGCACCCACCTAGAATTCATTCTAAGATGGAATCAAGAAATAATATTACCCTATGGGGAGCTATGAGGAAAATTGCATCCAATGGACCATGGTACGGTAGCAAAGGGGTCAAGATGTGCATGATCTGATGAATTTCTTCCATGCCCTACACACAAAGTTGGGTAGTAAAGATTCAAAGAAACATTTGGTGGTAAAGTATTGTAGTTGTTTGTATAGATATATTTATGAGGAAATGGAGTTCCTCGATATTACCTCGTTTGGCACGGCATATCAATATGCCGCTAAGATTGAGCAGAAATTTAAGCAGAAGAAGCGAGACTTTTAATCCGCAAATTCGAAGCCAAGGAAAGGCACCCCTGAACCACATAACAAGGGGAAAAGACAAACGGGGGTGACTCATAACAACACCACAAATCCAAAGAAGTACATGGGGAAGTGGTGTTAATTTGATAACAACTCCACTCACAACACAAGCGAGTGTTGGGCCAAACAGTCGTTGGTGGCCGAACATAAGGCATTCGAACCAGATGCATGTTTTGATTTTGAGTTAGAACCGAACAAGGGGAATGAAAAATGGAATCATATCATTGATGCGAAACCCAGTACCACTATTTCCACCACCAAGCAGCAGAGGGAGGATCCCAAGGATCCAGAGGAGGGGGAGCGCCTATTCCATTCCCAAATGTGGGTGAAGGGTTCTCCACTTCAATTCCTTGTCGATAGCAGAAGCCAAAATAACCCCATTTCAGCAGAGGTCATGAATCGACTCGGCCTACCAACAACATCACACCTACAACCATCTACCATCGGGTGGCTGCACCAAGGAAGAAATCTTTGCATCAGCCAATAGTGTCACCTTTAGTACAACATCAAGCCTTTCACGGATGAGGTACTATGTGATGTTGCTAATATTGACATGTCTAATGTATTATTAGGCAAACCATACTCGTGGAAGTGACATGCTGTGTAAGAGTCTAGGCCTCGTTCGGTTATTATTACTTTGGGAAATAAGGTGTACAAGATACCGAAGGTATTACTACCTTCCACAATCTCTTTCAGTACTGCTAAGCAATGCAGTAAGGTTATTTCCTAAACTAGGAAATTTAATTTCATTGCGATTTGGCCAGAGGGAAAGAAGAATATTGTGGTTTTAGCCTCCAATTAGGGCTCCCCTACGTGTCAACAACAGATGGACAAATTTTTCGAGGAAAAAAAGGACATTCTCTCCTCACCCATAGGGGTCCCTCTACACTATCAGGTCAAGCACTCCATTGATCTGACCCAAGGTGCGTCACTGCCTAATGGGACAATCTCTCAACGTTCTGTTATGAAGAATGATGAAATAAAGAAGAAGATATAAGAGCTATTGCAGAAAGGGCACATCAGGCCAAGCTCCTCACATGTACTATCTAATCTTGATAAAGTAACCAGATTTATTAAACGCATCCAGCATGTCTACCAGCTAGTCCACGACATCTTGGATAAATGCAATGCCAAGTACAAGCAACGACATGATCAACATCGAGTACCACACAAGTTCCAAGTGGGCGACCAATTTTGGTTGCATTTTCAGAGAGAGCGACTAACCAGAGATTATCAGAAGCTCATACCACTCTGATATGCACCTTACACTATTATCAAGGCTATGGGAGACAATGCATTTGAGCTCAGCATTCCCCCATTCATTGGCCAACACCCAGTGTTCAATGTGGATCGCCTTTGGCCATAATTTCCACCATCCGACATGGAAGAACAACTCACACCAATAGAGTTAAACCCAGACTGCATGGAACAAGATACAACTAATTGGACCATGGACACACAGATCAAGAAAACCCGAAAAAAGAATATCCAGTTGTATTGGGTTGTTAATGCTATCCAACTCCTGCACCGAGGCAAGTGGCTAACCAGAGACCAATTTCAATAGAAGTTTCCTCATCTCATGGAGGAACTCAACGCAATGTGAACCATTGATTCCTAAGGGGGGAGGAATGATCCAGGTGGATATTGGTGGACACCAACCTATTCCACTTTGAACCCCACCATTGTTTCTTTCAGTTTTACAGGATCTGACTTGCAAACCCTGACAGTCGCCCATGGGGGACGAAAAGAAAGACGAGGGAGCGATAGATCCTATCAAAATATTTCTCAAGGAGAACCTAGAGAAATAAAGGAAGGCGATGATGGATAAATTTTCCTATATCCTTTAATGACTGCCCACCGGTGGTGCATCTACATCCAACAGCCACTCTGGAGGTGCCACTCCTTTCAAGGTACAGGTAAACTTTGAAATTCTTGTATTTTAAGGGAATATAGATGTGGACACAACAGATTATGGTTGAATTTTCTGGAAGGGTATTTCTTGGTCCATGATTTCTATGACCGATAAAATATTACTTTTTCACTCCTCAAAAATACCCCCCCCCCCCCCCCCATGTCAAATACTGGTGGGAAACCTATTGTGAGAAAAAGGATGATAGGGAACCCTCTCTATTCTCAGCCGCACCCAGTTGGAACTCATTCTAAGATGGCATCAAGAAACAATATTACCCTGTGGGGAGCTATGAGGACAAGTACATCCAATGAACCACAATACGGAAACAAAGGGGTCAAGATGTGCACGATCTGATGAATTTCTTCCATACCCTGCACACCGTAGTTGGGTATTAAATATTCGGAGAAAAATTTGGTTCTAAATTACTGCAGTTTTTTGTACACATACATTTAGGAGGAAATGGAGTTCCTCGACATTACCTTGCTTAGCACGGCATATCAATATGACACCAAGATTGAGCAGAAATTTAAGCAGAAGAAGCAAGACTTTTAATCTGCAAATCCAAAGCCAAAGAAAGGTACCCGCAAACCGCATAACAAGGGGAAAAGCTAAACGGGGGTGACTCATAAAAACACGAAAAATCCAAAGAAGGACATGGGGAAGTGGTGTTAATTTCATAACAACTCCACTCACAACACAAGCGAGTGTCAGGCCAAACAGTCATTGGTGGCTGAACAGAAGACATTCAAACCAAATGCATGTTCGAATTCTGAGTCAGAACTAGACAAGGGGAATGAAAAAGGGAATCATATCATTGATGCAGAACCTAGTACCACTGTTTCCACCACCAAGCAACAGAGGGAGGATGCAGAGGAGGGGGAGCACCTATTCCATTCCCAAATGTGAGTGAAGGGTTCTCCACTTCAATTCCTTGTCGATAGCGGAAGCCAAAATAACCTCATCCAAGCATAGGTCATGAATCGGCTTGACCTACCGACCACAGCACACCCGCAATTGTCTACCATCGGCTGGCTACACCAAGGAAGAGATATATGCATCAACTAGCAGTGTCACCTTTCGTACAACATCAAGCCTTTCACGAATGAGGTACTATGTGGTGTTGCTACTCTTGACGTGTCTGATGTATTATTAGGCCAACCATACTTGTGGAAACGACGTGTTGTGTATGATACTAGGCCTCGTTCAGTTATTATTACTTTGGGAAATAAGTTGTACAAGATACCGAAGGTAGTACTTCCTTCCACAATCTCTTTCAGTATTTCTAAGAAATGCAGTAAGATTATTTCCTAAACTAGGAAATTTAATTTCATTATGATTTGTCTAGAGGGCAAGAAGAAGATTGTGGTTGCATCCTCCAATTAGGGCTCCTCTACGAGACAAAGTTGTCGAGGAAAACAAGGACATTCTCTCCTCACCCATAGGGGTTCCTCTACACTATCAGGTCAAGCACTCCATTTATCTGGCCCCAAGCGCGTTGCTACCTAATGGGACTATCTCTTGACGTTCTATTATGAAGAATGATGAAATCAAGAGGAAGATCCAAGAGTTGTTACAGAAAGGGCACATCAGGCCAAGCTCCTCAGATGTACTGTCTAATCCTGATAAAGCAACCATATTTATTAAACGCATCCAGCATGTCCGCCAGAAGGTCCACGACATCTTGGATAAATCCAATGCTAAGTACAAGCAACGACATGATCAACATCGAGTACCACACAAGTTCCAGGTGGGCAACCAATTTTGGTTTCATTTGTAGAGAGAGCGACTAACTAGAGATTATTAGAAGCTCATACCACTCTGATATGCACCTTACACCATTATTAAGGCTATGGGAGACAATGCATTTGAGCTCAGCATTCCCCCATTCATTGGCCAACACCCAGTGTTCAATGTGGATCGCCTTCGGCCATACTTTCCACCATCTAACATAGAAGAAAAACTCACACCAACAGAGTTAAACCCAGACTACATGGAACAAGCTACAACTAATCGAACCATGGACACACATATCAAGAAAACCCAACAACAAAATATCTATTTGTATTGGGTTGTCAAAGCTGGCCAACTCATGCACCAAGGCATGTGGCTCACCAGAGACCAATTTCAACAGAATTTTCCTCATCTCATGGAGGAACTCAACGCGATGGGGACCATTGATTCCTAAGCAGGGAGGAATGATCCATGTGGGTATTGGTAGACACCAATCTATTCCACTTGGAACCCCACCATTGTTTCTTTCAGCTTTTCAGTTTCCTTAATTATAGCATAATTTACTATTTTTGGAAATTTTCCAGGTCCTGAACTTCTGAAGCCATTTTGAGGCCCTCTACGATGTTTTTTGGGAAAACTGGGACCAACATGTCTCCTTATTCAATTTTTTCAATCAAAATTTGTATTATTTGAATAAATATTTCTAATGAGGTATTGTATGCATGAAACAGAGATCGTATGCCAAAGTTACATCCCCAAGAAGTTAATGTACAATTTACCCAAACAGGGCCCATAGTTTTGGTGCTTCATCTCCTAGGGTTAGGTTTTTGGATGATTAGGGTTTTCCATTATTTATAAATAATAAATAGCCATTCGAGCCTCATTGTAACACAGTTCAAAGGCTTGTAGCCGCCACATCTCCCCTCGGAGATAAGCTACTAGTGCCCTATCTAGTTTATTTCCATTTTGTCTGTAAGCATATTTGAGTTATTTGATATTAATGAAATGAAGTCTTATTTCTGTTGCATCTCTGCATTTATGTGTATCTATGTATTTTAATACATTCATGCATAAGTCCGGATCAATGGTATCCTAGCAGTCTGCTACTTCTAAATCCTTCTTTGCATGTCCCCAATGAGGTCAGGGTATAAGGAGTGAAGGCTCGATCTAGTTGAACCTTTGCAATATCAGCCTCACAAACCTTGAGGACCGCCCATGGGGGACGAAAAGAAAGACGAGGGAGTAGGAGTTCCTGTCAAAATATTGCTCGAGGAGGCCCTTGAGAAACAAAGGAATGCAATGAGGATAACTTTGCCCAGATCCTTCAAAGGCTTCCCACTAGGGGTGCATCTGCATCCAAAAACCACTTTGGAGGCGACACTCCTTTCAATTTATAGGTCAACTTTGACATTCCTATATTTGCAGCGCAGATGTATGCAGACACCGTAGATAGATGGTTGAATTTTTTGGAAGGGTATTTCTCAGTCCATTATTTCTCTGACCAAGAAAATATTAGTTTTACACTCCTCAAAGCTGCCCCCCATGTCAAAGACTGGTGTGAAACCTACTGTGAGAAAAAGGACGAGAGGAAACCCTCTCTGTTCTCGGCCGCACCCACTTGAAATTCATTCCGAGATAGCATCAAGGAACAATATTACCCCATGGGGAGCTATGAGGACAAGTACATCCAATGGAGCGCGCTGCAGCAACAAAGGGATCAAGATGTGCACGAGACGATGATTTTTTCCATACCCTGCGTACAAAGTTGGGTATTAAATTTTGGTGCTAAAGTACCACAATTGTTTTCACATAAACATTCATGTGGAAATGGAGTTCCTCGACATTACCTCTCTTTGCACGAAATATCAATATGCTGCTAAGATCAAGCAAAAATTTAAATAGAAGAAGTGAGACTTTGGATCCGCAAATCCGAAGCCAGGGAAAAGCACCCCCAAACCATAGAAAAATGGGAAAAGCCAAAGAAATGTGACTCAGAAAAACAACACAAAGCCAAAGAAGGACACGGGGAAGTTATGAGAATTTCATAACAGCTCCACTCACAACACAAGCGAGTGTCGGGCCAAACAGTCGCTGGTGGCCGAACTAAAGGCATCTGAATTAGATGCATGTTCTAATTCTGAGTCAGAACCGGATAAGGGGAATGACAAAGGGAAGTATATCATTGATGTGGAACCCAGTGCCACCATTACCACCACCAAGCTCCAGAGGGAGGAAGTCGAATATTTAGAGGAGGGGGAGCACCTATTCCATTTTGAGATGTGGGTGAAGGGTTCTCCACTGCAGTTCATTATTGATAGCAGAAGCCAAAAGAACCTCATTTCAGTAGAGATCCTAAAGCAGCTCGGTCTGCTGACCGCAACACACCCATATCAGTATACCATTGGATGGCTTCACCAAGGAAGAGATATCCATGTCAGCCAACAGTGTCATCTTTTGTACAACATCAAGCCCTTCACATATGAGGTACTGTGTGATGTTGCTCCTCTTGACGTGCCTGATGTATTATTAGGCCAACCATACTTGTGGAAATGACATGTTGTGTATGAGTCTAGGCCTTGTTATATTATTATTACTTTGGGAAATAAGTTGTACAGGATACCAGAGGAAGTACCGCCTTCCGCCATCTCTTTTAGTACTACAAAGAAATGCAGTAAGATTAATTCCCAAACCAGGAAATCTATATTCATTATGATTCACCCATAAGGCAAGAAGAATATTGTGGCCACGACCTCCAAATAGGGCTTTCCTGTGTGATTGTAGGAGATGGAAAAAGTTGTAGAGGAATATAAGGACATTTTCTCCTCACCCACAAGGGTTCCTCTACACTATTAGGTCAAGCACTCCATTGATCTGACCTTGGTCTCGTCACTGCCTATTGGGCTGATCTCTGGATGTTATGTTATGAAGAATAATGAAATCAAGAGGCGGATCCAATAGCTATTCCAGAAAGGGAACATCAGGCCAAGCTCGTCACATGTACTATCTAAGGCCGATAAGGAAACCAGATTTATTAAATGCATCCAACACATCTACCAGTAGGTCCACGACATCTTGGATAAATCCAATGCCAAGTACAAGCAACAACATGATCAACATCGAGTACCACACAAGTTCCAGGTGGGCGACCAATTTTGGTTACATTTGTAGAAAGAACGACTAATTGGAGCTCATAGGAAGCTCATACCACTCTGATATGGGCCTTACACCATTATCAAGGTTGTGGGAGATAATGCATTTGAGCTCAACATTCCCCCATTCATTGGCCAACACCTAGTGTTCAATGTGGATATCCTTCAGCCATACTTTCCACCATCTGACATGGCAGAACAACTCACACCAACAGAGTTAAACCCAAACTACATGGAACAAGCCACAAATGATTGGATCATGGAAAAACATATCAAGAAATCCTGACAAAAGAATATCTAGTTGTATTGGGTTTTCAAAGCTAGCCAACTCTTTCACCAAGGCAAGTGGCTCACCAGGGACCAAGTTCAACAGAAGTTTCCTCATCTCATAAAGGAGCTCAATGCAATGGGGACCATTTCTTTCTAAGGGGGGAGGAATGATCCAAGTAGATATTGGTGGCCACCCACCTATTCCACTTGGACCCCCACCATTATTTCTTTCAGATTTTTAGTTTCCTTAATTGTAGCATAGTTTAATATTTTTGGCAGTTTTTCGGGTCCTGAACTTTCAGAGTCGTTTTGGGGCCCTAAACGACTTTGTTTGGTAAAATAGGGATCAACATGGGTTTTTGAAAAATTTTGGTCACTCGAAATTTTTAGTCTTTGAATAGATATTTCTAACAAGGTATTGTACATGTCAAACGAATATCCTATGCCAAAGTTACGTCCCCAGGGAGTTGATGTACCAATTCACCCAAACGGGGCCCATAGTTTTGGTGCTTCATCTCCTAGGGTTAGGTTTTTGGATGAGTAGGGTTTTCCATTGTTTCTAAATAATAAATAGGCCTTAGAGCATCATTGTAACACAGTTCAGAGGCTTGTATCCACCACATCTCTTCTCAGATATAAGCTACCAATGCCCTAGCTATTTTATTTCCATTCTCTCTATAAGAATATTTCAATTATTTGATATTAATGAAATGAAGTCTTATTTCTGTTGCATCTTTGCGTTTATGTGTATTTATGTATTTTATTGTGTTCCTACATAAGTTCAGATCATGATCATTTTTATCTTGTGAACTACTTTGTATGGTTAACTAATGATTATTTCCATGTTATTTTATGTCTCTTTTAGGATAGTACTATTAATTTTATTCTAGAGGCCCACTCTTTTTTCCCTTCCATGAAATAACCTTATATACATTGCAATCATATGCCTCACAATGTCAACTTACTTACTTGATTCAAAGATTTCTTGTATAATATATTATGTTGATAATTATATCCAAGGAAAAATCCTAAGGATAATGGCAATTGGCCTTATTTCTCGGTTGGGGATCCTACTCAAAACAATGTGAGTTCTAATTAGGACTTCATACCAAGGAGACCCCTATGGTTGACAGATTTCTAGCACCGTCAACAATTGGTGCTACAAGGATGGATAGATGATAAGTTCATCCCGTTGAGCCTATTTTGAATCTCTTATCTTGAATGGCTTATTACCAAATCATACGCTGGGGATTTTTTTCTAATAGATCCAAAATTAAACTTTCAATCCCCATGGAACTCTTTTGCAACTTGTCTCAATTAAGGTTTGATGGTGAGGGTGAAATATCCATAGCTGAACATACATCACATTTTCTCAAGTTTTGTGAATCTTGTGAAATAAGTTATGAATATGTTGCTTCTAAATTATTCACCCTCACTTTTTAAGGTCGAGTTAAACTATGGTGTCATACCTTACCATATACTTCTATTCATTCAACTAAACAACTCTTCAAGGAACTTTATCAAGCCTTTAACGAGCATGCTTACCGAGATGTTTATAAAAGAATTAATCAACTTATACTGAAGTATGATGAATCAATAGAGGATTTTGATAATATATTTCTTCACCTATATTATGAGTTTCCTAAAGAAGATGTGGATTGGGATTTCTTCAAGGAAACTTTTCAGCATTTGGTTCAAATCTTCTTGAAACAATATAAATCTAAATCCTTGGTTAATTATGCTCTCCCAACATTTTTCAATCATGAGACACCTCTAATTCCACAGGAGGAACCTATTTTCTCTTTTGTCCCTTGTCCTCCTTCCTTGTCATTGCTAAAGTAGGAAATTTCTAGTGTCATGTTTAAGTTGGAAAATCTAAAAATCAAATTGGTGATCCATTTATCACATTCAAATTTTTACTTCATGGTAAACATTGTATACAGTAAAAATTTGAATGTTCTAATAAATCCATGGAGCCTAAGGTGAATATTTATCTCTAGATTCCCCCAAATCACATTAATCTTGAATCTAACATTGTTAAAAGTGTTATTTCTTCAAGGGACACTTGTCATCCTCTATCATCTACATGCCACGACCCTTTGTGTGTTGATTCGCTTGATGAATTCTCTCCAGTAGCTAGTTCTTACAATATTTTTTATTTTAAATTTGTTGCTACAAATGGTGATCATGTTCTCAATGGTCACATTCCAAAGCTGGAGGAGAAAAAGTGTGAAGATTTTTTTAATCTCTCTTCTCTCTTCCAAAATCGTCCATGTCAAGCTGACGCTCCTTCATTCTTGGAAGTTTTAGGGACACTTGTCATCCTCTATCATCTACATGTCACAACCCTCTGTATGTTGATTTGCTTGATTAATTCTCTCCACTAGATAGTTCTTACAATATTTTTTATTTTTAATTTGCTGGTCCAAATGGTGATCATGTTCTCAATGGTCACATTCCAAAGCTGGAGGAGAAAAATTGTGAAGATTTTTTTAATCTCTCTTCTCTCTTCCAAAATCCTCCATGTCAAGATGACGTTCCTTCATTCTTGGAAGTTTTAGAATCTAGTGGCCTCGACAATCAAGTAGATGGAATAAATATGTTTAATCAATCTAAAGCCTTGAGAAACCATCATCTAGATAATAGTTTTCTCACTAATGTACATGGTGATGAGTTCGCAAGTAGATTGGATGTTATCCTTCTTTCACAAGAAGACTTCGATTTGTGAATATTTGATATGGAATATGATAATCATATAAGAGTTTCTCACAAGAATTTCTTCCTCAACACACCAACCCTTATGTGGAGATGTGTGTAGTGAATATATATCATGCTTTTTTAATTCACATTCTAATGAATTAAATTTGAAATATACACAAGGTGATAATTTTTCCCATGATGAAGAATATGATGCAGTAATTGTTGAACATCTCTCTTATAATTTGGGTTATCTATTTGGTGATGTTGGGAAATCTGATGAAATTGATTCCAACAACTATCATCTGATTCATATTTTTCCTGCTAAAATAATTAATGACAATTGTATTCACACAAATGCTAACTTGACCATGCTTTCAAAATTCAATAATTCAACATTTTAAAGTTCATGGGCTTGTCGGGAAGTTGAGGAAATTCAAACTCAGTTGATGGTTATGTTATGATCTCACAATCCTAATGATGTATCTAAACTAGGTCATACTAGAATTATTTTGCATAATTATTTTCTCAACATTGTTTCATTAGATATAAACTCATTCTTGAAGGATTACCAATGTTTTCAATCTAACCTTATTAATCCTCAATATAGAGCTAAATATTACTATTTGGATAATTCTTCTTTATGCAAATACCTTGTATCAAATTCAGGATTAGAGCATGTACCTTTCATAGATGTATATAGCTTTAAAATAGCCATCCTAATTATCGAGACATATCTCATAATTCCCTGAAATATCCCTGACTGTCAAACCCTTCCATGGATAATCAACTCTTAATCTTTGTTGTGAATTTCATGAAGCTAATCATTTTTGTTTTAGCCCAATCAATCCTTTTGAGTATCATTCAATGCTTGAATCATTGGATTAAACCCCCCATGTTGATATGGATACTAGATTTGATTTGACATATCCTTATAACCTTTTACCGACATGTTATTCTAATTGGACTCCCATATTTACTAGGCCAGCAATATTTTTTAACTCCCCAAGTTTCATATTACTCGTCTGGTATGGAATTGGACACAAAGGGAACTAATCAAGAACCAATAATTGTGTATGTCAAGCTACCAAACTTATCATAATTTCAATTCTAATATCTATCATTCAATTAACCATTTTCTTACTAGTATATATTATGATAGTTGTTTTACATCGATTGATCTTACTGAACCCACTAATTTTTATGATTTATCATTTCATTGTTCAAATACTTGTTGAGAAGTTGAGGCACTTGATGGTTATGGTTAATACTCACGATCTTAACAAGATTTATGAACATGATCATATCAAATTTCTCTCACAAGATTCTATTTATAATTCGATTGAGTTGATTGAAAGCTCATTCTCTCAAAATTCTCAGGGTTTTTAGAAGGATTGTTTTGAATTCCATGATCGAATCTATGATTGGGTGGAAACATTGTACTTAGCAAGCTCTGTCACTAATAATAAGATTCAATCTTTCATGATGTTTGTTAAGAATAAGAACATGGATGAAGTTACAGTCACGAAAATATTTTGAGGTCTGTATCATTGTTTTTTTTATCAGAAAGGTAAGGCTTCATATTGGTTAAAGTTAACTATTTTGGCACATCTTTCTTCTAATAGGAAACACCTTAAAATTCTTGTGCAATTTATTCAAGTTGTTTTTTCACATTGTTTTATATATTTTTTATTTTATCACATCTTTCTTATACTTGCAAGTCGAGAGAAACTTCGGTGGCTACATTGGAAATTTCATTATACTTAACCATAACCTTATATTTCTTAGATTAGGAGTAGGTATGGTTGCATTTTATTTTTCCTTTGCACTGCATTAACCTTTCATTTTGTTCCATGTCTAGTTTTCCCATTTTTCTTTGTATCTTGATTCTCGTCTTGCTTTTTATTTCCTTTTAAGTCTTACATTTTCTTTATTATTATTTTTTTTGTCTAGCTCAAAATACAATGTGGATATTTTTTAAAAGGGAAATTATAATGAAACGAAAATCTTGGCTAATATATCTTCCTCTGCATTGTTTGGGCCTACACATCTTTTAATTCAAAGATGTTTGAATGGAAAATAAAATTCATTCAAACGAAAAGCCATCAACAGAACCATGATGCCCTTATTTATTTAGGATATTCATTCCTTGAATTAGTGTGGTAATTGAATGGTGTTTATCTTGCCAATCAAATCATGTAGAGAAAGGAAAGGATAAAATATAAGAGCGAGTATATTAATTTCAAAGGTATATAACAGTATAAGAAGGAATAATATTTATTTCTGTCAATAATTCAAGATCCCTCTTCCACCTTGGTAATATAAATTCTGAAAAAAATTTCCAATGAACACATTGAAAATACAATAAATAGTGAGAGAAGAGAAAGGCGTCCTACGCAAAGAGGTGAAGCACACAACTTTGTTGGGGTACTAAACAGGCTCATTGGCAGTGAAGTGATGCTTGTCTTCTTGTTGTGAGTCTGCCAAGGTATTAAATAGGCCTGTTGAAAGTAGAGAAACACCAAATATGGAACTCAAAATTTGATCATATTAAACTCATGGATATATATTATCCTTCTCCGAGGTCAAAACAATTGAGATATGGCAAGCCTTGTAAAAGTGTTTAGCCGAGAAAGGGGATAGGGGAGACTATACCTATAACTGATAAAATGGGGAATTTGAGGTAATCTATACATTGAATCAATACTTATTGAAAGAATATACTCTATGCATAAAGCTATATCTAAATACAAAATTTGGATTTTTTACAATGTGTCGCCAAGCGTTGTCGTTGTGGCATACACCCTCTGAAATTTTTCCTACACTCGAAATTTGGATCCTAATTATGATCTCATGATCTATCACCTCAAGTTATTTATGGTCACTTCATGATTGGTTGATACTTTTCTTATGATATTCTAACTGTTAAAGTCACTTACTTATACATTCTTATCTTTCGATGCATTCACAAATGCACCTCTTTCTTGCAAGCTTAGTGGTCAATGTTTACAATGATTGTGCAACCTTTGGTAACAGTGACTGCACAATCCATGTTGACAGTCAATGTGCAACATTATCTCTCTCACTCTTAGTGGAAATTGTATCATCATTCTTGTGAGTTCCCTTAATTGTCGCTTTTGCGCACTTTTTTCTTTCGTAAGTGTCACTTTCACTTTTGTGACTATCGTTTTGCTTGATTTCCTTTTCAAACGTGTTTATTTTACATTCTCTTCATTATATAATGTGTCTCTTTCACTTTATTTAACCTTTTGAAAGTGTTATTTTCACTTTTTCTTACTGTCGCAAGTGTCGCTTTTAACTACCAATACTCCTACATGTATTGCACCTTAGAACACTACTCGAGAAAACTATAGTGAAATCTCATGCAATAGATGATCATATATATCATAAGAATATGCACTAGACACTTTCGCACATCTTGGAAAAAATTTTGGTTGCAGTTGACACTTTTTTCGTAACTTGTATTCTAAGTGTCTCAAAGCTGCGTTCCAAGTGTCGCAGTTGGAGGTAAGTGTCATTTTGTTTTCATTTCAATGGATTCATTTTAATTTAGGGTGTTAATTATTTCATTTTTTTGTGGTTGATCATTTATGAGTGTGTGATAATGTTCAAGTTATGTTATTGTTTCACTTTCCGCTTACTTTATCCCACAATAAATTTATGAAGTGTTCCTCTCTTTGCAACTTTCACGACTAACCACCCATCATCTTTCCTCCTTGAACTATGAAATGTGTAGTATCAATCCCCTATCAACTACCCTTGCCTTTTGGAACTGTGCACTATATATTCACTACCTCTAAGACTTCACATTGTGCAATCACAATCCTGAGTCCCTGCCTCTTGCAATTTCAAAATATGCAATCACTAACCATTTAATCTTCCATTGTGCACTGAAAAATCTTAGTTAGTAGTTAGGATTTGTCTCATCCATTGAATTTCTCAACTGCACAATCATTTTTCTTAGTTCTCCCATAATTGTGCTTTGTGCAATCGGAGTGAGAAAGCCCGCCTCGCTGCATCACTGACTCCCTCAACTGCACAATTCATATTTATTCCTACCCTGGATTGCACATTGAAAATTTGTAGTGGAGATTGGATCCTCCTTGTGTCACTAACTTTCCCAAGTGCACAATCTTCCAAGCCTCCTCTTTAGCTACTGCACATTTTGTAGTTATACTGTGCAATCTTGCCCCTTTTCTCCCTAACTTTCCCAACTGCACAATCCATTCATATAATGGATCTACTACTACAAATTGTGTAGTTCCAGTGAATATTGGGCCACCTATAGGTCATTGGAACCCTCAAATATGAAATCATTGGAATCTACTTCTCAATCATTGTGCATTATGTAGTTATAGTGTTTAGTAGAGCTTCCCTGTTGACTTGAACCTCTCACTGCACAATACCTCATCCTATCTTTCCTCCTACTCCATATTTTGTAGTTCTAGCAGACAATGGGGTCATCCTTCAGTCCCTTTATCCCTTAGTTGTGAAACTCTCGGTCTCATACTCTCAAAACCTTGTGTGTCGCGTCATCACAATCAACATCTTATGTGAGCAAGAAAAAGAAGAATAGTTGGTTTCTGGACTGATGTTGGCTTGTAATGAGTGGACTTCATCTGCATGTGTTATCTTTGCAACATGGAAAGGTAATCCTCAAGGGATATCATCAAGGAGAGGCTACAAGTGAGCACTTACAAATAAGGAGCAAAATGAAGAACCATCATGAAGGATATGAAGGAATCTTGGACCAAGACAAAAGGATGAGAACTCATGTTGACTTGGAAGGTTTTGACACTTATCTAGACCCTTTGGAGGGTGAATATGAATAAAAATAAATATCCATCATGAAGAAGTCAAATCCATAGCAACAAAGAGAAGATCTTGGCATTGATGAAATGAAGTCTTATGTCACGGTCGCCAAGTCATGGCTTCTCAAAGAGTCGCTACAAATTCATATGTGTCAATGTAATTTTCCACATCATTTGTGGGATATAATTATGTAATTTCCAAAATGAGAAAATGTAAAATGGGTGGAATCCCAAGGGTTCCACATGGAATTTGAAAAGTCACTAGTAAGTTCTAAAGTAATGTAGAAGCTCAAAGGTCATATAGGAATTTGAAAAGTCATAATAGAAGCTCAAGAGTCATGAGGGAGGTGAAGAATCACATTGGAGTTGTCGAGTCACCTTATTTATTATAAATACACCCTCATAGCTCAATAGAATTGGACTTTTTATTTTCCACCTTGGCTTCTCTAGCTTGGCATAAGAGAGAAAATCTTTCCTTGGAGGAGCAACTAGCAAGTTAATGTTCCAATACTGGAGCTAGTGTGGAATCATTGTAATTTTTTATCTTAGTACTTTCACTTAATATATGAAGTGCTCATATCTGACACAATTTCATGCATATGTTGTGAATGATTGTGATACTATTATTTCATTGTTTGTAGTGTATGTTTATGTTAACACATACTAATTAAAATGAACTATTTCATTGGCTTTAGTACACATCCTATTGAATGTGTGTTGTTACTTGCTTTTGTGATCACTATTATATTGTGAAATACTTTGTAAGGTTAACTAATGATTCTTTCCATGCTCTTGTGTGTCTCTTTTAGATATTGTTATTACTTTTCTTCTAGAGGCTCACTCTCTTTCCCCTTACATGAAAGTAACTTATATAAATTACAATCATATGCATCACAATGTCAACTTAGTTGCTTGATTCCAATTTGTTTGTATAATATCTTACATTGATAATTGTAGCCAAGGCAAATTCCTAAGGATAATGGGAACTGCCCTTGTTTCTCGGTTGGGGCTCCTAATCGAAACGATGTGAGTTCTAATTGGGAATTAATACCGGGGAGAACAAGGGCTTCACTCAATGAACCTATGATATATCATGTGTGTTCGTTGCATAGTAAACAATACCCCTAATTTGACTACATATTGGAAAATATCTATAAAATTACATTATTTAATCCCATATCTATGTGAACCGAATACACCTTCCCAATTTAAAAAACCCCTACTTTCACTAGATATTGTAGGTATCCATTTTTTCATAAACATTTTTTATATCCCTTTATATTTTTCCATTACATTTGAGCTCCATTTTTTATACCCACCAATATAAAAACCCTTTACCCCCTAACATACACTCAATATATTATGTCATTTTTTCCTCAATATATATCTCTCAATATGATTGCATGTGGTATGGTATTTCTCTGCCAGTGAATCCCCGTTTCGGGGACACCCCCTTGGTTAAATAATTTCCAACACCATCAATAGGAGGATTTCATTCCTTCCTCAAAACCACCCAAGATAACCACAATTGACAAAAGGGGAGGCCTTTTTGTGATCATTAATATGGAATAATACATATAATAAACAATATAAATAATAATAATAAGTAATAATTATGAAAGAGAATATCTGAAAAGTCATTACTCCTTATGAAAGGGTACTTTCACCGAATATTTATATGAGGCCCATCATTATATTCGACCATATCACTTTTGTAATAAAAAATATTTATTTATAACTATCATTTATCTTGTGATGGATATTTTCATATTCTAGATATTTCGATTATTTTCATGATAATGAATTTTGTTCATATCCATTGATAACGTTTATTTATTTATTTTTGTTTGAGGTGTTAAATTTCCATAATTTCTCGTGAAATGGTATTTACTTGGATAATTGTGCATGTCCTTTCCCTTTCTTTTGGTTAGCGAAATAATTACAAGTGATGATATTGATGTGAATCTACCAAAAAAAAAAATTTGTGATTAGAGAGTGCTAATTAAAGTTTGGAGTTTATTCAATACAATAGTTTATGTTAGTATACTCTAGTGGCCTGTTTTGAGGACATACATATAGTTATTTGTGATGATTATGAACTATTGTGTTTTGAAAAATTGAAAATTTTCATTAGATGCCTTTTCCTTACATAAACTACACTTAGTGAATATCTTCAATGATCCATAATTAGTGAAAGTTATGTCAAGATTCACTTGCATGAAGGCATAAGCCTTATCTGTTGTGAATTGAATGAAGAGTATGTTGGTTGTGTTAATTTTTCTTAGGGATATATTGTTGTTTGATTTATAATTTCATTTCATTATTTACAAATTGAATTCACCCCATAACATCATAACATTATTCAACAATATATGGAATTATATAGAAAGAAAAATATCATCATTAATGCAGAAGAACATAAAGGAACACTAGAAGCAAAGTATTCATATGTAGATACATTAGGATTGGTAAGAGACTAGGGAAAAACCCTGCAAGGGGGAAAACCCTTTCAAATTCTTCTTCTTATTATATTTTTATTGAATGTTTTATCAAAGAGAGAGCACCATAATCCAATTCTTTAACCATAAGACTATCCACCAAAATTACCCAAATAATATCTCAAAGATGAACCCAACAATAATTTTGATCAATATAATGATTCAAAATTTTGTGGCCAATCAATATCAACTGTCGGAATCTACGGTCAACTATCAAAATCAAACCCTAGGTTCCAACCGCATGAAGGGAGTGTATGTGCGTGTAGTTGAAACCATCCAACCATACGGATAGGATTTTGTGCATGCGATTGCATCCAAAAATCTCTTGTGGCAACCCTGTGGCTGAGAACCAAAAACCCTAATCACACGTGCAACCTTCATACCCTACAATTTCGAACCTATGTGAACCAAATTCTGCAAACCAACCTCAAAATTGTCTGGGCCAAAACAAATAAAGAATAATGATTGATGATTTCCAAATTATGGTCACTTGACTTGTACATATAACCATAAAAGGGTGTCCAATTTCTCTTTTAGGGCGACCTATCCTTTTGTGCACATGTGGGTTTCTTTATTATAAATATATTTTTTCCTTGACCAAATTAAATTCTTCGAAGGGCTAGTAAGGGTCTTCCTTGAGGAGGAAGATTGTCCAAATGAGGAAATTTGTCCCTGAGCTGCCAAATTAACACTCCCTCTCATCTAGGGAGAAATTATTGATTGTAACATATGTCCCCTTATAAGAATCTCATTAAAAAATATTTTCGTTTCTCATCTCAAATAATCTCTTCTCATCTCTACTCATATTTGTTCATCTCTACTCATTTATGCTAATATCATGATCACTCTCGAATATAAAAGAAGAATAAGAATAATTTGAAATCAGAGGGGAGTCCAAGCTACCACCCTCTATTCATAGGGGAGCCACTACTACCACATAATATCACTATCAGTGGGGAGCCCAACGCTACTACCCAGGAAACATCAAAGAGCATAACATCAGGGAGCCTTACTCAACCTAGAACCACATCAAGGAGCACATCTCAACCCATAATATAATGAAAATGAGGAAGGTCCTATGGGACACTCTCACCTCATGCCTATGATAGTGGGGAAGGTCCTATGAGATACTCTCACCCAAAGTCATCTCATATAGGGAAGCATATTCCTAACACCCTATATCGCGCAAAAGGAGAGATAACACTTACCAAGAAAGGATCACAACCATCACACTATGCAATCAATGGGTGAGATACCACTTGCTATAAGATGCAAGGATCACAACCATCCTATTGCATGATTGTCTTCCCTACAATGACCCTCAAGATTCATGTGGTAGAAAACTTGCATCATAATCTATCTTGGGTGAGATATCCAAGTTACCAAAGGTAAGGATCACACACCCCTAAGCCCTCTCAACACGTTGGCCAGACGGGGAGTGAAAATCCCAACAAGCTCGACTTATGTGTATGATGCTAACTAGGGTATACTCTGCATAGACCAAGATAGAGGAGAAACATCTATCACCCTATGGGTGATAGATAAGGGTGATACCCTATTGTCCAAATATATATCAACCCTAGGAACCCTATATCTCAATTCCTCACCCGAGGAGCTCAGATAGGAGGGAAGAGCTAGATAAGTTTCCTCTATCAACCCTACTCTTTGTAGATCATAAATATATCAACATGTTCATATTTGACACTTGCTTAAGCATATCACTGAAGAGTTTAATCATATTTCCTCATACATTACTAATAGCAGTAGTCTTATTTTTTCCTTGTTCGTGCAGGACATCAAATCAAATATTATGTTAAATCAAATACATGTCATAAAAGGATACCTTATTCATCCTTTATCCCTCTCATAAATGTAGCAACCACAAACCTAAGCTTGTCTCATACAACAACACTATCTCAACACATGAAGATATATCAGTCCCAAAAATATATGAGATTTTATGTTAATTAGATCTCACTTTTTTATTTTCGCAATATATCACTGTCATATCCATGACCTGCTCAAACAACTCTCCAAATAGCTTCCTCAACCAAACTTCCCCACAACTAGCCATGCTAGTAACAATGTACTCAACCTCGGTTGTGCTTAAAGCTATGGACGTCTAAATCATCCAAACTATCATGATATATCCCAAGATAAATCAACACCCAGGTGTGCTCTTTCTATCAACATCAGTGCATCCATGTAGTCGTACATCTCTAGAAGTATATCTCAGACCCAGATTGATCATCCCATGTGAATATATCAAAAAATTTCTTGGAGACAACCTAATGTGTATGAATCATCTCAATCATGATTTGACATATCTAGAAGGGTGTTCATGAGAAATGTTAATGCTTCAATCAACTGTCAATTTCCAAGTTAGGTTCAACAATATATTTGCATAACTTCTTGAAATTCAATTTCATCCGGATGTCCAAAGATTTTCATTTCTTAATTCCAAATCTTTCCCAATAGCTTCATGATATATTTTTCTTTTCCAAACATCAAAAAGTAATTCATCCTTCCAAGATACTTCATCTTGAACTTCAGAGTCCAACTCCCTCTTACTTTGATCATCAAAGACTTATTACCTGTCAAGAATATATCGTCAACATATAAAAGCAAGATAAAAGGCATAACTTGGACCAATTTTGAAGTAGAGGTTTGAATTGACACTTCTTCAAGGCTTCACTAGGTAACTATCAATGTGGACATGCCAAGATCAGAAAGCTTGTTTCAAGCCATACAATTGTTTATTCAAACACAATACTAACCAAACCAATATTCTCAACCTTAAACAAATTAATATTGTGCATTCAAATCAACTAACTTTTCTTATCAAGCCTTAAATGCCAAACCAAAACTAATATCAAAGCTATAAATTTTCCAGCCAATATCACTCACAAACTCTTTGGACCAAGTGCCAAGAAGAGATAAGACACAAATACCAAGTTACAACCTTGTCTATTTGTCTTGTTAGCAACAATCATCAAGCAATATCAAACTTCATCCGTGTTGAAGTCCAACAAGAAATTGCAACACACACACTAGTTTGGGACCAATAGGCCCTATCAATACATTAGTGTGAAGGCCATTTTAATTAATTAAATTGGTGCCGTGTCTAATTTAATTTTCCCTTAGTTAAATTGGACAATAAAATGTAATATTATCTCATGATCACTTGTAATAGTAAACTGAGTGTGATAAAATCAGTTACCTCATGAATTTTGAGCTGAGGGTAGTTGGTGAGGCATGCAGAGTGATTCTATGTGTTTTACAGTTCAAGCTGTAGTTAAGTGCATGAGTAATCAGTTAGATCAGTTAGGCGAGTTAGAGTCAGTTGAACTAGTTGTAACTATTTATTGCACTAGTGAGAGATCAAGTGAATTAAGTATTATTTAATTCACAATCAGTGATCTGCCATGCAATTGATGATTTACTATTAATAGCTGCATGCATTTCAACTCCAGTGGAGACCCAGTTGAGACAAAGGTTAAAGGGATGTTAACTATTAGTTGTGTGATTAGTAGGTTGCCCGCATGCAACCAGACATCCATTAGATTTCCCATGATCCATGTGTAGTTTTGGAAGGAAAAGTTTCCTAAATAATAGGGATTGCATTCATCATTAATTGCGCAAGCAAGGTAGGTTTTTTAGAGGCTGAGAATTGGCTAAGTGTTGGTCGATTTTGTTCGAAACAGTGTGAGATATTTGTGAGAGTGAAAGAGACTCTTGTGAGAAGAGTGCATTGTAATTGTTTCATGATTCCATGGTGAATATATAATAGAAGATAGAGGGATTTTTAGAAACAAGCTTTCCTTGGGAAATTATCCGTGTTGTGGTTTGATTTGATTATTTCTTTTCTTAATGTGATTGGCAATTGTGTTTATTTTCCGCAATTGATTTGTAGAAGGCGATTCAGTATCTAGCTTTAGTACATTGCTTGATTGGATTGAATCCATTGATATACATATTTTTGTATAATTTCTACATGGTATCAGAGCATAGGAAATCACTATAGTGGAGGAGAAGCTGAGTTTGTGATTGAATAGAATTCGAATTTTCAAAAGTATTATTGGTGCGACAGGTGAATTCGGATCGAAATGGCTTTCAATGGGTTGAGATTGGAGTATGCACTCGAGGGAAACTCTAATTATATTGCGTGGAAATACATGATGGAGGAAGTACTAGAGGACAATGGGTTGAAATAATTCATTAACAATGATGTTCCCAAACTCGTTGTAGCAGATGCTGCAAATCTTGATGCTTGGAAAAAGAAGGTTGCAAAGGCGAGGAGGATCTTACTGGAGGGAGTACAAGAACACATTTTCTCAAGTCTCCATGGAAAAGTGACACCATATGCAATGTGAAAAGCTTTGATAGATCTTTTTTAGAGTAGCAATGATCATAGAAAATTGGCACTGAAGGACAAGCTCAGAAAAATCAAAATGGAGAAAGGCGACACCATTCTGAAATATTTAACAAAGTTTTTCCAATGTCATTATGAGCTTGGGAGAGTTAGAATTACTGTCGCGGATGATGACTTGGTGATCCTAGCTCTTCTATGACTTCCCAAAAGTTGGCATAGTTATCAGAACTCTGTCAATGGAAGGGAAAATTTGTCAGATTGGGAACAACTTTGGTCAAATTTGGTGCAAGAATAATTCAGGTGGAATAATAGGGATGGATCTTCATCTAAGAATGATGATGAAGAATATTTTGCTTTGGCTGCCAAGGTGAAGAAGGGGAAATGAAAGAAATTTCACTCCAAATATGAGTCCAGCAAAGATGGCAAGAAGCGCAACATGTCCAAAGTGAAGTTTTTTCACTGTCACAAACATGGACATTATGCCACTAAATGTCCACAAAAGAAGAAGAACAAGAAGGCTTTAGGATCTATAGCTGGTGAGACTTTGGCCTCGTAATTTGAGGTTGAATTCTCACTCATTTCATGCATGGTGTCAAGTGAAATGGGATTTATATGGTACTTGGGTAGTGATGCATCCTTTCACATGACGAGAGACAAAGAAATTTTCAATAGCTTGGAGGAGAAGGACCTCCAGATGCATATCAAAATGAGTGATGATAGACGATACAGTGTTACCAGGATTGGTATAGTTACCTTCCAGAGACAATAAGGTAAACCATTTCTATTAAAATATGTAATGCATGCACCAGGCTTGAAGAAAAATTTGGTCTCAGTTGCAATGTTGGAGAATAAAGGCTATGATGTTTTTTTCAGTGAAGGAAAATCTTTCCTTCAACACAAAGTAATAGGACAAGCCAAGAAGATTGGATTCGTGTGAAAACTCTCTATAAACTTGATGTAGATGGTTGCGCATCATTGATGGGTAAGGGAGACAAAGTGGTGAGTTAGGATGAGGGTGAGTTATGGCACAGGAGATTGGGCTATCTACACCACGGAGCCTTGAAGGTCATGCAACAGATTTCTACGGGTCTTCCCAAATGTACTCTTGCACAGTTAGACACATGCAAGGTATGTACTGTGGGGAAGTATGCAAAGGCCACTTTTCACGAGAACGAGAAACAAGCTTCAGAAATCCTTGAGAGGATTCACTCAGACATGTGTGGACCATTCTCTATTGCTTCAACAACAAATCATAAGTACTATGTAATATTTGTTGATGATTTTTCTAGAAAGTGTTGAATCTAATTCATGCAGAAAAAAGATCAGACATTATCAAGATTTCTTGAGTTCAAATCACTGGTGGAGAAAGACACGGGGAAGCATGTGAAGTCTCTTAGGAGAGAAAATGGTGGTGAGTACATCTCGAATGAATTGAAGAACTTCTACAACAAATAAAGAATTCAAAGAGAGTTGATTGTGCCTCATAACCCACAACATAATGGGGTCGCAGGAAAGAATAGAACAATTGTGGGTGAAAAAAGAGCGATGTTGCATGATCAGGGCCTACCATTGCATCTGTGAGAGGAGGCATGCAACACATTGGTATTTGTGGAAAATCATTGTCCTCATCCGATACTTGGCATGAGTACACCAGAAGAAGTTTTTACTAGTAAGATTTTTGGCTCATTTGTTTATGTGCATGTGAGCAAAGATGCTAAGAAGAAGCTCGAACCAACAACTGAGATTGGGATATTTGTGGGATACAATGAAACTCCCCACAACTATCGGGTGTATTTTCCAAACAAAATGATGATTTTTGTGAGACGGGATATAAAATTTGATGAGGATAAAACCATGTGATTGTCCCTTGAGAGGGAGTTGGATTTTCATGCAGAGAAGCAACTCTTGGTTCCAAAGAATGAACCTCAATATGTGGAGAAACCGCATGCATAGGATCATGGAGTGGCAGAAAACACTCATGTAGATTCATCCACCAGAAATGGTAGAAGGTGCACCACAGAAGCTGATAGATTGAGACTTGATGTCGCAGAGAATGTAGGAGCCCCTACTTCACTGTGCAAATAGGGATAGTCTCCAGACAGGTTTACTAGATACATGGCTCTTATGAGAAAGTGTATTGTGACAGAACCATATTCCTTTGAGGAATTTGTGCAACAACCAATTTGGGTTGATGCTATGGTAGAGGAATATTACTCTGTCATCAATAATAGTGCATGGGAGGTTGTCCCAAGACTGGTCGAAAAATCAGTGGTTGGATCTAGATGGATCTATAAGGTGAAGCAAGCAGCGGATGGGAGTGTGGAGAAGTACAAGGCCAGATTTGTGGCTCGAGGATTCTCACAAGCTAAGGGGATTGAATATGAGGATACTTTCACACTAGTCATGAGGTACTCTTCCATTAGATCTAACCTTGCACTCTCAGCGCAGATGGGGTGGCGCATTCATCAGATAGATGTAAAAACTATGTTTCTCAATGGAGTTATTGGGGAGGAAGTGTACATAGAGAATCTAGAAGGTTTCGAGATATTTGACAGTGAGTCGCATGTGTGTTGACTTAAGAGAGTACTGTATGGGCTGAAGCAAGTACCTCGTGCTTGATACACTCGGATTTATGGCTATTTCACTGGGTTGGGCCTCATCAAAAGTGAAGCGGATGAAAACCTGTACCAGATTGTGGTTGATGGTAAGCTTTTGATTATCGTACTTTATGTTGATGATCTAATTTTTATAGGATATGAGTTGTTGATAACTTCTTGCAATGGCAATCAAAATGAAGGATATGGGACTCCTTCACTATTTCCTCGATTTGGAAATATGGTAGCGGGATGGTAAACTTTTTGTTTGTCAAGGCAAGTATCCCAAAGAGATTCTGGGTAAGTTTCACATGGAGAGTTGTGAACCCATGGATACTCCTCTTCTAGGAAATTGGAGAAAAAAGGATGCTACTTCAGGAGAAGCATTGGATGCTACTGTCTGCAGGCAGCTACTGGGTTCACTGATGTACTTGGTGAACACCAGACAAGACATCTGATACACAATTAAATAGTTGAGTCAAGCTATGGTTAAGCAGACCAAGCTCCTTTAGAAGGTGGGGAAGCATGTCTTGAGATATCTCAGGGGCACTACAGAGTATGGATAATGGTATAGACGAGCATAGGGAGTGAAGCTTCAAGGCTTCACAGATGCAGATTGGGCAGGCAGTCCATTAGATAGAAATAACACTTCAGGAGGGATCTTCTACATAGAATTGACAATAGTTTCTTGGTACAACAGGAATCAGCGATCTGTGGCACTCAATTCAGCCAAGGCAGAGTACATGGCAGTAATTCAAGCTACATGTGAGGCCATTTGGATGAGAAAGATTTGGTTGGTTTGTTTGGTTCTTAGATGGATCTGACTGTGATACATTGTGATAACCAGAGTTGCATTAAACTCTTGGTTAATCCGGTATTCCATGATAGGCCCAAGCACATAGAAATCTGGTACCACCATATCAGAGATTGTGTTCAAAGGTGCATTATGTTAATTCAGTACATTCCCACAGAGGATCAGGATGCAGATATTCTGACAAAGGCGCTCACCATGAGAAAATTCGAATACCATAGAGGCAGGATCGGGGTGGCAGATAATCCCTTTCTTGTTGAGAGGGAGTGTTGAATTCCAACAAGAAATTGTAGCACACACACTAGTGTGGGGCCAATAGGTCCTAGCAATACATTAGTGTGAAGGCAAATTTAATTAATTAAATTGGTGCAGTGTCTAATTTAATTCTCCCTTAATTAAATTGGACAATAAATTGTAATCTTATCTCATGATCACTTGTAATAGTTAAATGAGTGTGATAAACTCAGTTAGCTCATGAATTTATAGTTGAGGACAATGGGTGAGGCATGCAGAGTGATTCTATGTGTTTTAGAGTTCAATTTTCAGATGCATGAGTAATCCGTTAATATGTTAGGTCAGTTAGAGATAGTTGAACTAGTTGTAACTGCTTGTTGCACTAGTGAGAGATCAAGTGAATTAAATAATATTTAATTCACAATCAGTGATCTGCCATGCAACTGATGATTTACTATTAATAGGTGCATGCATGTCAGTTCCAGTGGAGACCTAGTTGAGACAAAGGTTAAAGGGATGTTAACTATCAGTTGTGTGATTAGTAGGTTGCCCGCATGCAACCAGACATCCATGATCCTTGTGTAGTTTTGGAAGGCCAAAATTCCTAAAGAATAGGGATTGCATTCATCAGGAATTGTGCAAGAAATGCAGGTTGTTTAGAGGCTGAGAATTGGCTAAGTGTTGGTCACTTTTGTCTGGGATAGTGTGAGACAATTGTCAGAGTACATGAGACTCTTGTGAGAAGAGTGCATTGTAATTATTTCATGATTCCATGGTGAATATACAATAGAAGATAGAGGGGTTTTGAGTAGTAAGTTTTCCCTGAGAAATTATCTGTGTTGTGGTTTGATTTGATTCTTTCTTTGCTTAATGTGATTGGTGATTTCTTAGGTACCTATATTACTAGTATAGTCCCTTATTGTTGCTAGTGTAACCCCCTTATTGTTATTATTGTACCCTTGTAACCCCCATATTGTTATTATTGTGGCCTTAAATTATTATTGTTAGGTCGGCTAGGATTACATTGTGGCCCCATGGACTCCTATATATAGAAAGGGGGTTTTGTAATTTGAATCATCCAAAAATTGTTCATTCATGTAATGTATTGGAGGTTTCCCCCTGGAAGTGGCTTATTTCTAAGGCATTGATGTTTCTTTTCTTCTATTTTTGGAGCTGGTTTCACAACATTTGGCATCAGAGGTTTGAGATTTTAGGGTTTCGCTGCTCCAAACAGGTCATCGTGGAATTTTCACTATAACATTTTTTCTGCGAAGGTTCAGAATCTCAATTTTTTTAGAGTGCAAAGCCAAAATCCTGAGGAACATCGTCGCACAATTTTCGAGCTTGGTTTGCAATATTTTCAGAGATATGATCTGTGCAAGTTAGGTCATTTTTCAGGCTCCTGAATTTAACCTAAACAAGTCATCGTGGTATTTTCGTAATAACGTTTTTTCTACGAAGGTTCGGAAGTTGAAATTTTTAGAGTGGGAAGCCACAATCCTGAGGAACATCGTCGCAAAATTTCAGATATTGGTTCGCAATATTCTCAGAGATATGATCTGTGGAAGTTAGGGCTTTTTGAGGCTTCTAAATTTCATCTCAAAGAGGTGATCGTGGGAAAATATTCATAGCTCTCTCTCTGAGCATCGGATTGGAATGCTGTAAAAAATGGCTGCAAGTACACGAACTATAGTTTTGTGGCTATAAATTTCATATATAAAGGTGGAAACAGTGACACGTGGCAAGTCGTACAAGTTCGCTCTACTGAACCAGTCCAAAATTGGGTCATTGTGGGAGATTGGACATAACTTTGTCTTGAAGAATCCAAATCAGATCAGACCTGTGGCATTTGAAAGAAGCTTCAGAGGGTTACTATAGGGCTAAATTTCTGATATTTAGGATCCACAATTATAGAGATAATTCAATTCCAATATCGAGCTCCTCAAAAGCAAGTAAAAGGTGTGTGTGTGTGTGTGTGTGTTTTTTTTTTCCCGAATTGCATAAGTCTTGTTTGAAGAATCAATTTGAATTGATTCCAAGGACATATTGTAGAATATATATCAGTATTGGATTCTAAAATTTCCCCTAAAAAGAATTCAACACCCATTAAGCCTTTAGAAAGCTCTACTATGACTCATGAAGACGAAGAATGGCAACATGACATATCAAAATTACAAGAGCAAGTGCAACAAATTTCGCTCGCAAAGAGCAACAAAAAATGACATGGAAGTTTTGAAGAAAGGCGTGGAAACTAAGATGGATGGTTTGAAGAAAGGCATGGAATCTAAGATGGATGATTTGGAAGAATGGCATGGAATCTAAGATAGATGGCAGACAGACCCAAGATAGATAGCAGAAGTCAGTATGGAATCTAAGATGGATGACATGGAAGACAAAATGGAAAACATGAAGAATGATGTAAAAGCAGACATAGAAGGTTTGACAAAGTTGATACAAGAAATGTTTCCTAATGGTGAAAAGATAGTAGAGGAAACTCATGATGAGAACAAAATAAATGTTAATCGTTATTTCATAAACTCTAATGTTGGCGGGAAGAACCACCATATTCCAAAAATGGATATGAGGAAGTTTGATGGAAAGGATCCTGTAACATGGATACTACAGATGGAGCAATATTTTGATCTCCATAACGTGCAAAACACACAAAAGGTACGCATTGCAACTTTACATTTAGAACAAAATACATTTGTATGGTATCGATGGTTTTGCTCCCATAAAAAAATTGTCACTTGGTCAATTTTTACGGAGGAAATGATAGCACATTATGAGGATACAAAGAGCAACACCTTCTTTAGCCAATTGATAAATCTCAAACAAAAGGGTTTAGTGGGGGAGCACATTGAGGACTTCCAAAAAATTGAATATAAGGGTAACTGATATTCCAGAGGAACACAGGATTGATCTCTTCATAGGTACTTTAAAGGATAACATCCAACATGAAGTTCGCGTTTTGGAACCTGATTCATTGGAGAAGGCATTCAGGTTGGCAAGAAAAATTGAATGTAAAATTATGGTGACAAGGAAGCCTACCACTCACTTCTATAAAGAGGGAAGTTTGCTACTCCTAGATTTCCACAACCTACAAGGTTGACACCACAACAATTGGAAGAAAAAAGAGCTAAAGGGCTTTGCTACAGTTGTGATAGCAAATACACTAAAGGTCATAAGTGTGCCGAGAAGAAATTATTTTACATATATTGTGAAGAGGAAGAAGAAAATGAACAAGAAGAGCATATACACTAGGAACCAACCCAAGAAGAGGAAGAAATGAGTCCGACCATATCGTATAATGCATTGGCAGGAATTACCACTCCTCAAACTCTCAAGATAGAAGGACATATCAAGAAGAAAAAGGTAATAGTGTTGATTGATTCAGGTAGTACCCATAATTTTATTCATTGTAAGGTATCCAAGGAATTGAATTGTTTCCTATACCCAGCACCAGAATGTCAAGTGATGGTTGCAAATTGAGGAACTATAAATTGCTCTGGAAAATGCCATAATATCAAGCTAACCATGGGGGAATATGTGTTGACAAGTCCAATGCTTTCCATTCCTATGGGAGGTGCTGATGTTGTACTAGGAGTACAATGGTTACAATCTTTGGGGACGGTAGTTTTTAATTTTCAAGAACTTTTCTTGAAATTTTTTTCAGAAGGAAAGGAAGTTGAATTACGGGGTATTGAAGGGAAGCCAGGAAGGATAATAAGCTCTAATGTCGTGACAAAGTTTCTAAAGAAAGAACAATGAGGCGTAATTGCACAATTATGCTCACTAGACGTTCCGACATCAAAATTATCTATTTCGGCAGATCTCCAACAAGTCTTGGACAATCATTCCAAGGTGTTTGAAACTCCCAAAGGACTCCCACCTATTCGTGATCATGATCATGCTATTAATTTGATTCCAGGAAGTGTTCCTCTAAACATCAGGCCTTATAGATATCCTTATGTCCAAAAGAGCGAAATTGAACATATGATTGCAGAAATGTTAGAGGCGGGTATAATTCAACCTAGTCAAAGTTCTTTCTCTGCTCCTGTAGTATTGGTACACAAGAAGGATGGATCATGGCGCATGTGTCCGGATTATAGGGAGCTCAATAAGCTCACCATCAAAGATAAATTCAAAAATTTTAGAGGCGGGTATAATTCAACCTAGTCAAAGTTCTTTCTCTGCTCCTGTAGTATTGGTACACAAGAAGGATGGATTATGGCGCATGTGTCTGGATTATAGGGAGCTCAATAAGCTCACCATAAAAGATAAATTCCCCATTCCTGTGATTGATGAATTATTGGATGAATTACATGGAGCAATTTATTTTACCAAATTGGATCTTCGTTCAGGGTATCATCAAATTAGAATGAAGACTGAAGATATTCCGAAAACAACATTTTGAACTCATGAGGGTCATTATGAATTTTTGGTCATGCCTTTTGGCCTTACCAATGCACCTTCTACATTTCAAGGGTTGATGAATTCCATTTTCAAACCCTTCCTTAGAAAATTTGTACTAGTATTTTTTGATGATATACTAATCTACAGTAGGTCTTAGAAGGATCATGTTCAACATGTTGACAGGGTGCTCAAACTATTGCAGGAGAAACAATTATATGCAAAACCATCCAAGTGTTTCTTTGGAGTACAAGACGTGGAATATCTGGGTCATATTGTATCTCACGAGGGTGTTAAGGTAGACCCTAACAAAATTAAAGCCATTAACGAATGGAAAGTCCCCATAACCACAATGCAGTTGTGAGGATTTCTCGGGTTAACAGGGTATTACCGAAAGTTTGTTAAGAATTATGGGAGAATAGCAGCACCTGTAACAACATTATTGAAGAAAGATGCATTTTCATGGACTCCTGAAGCAACTAATGCCTTTGAACATCTTAAAGAGGCAATGTGCCTAGCACTAGTCTTAGCTACGCCAGACTTCACAAAAACCTTTATTGTGGAATGTGATGCCTCAAGAAATGGAATTGGTACTATTTTAATGCAAGAAGGAAGACCCATTGATTTTGACAGTCATCCAATCAAAGGAAAGTATTTACAGAAACCTATTTATGAGAAGGAAATGTTAGCAATACTGCATGCACTAAAGAAATGGAGAAATTACCTAATGGGAAGACACTTCAAGGTAAAAACTGATCATGATAGTCTTAAACACTTTTTGGAAAAAAGACTATCTTCAGAAGAGCAGCAAAAATGGGTCACAAAGATGTTGGGTTATGACTTTGAAATAATATATAAAAAAGGGAAGCTAAATGTTGTTGCAGATGCACTCTCAAGAAAGAATGAAGAGGTGGAAGCATTGCTTTGTGCCATTTCTATTATCCAACTAGATTGGATAACCGAAGCAAGAGATGAATGGAAGAAGGACAAAGAAGTGTGGACACTCATTCAAAAGTTTCAGCAAGATCCTAGTACATCCGATACATTTAGTTGGAAAAATGATTCCTTATGGTACAAAGATTGCTTATATCTTTGTAAGAATTCCCAACTAAAACAAAATATTCTTTTGGAATTGCACACTTCTCCTTTAGGAGGACACACAGGATTTTTAAAAACTTACCACAGGGTGAAGAAAGATTTTTTTTGGGATGGCCTTAAATCTGATATTCAAAAGTTTGTGGTAGAATGTTTGGTTTGCCAGCAGAATAAAGTTGAGACAATTAAGAGCCCGGGTCTTCTACAAACTTTATCCATTCCAAGTCAACGTTGGGAGGAGATTTCAATGGATTTTATCATAGGTTTACCTAAGTCTGAAGGAAAGAGTGTCATCATGGTGGTAGTTGATATACTTACTAAGTATGCACACTTTTGTGCATTATCTCATCCATTTAAAGCAAGTACAGTTGCTACTACATTTATGGACAGAATTAAAAAGCTACATGGAAGCCCAAGGGTTATTGTGAGCGACAGAGATCCCATTTTTACTGGAAATTTTTGGACGGAGTTATTTTCTTGTTTGGGTACTCAATTAGCTCACAACTCATCTTATCATCCTCAATATGATGGTAAAACTGAGATAGTAAATAAATGTTTGGAAGGATATCTTTGTTGTTTTGTATCTGATAAACAAACACATGGGTCAAGTGGTTACCTATAGCTAAATGGTGGTATAACACTTCCTGCCATACTGTGGCAAAAATGACCCCATTTATGGCACTTTATGGATATCATCCACCATCCATCACATCATCTTTAAGAGAAAATTAGAAGGTTCAAGCAGTGGAAGATCACATCGAGCATCAACAAGAAGTTCTCCAACTCTTAAAGGACAACCTAAATTTGGCACAAAATCAAATGAAACAATAGGCAGATCAACATCGCAACGAGAGAAGTTTTGATGTAGGAGACTAGGTATTTTTACGGCTACAACCATACAAACAAATTTCCCTCAAGCAAGATAAGAAGGATAATAAATTATCGCCAAAGTACTATGGTCCTTACAAGGTGTTGCAAAAGTTTGGTTCTATGGCATACAAATTGGAGCTTCCTGCTTCTTCACGAGTGCATCCAATTTTCCATGTTTCATGCTTAAAGATGGTTATAGGTGAAAATCTTCCAGTTCAAACAATATTTCCAGAACTTGATGAGGAAGGAAAAATCATATTGGAACCTGAAGCGGTCACGGAAACAAGAACTCGACAGCTACGGAATCGATCAATTTTAGAATATCTCATCAAGTGGAAGAACTTACCGACTAAATATTCTACATGGGAGGATGAGAATTTTATACAGAAGCACCCAGAGTTACTCAAGCGTTAAGGACAACACTTTTTTGAAGGAGAGGGGCATGTGAGGTCCCTATATTACTAGTATAGTCTCTTATTTTTTCTAGTGTAACCCCCTTATTGTTATTATTGTACCCTTGTAACCCCCATATTGTTATTATTGTGCCCTTAAATTATTATTGTTAGGTCAACTAGGATTACATTGTGGCCCCATGGACTCCTATATATAAAAAGGAGGTTTTGTAATTTGAATCATCCAAGAATTTTTCATTCATGTAATGTATTGGAGTTTTCCCCCTCGAAGTGGCTTATTTATAAGGCTTTGATATCTCTTTTCTTCTATTTTTGGAGCTGGTTTCACAACACGATTGTGTTTATTTTCCGCAATTGATTTGTAGAAGGCGATTCAATATCTAGTTTTAGTAAATTGCTTGATCGGATTGAATCCGTTGATATACATATGTTTGTATAATTTCTACAATCTAACCATCCACATGATCATAATATGAATAATTTTTTTCACTAAATGTAAATTCATACACCAAGGAAAAGCCATATTTATCTTGAGATCATTGCATACTGAATCACAATTGTTTACACTTCAACCAGTGTGTCAATTCCAATTATGGAAATACATAATTGATATTGAATATCAATATTAATCACTGAGAGTCATTATTCCCATAATATCATGCCACATCAAGGAAAATTGTCATTGAAAAATATGATCAAAACCATAAATTTTTATCAATATAAATCCTATCAATCCATAAACCAAAATATATCTATGAACTTTTCAATCATCATTCCAATATTGCTTGTCCATATTAATTCAAGTCACTAATCCAAATCTTGTCAAACCCTTGCAACTTTTACGAAATATTGTCATATGCTAGCTTAACTGATCAAGTCAAGGAAAACAACATACTGATATGCATATTTCCGTCCCATGAAAATATAAGGTTAACCAAGACATTCACATTCTCTAATACGTCAAACATTATGTAGATCTTAAAAAATACCCTGCACACAGAACTGTTCAACATTTGCTCCAAGTTTGTAGGTTTGACATACTATTGGTGCGTTCCTGGTTTCATGCATAAGGTTTTGCTTTTGTTTTTGTATATCTTTGTTTCTTTTTTTTTTCATCCTACAGGCTCAACCACACTTGTAGGACTTATTCTATGCGATTGGGAGGCTTATAACCACACCCTTAAGCCTTTCTCCTAACGATTGGGGCTTGGATTAGGAGAAACCTTCTCTGCTTAAATCAGAATTTGCCAAAACTTCTTTAACAACATCAGATGGTTATTCATGCCCAAAATCCTTCCTTCAATAGTCAAGTTTCTTTTTTTTAAATAATAGTAGGTTTTGGGATCTTATGGAGAGTTTCTCCCTCTGAATGAGAATCCAATTCAATCAACATTAATCAAGACATCAACTAGTCTATCATAATACGATCATTCATCAACAAAACTATTAGATCATCAAAATATATAGTATTCTTCGACATATATGCATCATAGTCATAACATATCAACATAGCCTACTTTATCATTACATATGAACCTGACATCAAACATTCATCAAGGTTAGTGTCATATAATTAGGGCAGCTGACAAGTGTATTTTCAACCATTATTAAGTCAAGTCATCCATTTCTATCACATTTTCAAATTTACTAAACTTATCAAAACATAACCAAGGTCATAAGAAGATCCTCAACATCATTCTTATTGTTACACTTTTATATTCAAGGTTATCATGCTTATCAAAAGCATTAACAATAGTATCAAGCTACCATATATCAAAATCAATGCATCTAGCCTTCTTTATAAGATCATGGAATTCACTATGTATAAAACACAAGATAATTTCCAAATATCAAGTGCATCGACATATCACATGTACCATAAATCAAACTTACTTTCTTATGTATGCATGAAGGTGATATTAGTGTCATACCTTAGGGCTTACCTTTCCATCCAACATTGTAACTGAAACAATATACTATACATACTTTGTAATATTCATATACCTGTGAAAATTGTAACACTTATTTGTCATTGCCAGTTGTAGTACTTTCATATTGTAATTTCTAGATGCTACTTTAAAAACTTTCCTCAAGTACTTCTTTCCCTTTCCAGCACTGAATATTTTCTTCCTATACTAGATCTCTTTTCCTACACCTTAGATGATACTAAAGAAGGCTCTACTTATAGAATCTCATCTAGAGGTTAGAAGTATTCACATACTCAAATATTCATGCAAGAAGTATAAGTAATAATCAAAATAACAAGTCAAAACAAGAATAATGTCACAAATAAATAATATTAATATAAAAGGTACTTATCTTTAACGATAGGTGATCAACTCCTTCTTGAACCAGCCTTCAAGAGAATTACTATCCATTATCCATATAACAATTTTTCCTTCAAATACTTCAAACAACTTCATAAAAAACCAAACCCAATTGAGACTAGCACATCTAGGGTTATGCTTAAAATTTGTCATAAGTGCTAGAAAAAATTCTCATTGATCATGCTAAGGTTTCAAATCTACAAAAATCAAGCCCTTATCTTATCCCATGGTTCCTTCCAAACCCTAACCTCATGATATCCATCAAACCCTAATAATCAAATTGCCTACGGTTTCCTTCAAGCCCTAGCATTATTTTAGGTCTCCTCCATGTTCTCCTGCTTTCAGCAATGGTGTCTTCATAGGGGTGATCTCAATGAATTTTCTTCGGCCCAACTCTGAAACCATGTCAATTTTTCTTAGGGCTATATTTTTCTTTGCTTTCAATAATTTATTTTCATTATTTACACATTTAATTCACCCCACAACATCATAACCTTATTAAGCAATATATGAAATTATACAGAAACAATAATATCATCATCAATGAAGTGGAACATAAAGGAACAATAGAAGAAAATCATTCACACATTGAGACACAAGGATTGGCCGGAGACCAGGGAAAAACTCCAAAAGGGGGAAAACCCTTTAAAATTCGTATTCTTATTAGATTGTCATTGAATGTTTCAGCAAAGAGAGTACAATAATCCAATTCTTTATCCACAAGACTATCTAACAAAAATCACCCAAACAATATCTCAAATATGAACCCAACAATAATGTTGATCAATATCATGATTCAAAATTCCGCGTTCAACCATAATCAACTGTCAGAATCTTCGGTCAACTATCAAAATCAAACCGTAGGTTCTGTTATCACTCAAAAAATTCAAACATCATTTTGACAAAGTTAGATAGGTTCATGTGTCAAAATAGGGTTGTAGGATTCATTTTTAAGTTTGGTCAAGGGAAATATTAAATTTTTATGGTTTAAGTTCACCCTAAGGTCTAAACCCACCCATATTCAAACTCCTTCATGTCACATCATTCATCATTCTCTGATTCATTTCATTTTCCAAAGCTTTTGTACCAAAAATGCCAAAGTAGCCAAGAAACCACAGTTTCGTAGTGCATTACATTGTAAAAAGCCACTTTTTGCTACGAAACTGGCTAATAGTTTCGTAGCAACTATGAAGCAAAACTTTGTTTTCTGACTTTGATAAGTCAAATTCAAAGGCGGTTTCTGAGCAACTGAAAACGAATTTTGGAAATATGAAAGAGTTTTTTCTTCATAACAGACCTAAATACAAAAACCACTCTCAGTTTCTTCAAATTAATTAGGAGGTGGCAAAAATTGATAAATTAAAATGCGCTAAGAAACTGCTATTATGAAACTGTCTTGTACATGATTGTTTAGTAGTAAACTTCAAGTTTAGTTTCTTTCCAAATGAAAAATTATTTTGGAATTATATAAGAGGTTTGTCTTCATCACCACCCCAGCTACAAAAATCTCTCCCAAGTTTCTCACATGTGTTATCAGTTGGGAGATACAAGGATTTCATTGAAGCCCAATTTTCAGAAACAAAGTTTTCCTGTTTTACACATGTTTTTCAAATGCATTTTCTGAACAACAGGAGATGTGTTTCAAAAAAACAAGAGAAGTTTTTCTTCACGACATACTGACCTACAAAAATTTCCTTCGGTTTTGCAAAATACATCATGGATTAGAAGATATAGGCTTTGTTCCAAGACCTATTTTTCAGAAAAAAAACTGGAAAAATCAGCAAGGATGTCTTAAATATGAAAGGTGAGATTGACACCTCAAAACTCTTGGTTTGAGTTGTTTTATGGTTTATTGAGGCTAATGATATGTTATATACAAGATTTTTCCACTTTTAGGTTTCAATTTTCAAATTTATATAAAACATCTGCATCTACAACAGTTTTGTAGTGCCTCCAGGCTTAAAAAGCAGTAAAGCGCTACGAAACTGCTATAGTTGCATTTTTGTCATTTGGATCAGTTTCAAAGTGTGTTAAGGGCTGAAAATGGTATGAGACATGTGTTGAAGGATGATAAAGCTAATGCAAGAGAAACGAGCTAGAATTTTTTAAGATAAAGGCTTGTAAGGCAGCGCTACAAAAAGTGTTGCGAAACTGTTGTATTTTCGTAGCACAATGTATTACATCTTTTGGAGCAACTTTTAAAGCGATTTTTGAACAGCTGGAGGATGTGGAAGAGTCATGGAATATGTCAAGGCATGATTAAATATTCAAAGACCATGAATTAGAGATTAAATGATAGCCATAATGCTCAAAGAAGGAAAAATATCCTTTGCCTAAAAAACAGGGTATTGTTTCCTATTTTTGAGGAGGTCAGCTAAGTGGTCATGAAGAAATGAATGCCATTATCCAAATTCGACCATGTGATGACATACTTGTCAATGATGTAATTTCAAATAGATAAGGTTGTTAAAGATAGTAATAAGGAGTTTGAGTCCTTTTTGAAATAGGACTGTCAAGTAGGATATGTGTCATTTTGTAATAAATTTCATATTTTATAGTTATTCAAGGTGTCAATTGATAGAAATTTAATGTATCTAGCCTAGAGGCAGATCATATAATGATGTAAGACTTCTATTAAGGGCCATTGCGTCGAATTTGTGAGGGGTTGGAGACTTTTTGGAAAAACTGCAACTTTATGTAATTGACTGTGATCAGTAATACAAAGAGGTTTTTCTTCTTGACAGACCTGAGATTCTCATGGAGTTTTAATGTTTTATTGATCTACATATTATCTTTAACTACTTGCAGTAGATCTCATTGCTATTACTCATAATTCATAACCCTATGCTCTGACTTCCTTTAGTAATGAGATGATTGTGTTTGACCTATGTTCTTGAGTGAATTGTCTTTGTTAAAGACCCCTATCTGCCTCAGCTTCCATGTCAATAAAACTTGCCACTGAACCTACTAATTTGTTGACTCCATAAGCCCAATGGTAGTATTAGCCTTCATCTTTTCAACCTACAAACATACAAAACCAAGACACAATTCATAGCATTAGCCATCTATCTTTATCATTAATCAATATCATTAACCCTTGAGAGAGCCCTCTCAGGCTGAGGAGGCTAAGCCTCAGTTACCAGATTGGTTTGAAATAGTTACACTGAAGTTGTCTGATCAACAGCCAATCAGGTATGATTTTGGTGATAGCAGGTTCCAATCGCACAGAGAGAGTGTACATGTGTGTGTGTTATTGAAGCCCTCCAACTGTAGGAATAGGCTTGTGTGCGTGTGGTAGTAGTTGAAAATCTCTTATGGAAACTTGGTGGCTGAGAACCAAAAACTCTGATCGCATGTGCGAACTTCGGACCCTAAGATTTTGGACATGTGTGAACCAACTTTCGCAAACCAAACTTAAACTTGTGTGGACCAAAACAAAGAAATAAGAATGATTGATGATGTCCAAATGAGCGTCACTTGACTTGTATTTATAGCCATCCAAGGGTGTCCAATTTCTCTTTTGTGTCAACCTATCCTTTTGTGCACATGTGGGTTTCTTTATTAAAAATATATATATTTTTGACCAAATTAAATTCTTCCAAGGGCTAGTAGGGGTCTTCCTTGATGAGGAAGATTTTCCAAAAGAGAGAATTTTTCCCCGAGCTACCAAATTAACAGGTTGAGAGGTATTAATCCCCTTTCCTTCATCATTAGTTTCACAATATATCATATCCACTCAACACCTATATGTAGCTAAAACTCTTTGTTCATTATTCATAGAACATGATAATGTGTTCATTGGTAACCCTCCTACAACCAAGAAGTAAACTCTCCTTTCTCCAATATGATGTTTAAATTATCCATAGCATTAACTTCTAAATTTAGGTGTCTTTTCACTTAACAAGTTATGCTTTTCACTTAACCAATTATGCTCCTAAGGTACTCCAATTAAGAAGGATTTATAAATAATTGTAAAAATAATGGTAGAAATGAAAATAATAAAAAAAAATAACTTAAATTTTAAGAGAATAATAACCCATTATAATTGTTTCAAATTTTACTTTTCTTAAAAATTTAAAACCTTACTAAATCACAATATTTACTATTTTATTATTATCGACTATTTCATAAAAATGATAACTCTACAATTTCTCTCTTTTTCATATATATATATATATATATATATATATATATATATATATATATATATATATAAACTCAATGTCGTATCAATTTATCTTTACATGGAGTATGCACTATATATTCATGATCTATACAATTTGATCGATGCCTCATCTTGGATGTTAAATATTACAGCAAATTTATAAATGGTAAGGCTTCTTATGAAGTTTTAACGTTTCTTTGTTTTATAATTGCAATTCTTTTATGATTGATACTATAAAAGTCAATGGTGTGGCCCCTCCATATTAGATTGAAAAGCAGATCCTCCTTACTAGACTAAAAAGCGAGTACCCTTATTTAAGGACACGATATTTTTTCTATTATAAAAAATATATAGAAAAATAAATAAATTTGAATTAATTATTAAAAAATATATATTTCTAAGAAAGGAAATTACAATGTTACACAAATTAGATGGTTTGGGAAAATATTAAGAGAATATTAATTTTTATTTAAATGAAGATTAAGCTTAAGATTAAGATTATTATAATTATTATAATTATTTGTTTTTATTATTATATATATTTCTTTTTCATATTAAAAGATTGGAGTAATCTGAGTAAGGTTTAGGATCAAATCTAAAAAATTGTTTCTGCATTAAAAGTATATCTAATATCTTGTAAGTGAGATACCATGAATTATTTATCACTATACCAAGAGTATATCCATTAGCTCATAAGCTAGATATATTAGGGATTTATGATTTATGAAGAAACCAAATATACTAGGAATTTACGACTTACCAAAACTATGTTTAATACCTTGTAAGTTAGATATATGACACGTGAAGAGACCAAAAATACTGAGAATTTATAACTTGGGAGGAAATTCCACGAAGGCAGGGGAGCCTATTCCTCAAGCCTTATCACAAGGAACCAAAGTTGTTCCCAAGGGAATTTAAAACTAAGTGGAAAGGATAACATTCCATTGTGGCAACCACTTTGTCGTCTCATAAGGAGACCAAATTTTTATTATTATTTGTCAATATAAAAATAATATCGTCCCATGAGGAGACCAATTTTTTATTATTATATAGTTAATATAAAATAATTATGTTTGTTAAGGGTAATTTGAGTGGTTAAGACTCATGGAAATAATGTCATCCACTACTATTTGATGCTTGTTAATTTTACTAGATATAATTTATGATTTGTGATTTCAGATCAAAAAGTTTTTCTTGATAATAGTGCTATATAATTCCTAATAGAAATAATTCTGTCTTAATTGTCAATTTTACCCTCTTTTTATATAAATTAAAAAAACATATTAAAACATCAGATTATACATATAAGAAAACATTTTTTAAATGTTTCATATATAGATAAATGTCTTTCGGATTAATCACATCATTAAAATTAGATCATATATGTTTCATATATGTTTTCAATAAATTTTAATTTAAAATATATGTAATATTGTCCATTTTTCTCTATGTTTTTTATAAATAAATATAAAAAATTTAAAAACAATTCTTTATTATTTTTAAATTTTAAATTTAGTAAAATTAAATTACGAGTATTATAATTTAAATAGAATATATTCTACAGAGTTATATGCATAATTATATAGAATATATTCTAAAAACTTATAAGAGAAAATAAGGCTAATTCTTTATATTGATTACATTTTTTAAGGATATTATTTATTATAAAGAATTTGAATATTCAAATTATATAAATTAATAAAATATAAATAATTTAAGTTTAAGTTAGGAATATGTCATGTTGAATATCATTTGTTTAAAGTTTAATTTTTTATTTTTATATTATAGTGAGTAATTTATATTTTTAGATATTATTTTTGGGATTCAATTGTTTTAAGTAAGTCATTTATTTATGACCATTTTCATGAGAGGTAGTTGTATTTGACTAATTTCTCATGATTTTTGAATAGTGCACTTAGCACTTAGCACTCATTGCATTGGGTGATGTTCACATGGGTGAAGAAGTCAGATTGAAAATAGTGAAATGAATCACATAGCCTCAATCATCACTGCAACCAGGACTTTTTCTCATATGGAGGTCACCCATCCGAGAACGCCTCTGGCTCAAGGGTGTTTATTATTAAAAAATCATGAGAAATTAGTAAATTATAACTACCTCTCATGGAAATGGTCATAGATGAATGACTTACTTAACTCTTTTGAAGAGAGTGTTCTCCAAAAAAAATAATTTAAGTAGAATATATTCTATAAAATTATATTAATTATTTATATAGAATATATTCTATAAACGTATAAAAAAAATAAGGCAAACTCATTTTTTTTATATTATTTATTATAAAGAATTTGAATATTTAAATTATATAGCTTAATAAAGTATAAATAACAATTTTTTAAGAATATTATTTATTATAAAGAATTTGAATATTTATATTATATAACTTAATAAAATATAAATAATTTAGGTTTAAGTTAGGAATATGTCATTATGAATATCGTTTACTGAATTGGAAAGTTTAAAGTTTAATTTTCCTTTTATATTAAAATGAGTAATTCATATATATTTTTAAGATTTTATATTTAAATTATAATTATACTCGTATATAATATGGATAATATAATTATTTTTTAATATGTCCAAAATATAATAATCGTTGATTTAATTGTGAATTTGATATTTCTTCTTTCCCTCCATGCTTTTTTTAATGTGGGGGAATGACTAGACCAACAAAGACAACTTGGCACTTATTCCTACTTGTGGACAATTCCCACCGACCTTACTTTAATGATATGATATAGGTCCATTATCACATCACCTTTATATTATTATAATCAAACTCCATATTCCAATATCTCCATAGTCTGCACATCAGTTAGGCCAATCTCATCATGCAATTTGTTACAATTCCATCAAAAGCATTTTGACCAACCGAACCATGAATATCAACAGCATTAGATTCCCTCAGCTGACGTGGACGGAGAACCAGATTTGAGTATGACATGGCATGGAAAAAGTTGCCATGTCATAAAGTGTCTCAGAGGGCAGGTTCATTCATCAGAAATAATAGCAAGTATTTAATTGTCCAGGGGCACTAAACAAACTAGAAAACTGTCATTGGAATAATATTAAAGTAAAATAGTTGGTCAGTGGGTCCACTCCCGCGCGTTGTCCAGGCTGGCCAGCCACATGCGTCGTCGTGAACACATCGTATGGGCAGTGTGGGTCCCAAAGATGGCCGTCCAGGCTGTCGTGAAGTCCACGTGGGGCCCCTCGCTTTTTGAGGGGCGGCCCTGACAGCTCACTTTGTCCAGGACACCTTTGCGTTGATTCGTATTTTCCGACGGAGATGAAATTATGGCGGTCGGTGGATCTCTGACATGGCACGGACCCCACCGTAAATTTGCCGACTTGCTTTCCGTTTTGAAAAGACCGTTGTGCTGCTTCCCATTCAAATTCAAATATTCTGTTGTGCGATGGGATTCCGTGAGTTGTTTAACACTACATCTCATAGAATTCAACTGTGAATGTCCCAATAATTTAATAGTTTAGTTTAATTAGGGTTTTGGTTAAATGGTGATAAAGCGAGTTTAATTTTGGTAATAATTATTTTATTTTGAGTTAATTTCATTTCTTTCATTCAATATAGGGGTTAACTTACGCTTAAAGTGAGTTTAGAGACACAAAAAGAGACATTTTAGCTTTTCATTTGTTCTAAATTTGATAGGGATTTGTGAGTTTTTTATATTTGAGTTGGTAGTCTATGTAATCCAAGTATTTTAGGGGTTTTTCATGGTTGTTAAATTTATTTATACATACGAAAAAGTTTAGTATAAACAAATTTCTTCAGAAAAAAAGCCCCAAAAAGAATGGTTTTTCCAGCAAAATTTTGACAAAAACTTGGAAAAAATCCCATGTAAAGTGTTGGAAATACATGTTACAACTTTCCAGTGTTATGAATCAATTTCCACTATTAAAAAAATGATTTAAACACTCAATTTCATATTTTTTTGAAAAAAAAATTATTGCCACATTTCGATGAGAAAATTGTCATCCAAACATAATAGTGACCTACCTAGACAAGTCCCATTATGTAAACATTTTGACTTGATAAAAAATAAAAATAAAATAAAATTAATAATTATAATTGTTAATTAAAGCATTTTGAATAACAATTATAATTATAATTATTAATAATTAAAAAATAACAATTAAAAAACAATTATAATTAAAAATAAAAGAAATAACAAAAAATTAAAAATAACAATTATAATTATAATTATTAATAATTAAACCAACATAGACCTACCTTAATTTTGGATTTATCAACCACTTGAGAGAGATAAAATCTCTAGGTACAAACTTTTTCTAAGAGTTTGCACCCCCAGAGATTTGTTCCTATTAACACTTCATATATCCCTAATTAAGATGGATTTAGGTTGATTTAACTTACCAGAAATTACAATCCAATCTCACATATTATTGAATTGTCAAATTTCTACTAAAAGATGCTAAAACATAGAATAGTTAAACAACATCATCTTGAACATTGAACCAATGCATTCGAAATACATTTAAAAGAATATTCATAATCTTATCTAGAATATACAACTAAAAATACCAAAACATATATATATATATATATATATATATATATTGTCGGTGAAAGTCTAGTTTATATTATCATATCATAGTTTATATTATCATATCAAAATTTACAGTAGAGAACAACATAGTTGTGTTACATTTAGGCAACTCAGAAGGCATGAAGTCCCTACAAAGTCTTGGGTTCTCGCCAAGGCATACGATGCTCTTGGTTATTGTCTGCACAAAATTACAAAACAACCAAAACAACATAATCATCACGGAGGAGGGTGCAGAGGACCTGTCGGAAGAGCCGTGAAGATGTGTCCATGGTTGTGAATTTGGTTGTCAATATGGTCCACTTGGCCTCTAAAGCTCGGAGGTGGTCATGAGAGTGCCACAGAAGACGACACAGACTCTCTAGAGCTTCAAGGGTCTCATTTTGCAGGTGTTGAATAGGTTAATGTTGGCCACGAGTTCATTACGATCTTCATACCTTTGTTGGGACAAAGTATCCAAGTTGAACTGGATATGATGGAGTTGGGTGGAAATTGATTCAAGGGTGGTTGGAGCCTCAACTTGTCCTGATGACTGAGCCAGAGATATTGCCATGGCCGCCATCGAATGTTGACTCTCGGCAGATTTCGAGTGTGAACTCGAGTCTCCAAATACTTGGCGATTCTCTATGCCACGCCCAAGACCTCCGTGCCGCGTCCAGCCTCTGTCTCTCGGCATGCACTCGTCTAACACCCTCCCACTCTTTACTGGGCTACAACACCAAGTCATCTCGGGCCCAACAACCCCTAAAACTATTGCACCGTCCCCGCAACCTCGGCTAATTTTATCGTTGAACACCCCCTGAGCGTCGTGGAGGAGAGTCACTATACCACCACCAGCGGCAATGCCGCCCCCAGATGAGGTGCGAATTTGCCACCTTCCACAAATGCTAAACGCAGGAGAGCCAGAGTGCTCAGTGAGCCCAAGGCAAAACCACCATGGGGCCTAGCCAGGGGAGGACCCGTCTTGCACAATCTACAGTTGCATTCAGACGCTAGCCACAGTTGCCCGTCTACACTTGCACCCCCCTCATCTCCTGCTGGCGAAGCTCAAGCCAAGGATTGAGAGCCAGCGTCTGCGCATCTACGAAGACCGATCACCAACCTTCACCATCGGCCACAAATACCGAATGCGTTGCCTCTCGTCAACCATGCGCTTATCAGCTACCTCTTCTACCTCTTCTACCGTAAGTTCTCTTGCCCTAAGGACCATTACCTCTCGTGCGTGAGAGGTTAAATCTAGATTATTGAGAGGTTAAATCTAGATTATTTATAATTTTTTAAGTTAAGAAAAAAAGTAAATTCTAAAAACTGTAGACCATGGCTATGGGGAACACACAATGATAACCATCATCGCGGGAAACGGACTTCCTTCTCATTTTCCAATACGTCGACGGTCCCCAATACTTCGCTATTCCATCCCCGCACTTTTTTTCATGGCGACGGATCCCGGCGGTATCTCCGTTTCATTATTTTCAACATTTTCATTACTCTATAGAAGAAGTGTATCTTCATTTGTAGTATAAATAGCCCTACCTGGACACATGTATTGTAGGATCTCCACTGTGAAATAAAGCCCGCCCCTCCAGCTTCTGAAGCTTCCGATCCGATCGGTTGAATTCCCGCTTGCAGATCCAATTTCTTGATCATCCTGTATAAAGATCGCGAATTATTACAATATGGCCGGTGTTGAGGTAAATCAATAATCTCTGCATGTTGGCATTGCCATTTTATGTTCAGTATCAATTTTGATTTTGATTGATTGTTCTGTATCAAGATCTATGGTTCCAAACTTCAATTGCATAGATCGAAGGCTTTACCATGGGGGAATCCCGTGATGGATTGTTTGTTTCTGCAGGTTGCTACTGCGCCAGCTGAATTGATCGCAAGCCATGAACAAGTGAAACCTGTAGAGGAACCTGTGAAGGTTACCGAGATCGAACCCGCGACTGAAAAGGCTACTGAAGAAGAAGTTCCCGCGGCCGAGAAAACAGTCGATGAAAGCCCTGCCACAGTCGAGAAATCTGCAGAGGAATTGACTGTTACGCCGCCTGCATCGGAGCCCGAAGCAGAATCGGCCCCGTTGGAATCTGAGGAAGTGGAAAAACCCAAGGAGGAATCTGCCCCCGCCGCCGAAGAAGCCAAGCCAGCTAAGGAAGAGACTGTAGCTCAGCCTCCCGCCGAGGCCGCGGCTGTTGAGGAAAAAGCTGAAGAATCATCGGATAAGGAAGAAGCTCCCGCCGCCGTTTCGGCAGCAGAAAAGGCTGAAGAAACATTGGTCAAGGAAGAAGCACCTGTTGAAGTTCCAGAGGAAAAAACTGCAACGGTTGAAGAAAAGCCTGCTGAAGCTGCTCCTGCTCCTGCTGAAGAGAAGGCCGAGGTTGAGGGTAAGGCTGAAAAATAGGTTAATTGGTGTGAAAGGCGAATAAATATATGTATGGATCATATGAGGGTGGGTGTTTGTGTAGGAAACTTATATGGTTATCGTGTTATGGACGATATTCGGTTTATAAGTTCGTGATGTATTTAGTGGGTTCGATCCAGTTCAGTTCCCCGATCCGTTCTGCTATTAATTCAAAAGGCTCAATGATCTGGTTGGTCATCGTTCATGTATTCGTAGTTAAGTTTGTACAACCATTTCAAAATATGGGTATAGGGGTTGTGTAAATTGTGTATCCTTGTAGTTTATCTAAATGATATGGGATCTTTATTTACTTAGTCCTAAAAAAACGTTTGATCTTCCACCGTTTTGATCAAATAGATGTAAGATTATAAGAAATATTGAACCATAAATAATTAATGGCATACATTTAGTTTAGTTCTACTTCCATGAAATGATTTTTTTTTATAATTAATATAATTATTAAAGATGTGAGTAATAGGAGACTTTTACAGTTATTTATATTGTTAGAGATTTCTTGAACAACACTGTGTTGTGTAAATGTGTGATTCGTTCAAAGTTTGACCCTAATAATAGATGGAGTTACTATAAGAAACATTGGACTAATCACACATTTACATAGTGTTATTCCGGAAATCTCTAACAATTATAAAAGATATTAGAGCATATCACATTTCTATAAGATTATAAAATATTTTCAATTTTTTTGCATTCATTATTTAAATTAAAAAAAATATTATAAATTATATAATTAATAATTATGGTAATTAATATCGGTTATATAATTTACAGGACTTTAATGTGAATTCTTTAACATTTTATTTCTATGCTAAAAAATGAGAGAAGTATTACCATAGTTTTACTAATTTAAAAAGTCAAAAGGATTGATAGTGTGACAAATAATTTGAAAATTAAATAGAAAATGAGTGTAAGATGGACAATTTAAGATAATCTCTTTCATCTTCCTTAAGATCACACAGGTGACAAACTCTTTTATCCCATGACATTTTGGGAATTGAAAAACTTTCAATTTCACTATAAAACTTATAAGAATTAATTCTTACCTCAACAATATTTATTATCTTTTTAATATTACTCATTTTAGAAAAACATGTATACTTTACACCTAAAAAAGAAAACTCTTAACTATTAATCATATAAAATTATTTAAAAATTTTATTTTTAAAATTATTTTTAATATTTAATATATATATATATATATATATATATATATATATATATATATATATATATATATATATATATTTTAAATTATCAAATTATCAAATTTTTAATTAATATTAATTACAATGTTTTCATGTATAATGTTTGTGAGGTACACATGTATTACAACGTTTATCCTTCAAATGTGAATATTTTTAAAATGGAGTTGTTATTAAAAATATATTATAATGTTTATTTTCCAAAATTTATTTTTATATTATAGTAAATTTATTTTTTTTAAAGTTAAATTTGCTTATATTTTCTTTAAATTTTATTATAGTTTATTTCATTAATTTTGTTATATTTTCTTTTACAGAAAAAACGATAATTTTACATTTAAAATAAGTCCAAGTTACATTTTTCATACCCACTACTTGTGTGTTTTTTTTATAATAAAAATGTTGCTCTCATCTTTCATGTTGCTATCTATGCTTCCAATTAAAGGTTGGTACATTCATATAAAAAGGGAGAGAACGAATCTCCCACACAGAAACAAGCTATAGGCTGAGATGCAAGAAAGTAAAAAGTAAAGTAAACAATAATTGTTTTGTGAAGTTATGTTGTTTGGGTCCCAAAAATTTGGACCATTTTTAGAATTTTGTATGTTATGTTTGGGGCAGGATCATGTTAATTTTTTTTATTATTCCAATTTTATAAAATGTTTATGGTTGATGAGTTATATATATTATTTATAACAAGATATTATATTTGTTCAGAAATTTATATCCTAGGAAAATTTGTTGATTATCTTAAAAATAGGAAAAATAAGAAATGAATAATTTTTAATAAAATAAAATAAATAAAAATGATTTTTTTATTATATTTAAATTGGAGAATATATATATATATATATATATATATATATATATATATATATCATTTTATTTTATTTATTTTATTTATTTATTTATTTTTTTTTATTTTTTTTTTCTGAATTTAAGTATTCTATTAATAATACAAAAATGTTTTACAAAGAGGCACCGGCCTCAGCGAAGCTTGCCCATAGTAGCAACATTCTTACATTGCAAAAATGGTTTAAAAATGTTTACCAGACATCCCAGACATACAAAATCTAGACTGCTAACCGATTCTAAACAAACTAAAACATGCCGCCCACGTAGGGGAAACCGGCCTTGGAACATTAACATATTATCAAAAATCTGTAACGATGAACTAGTTATCATGAAGAGCATAGAAGTAAACCCAGCCGAAAGACTGTGTAGAAAAAAACTGTGAATTATAACCAAATTAGGTGTCATGAGAAATGGAGGGGGATTCCTCAACAACACGACATCCATAAGCATACAAGTCATCTTCCTCCACCTGCTTGTCTTTTTTGTCGCTAGAGCCACCTCGCTTGATGTCTCCCGGGTTGTCTTCTTGGCCTATGTACTAAGCATCACTGCAGCTAGGAGCCTTTCTCTTCAAGCCAGCACTTTGTGGAGTACTTTTCTTGTCGACAGTGCTTTTCTCCATCCCAACACTATTTTGCTCAGCATCCGAACCGGGTGGCTTCTCCTTGAGCTCGATGGTGATGGTGGCTATGATTGTAGGCTTGTTCATAGTGTAGGGGAAATGAATTTGGTCAGTGTGGAGATGTGCAGGGATGATGATTGGATAGGTATGGATGTGGGGAGAGCCCATGTCGAATTGAGATTTCCCACGCCCATGCCCACGACCACAACCACTTCTAGTTTCAGGATAATGACTGGTGAAATTATCATAGGAGGGGGACGAAGAGTCAGTAATGGATGTGGAGGGCTGGCAAGTGAATTTTCCATGACTGCTACCTCTCCGGAAATGCATACGATGTCGAAGGTGCGGCATGATTCTCTATGCAGTGTGACAGGTTCGAACAACAGAGTGACTGGGGACAGAAAGGGTATTAACGGTGGAAGTATCAGAGAACAGTGGTGGGATTTCTCGTAGATCAAGGGAATTCACATTGGGCGAGCTGAGCCACAGATTGCAGAGGGGGCTCTACGAAATGTGAAGACCGGGTGCCAATTCAATACAAAAAACAATGGAACAGTGTCTCCCTGTGCTGGTTCGAGAGCTGGGCTCTGCAACAACAAGGGAGAAGCTTGAGCGCAAGGGAGGCAGAGCGGGAATGAAGCTTCCGGAGAAATCCATGCTGGTTATGGATGCTGGCTAGTCTTGGATATTGTGCAGTGTTAATGTAGCGTTGCATTTCACGGTGGGTGTATTTATGTAGAACATCGCATGAGTATGGGTGGCGGTGTGGTGAATCCACATGCCAACCCATATCCCCAACAACATACAACTGTGTTTAATCACCTGCATCCATGGAAATTGGAGAAAATATTGTTTTTAATTTGATATTTTTTTTATTTTACATATAATTATTAAAATATATCTACATGCATTAACCAAAAAAAAATAGTTTCTTCATCTTTGGCAAAGAAAATAAAAGAAAATAATTGGGAGAGCACTTTATATTTAAATATCAAAGCATTGAGTTCATCAATTTGTCGCCAAATTAGATGTCTCATTTATAATTTCAATATTTTTTTTTATATCTAGTTAGATAGAATAGGCATTTCTTGTAAAATCATATTTTTGTAGATTATTAATTTCAATAGTATATAAAATATTTTTTAATTAATTGTTGTCATTTCACATTATTTTTAAGGCTAATTTGGATGGTTAAAGCAGGGTGTTGTTATTTTTCCTAATTATATCAATTTTTACAAGTAATATGTATATTATTTTTTGAGTGACTTGCTTCAATAAGTGGTTGTTTCATGTAATTGAAATTAAGTTTGATTTCTAAGTAACTTTTATAGTATAAATACTCCCTAGTAATGACTTATTAGAAAAAAAATGTATGGGAGAATGAATTCATGTTATGTTGATTAAAACATTTCAAACCAACAAATATGGTCTTTGATTTTTTGCATTTCCTTCAAAATCAATTGCTATTAAAATTGTGGAAACAAAAAAATTGAAATTCTAAGTAACAGGAAATCTTAATTCTTCAATAAATCCAAAATTAAAGGATATTTGGATGTATTCTCTAATATGATTTGATTATTCTCACTTAAATTGATACTTTATTTGTTTATTTGGATATGAAGAAGAATTAATCAAGCATCTTCTTACAATATAATGATTTATGAGTCACATTATTAAAAGCTCTACAATATCAATTTATGTTTTTATTAAGGAAAACTTTATGTGGAAACCCAACATGAATATTTCCACATTTTTATATATCATATCTAATCTACTTATTATCATAGATGAAAAAACTTAACTTGGAGGATTCTAATCTAGCACTTAGTAGCACAAAAACTAGACAAATGCCCAACAAAAATCATAACAACCAATTAAACTAATCCCCTGCCTTCTTCCAATGAAAATCTCACAAGATCCTCCTCCTCGGAATATTTGAATGGAATGATTTAAATTGCATATCATAATAATGGTTGGAAATATTGACAATTTATTCAGATTTAAACCTATCGCTATGACCTCCTTATTGATATCACACCCTATGTTAATGGTTCAATTGATTGAGCTAACCATTAGGGTTAGTTTATCACCTTCTACTATCAACAAAAGGCTATGGTGACCTCATTTGTTGTTATTACACTCTAGAATATTGTGTGTTTATTTGTGGCTTTCTAGGTGTCTTCTATGGTAAAGAAGAAGGAATTTTATATTTGTTGGTGAAATAAGCTTTGTCTATTTGTAGCTTTCTAGGTGTCTTCTATGGTAAAGAAGAAGGAATTTTCTATTTGTTGGTGAAATAAGCTTCTTTTTCCTCTTTTACAGGGTACCCTATTTGTGAAACATTTAACTTATTTCTAGTTCAGGACACTCTATGTGCTTCTTTGCTAGTTTTCAACAAATTCATGATAAATAAAAAGTAAATGATCAACATAAAGTTGCTTCTTGTGAGAAAAAAACAATGAGAAGATGATTTTATTGTGATAAAATAATTACCATAAAGTTACATAATTTAAGTAAATTACATTGAAAATGATGATTTTGTAGTAATAGAAGGATTAATAAAAAGAGACAAAAAATTAATTAAAAAAAATGAAAAAAATAAGAAATATTTAGTAGAATTTTTGGGGGAAATTTTTATTTAATTCAATTTACAGTATAACTATTATTGTTTTAGGTTTTGAATGTGATCATTTTAATAAATATATATTTTTGATTCTCCAGACATATATATAGCTAATTATAAAATTTCACTTTTAATTAAATATAATTTTTTATTAATAATATATTTTTAAAAATTATCAATTATTATTAAATATTAAAACAAACAATATTCATAAAATGACATTATACAGAATAAATACTTTATTATTTTCATATAGATAATTATAAAATTTCAATAGAAAAAATGTGACATACAAATTTAAATATAATTTAAAATAGAAAACAAGTTCATGTAAAATGGGAAAATGACATATAGCCTAAAAGTTATATAAAAAATAAATGTAACTCAATATAAAAGGAAAATGATATATAACTTAAAATTTACATGAAAAATATATAACAAAAAATAAAATAAAGGATAGGGAAGATCGCTTGCACATTGATCAAATAATAACCAAACTTATCCAACTAAAATTTATATGTATAGGATTTTGAGTATTTCAATTAATTGAAAATAATATGACCCTCACTCAAGTGCTTTTAGGGGTAAGGGAAGATCGCCTCCACATTGATCAAATAATAAGACCAAACTTATCCAACCAAAATTTATATGTATAGGATTTTGAGTATTTCAATTAATTGAAAATGATATGACCCTCACTCAAGTGCTTTTAGGGGTTTTAATTACTTGTTTAAATATAGATTATTTAACATATTAAAATTATATAGGAATTATTTAAATGATTTTAGAAATTGTTATTAATTTACTAATACTTTATGATTGTGAATTTTAATATATATAATAATAAAATAACTTATATTTTAGTGAAGAAAATATATACAGTGAGATTTAAAATGTAGCATTCTTCAAAGCTTTTAAAAAAAATGAAATAAATAAATAAATATGAATTTTGTGTTTAAAATATATTAGATAACTTAAAAATTTTATATTATATTAATCTACATTAATATCAAGGGATTTACAGAATAACTTGTTCATGTGATAAATGTTATATTTTGGAGACTATAAAATCTTTTAAAATTAAGATGAAAGAATATGTTGTTGATATTAGACATGAATGTGTCACTCTTCCATTCTAGTAGAGCACTCTAACAATACCAAGCACCATATAAACTTTGAAAACACTAAAATTATTGCTTAGGAAAACCATTATTTAAAAATACTCTTTAGAGAAACCTTGGAGATCATAAAAAACCCTAAAAATCTAAATAGATAAAATTTTAAATCTTCCTCATTTCCTACCTTCCTTTCCCCCTTTATCTTCTGCTTTCCCTCCTTTTCTTAACATTTCAATATAATTATTAATAAATTTACAATAATAAGGTTAATTAAATATAAATAATTAAATAATTAATAAAATATCTTCTTAAGTATGAGGGGTTTCCGCAGTGCATTATATTATATATCATTTTTGGGATTCAACTGTGTTAAGTAAGTCATTACTTTCTAAGGTTTTGCAAATGGGGTAGGAAGCTAAGTGGGCTTGATTGTGGGGAAAACTCCACAGTTAAGCGTGTTTGAGCCAGAGGAGTTCTGGGATGGGTGACCTCCCAGGATGTCCTGGTTACCGGGTGAAAGCCCTGAAAGTGATGATTGATGCTATGTGATTCATTTCACTAGTTTCAATCCCACTTCTTCATTCCTGTGAGCATCACTCGATGCAATGAGTGCTAAGTGGATTATTCAAAAATCATGAGAAATTAGTCAGTTGCGACTCCCTCTCATGAAAATGGTCATAGATGAATGACTTACTTAACACAGTTGAATCCCAAAAATGATATATAATATAGTGCACTATGGAAACCCCTCATAATTAAAATACAAAGAGTAAAGGGATCTCTTCTTAAATGATTCATGAGGCACTATACTTGCTAAGGTTTTGCAAATGGGGTAGCAAGCTAAGTGGGCTTTGATTGTGGGGAAAATTCCATAGTTAAGCGCGCTTGAGCCAGAGGAGTTCTGGGATGGGTGACCTCCCGGGAAGTCCTGGTTATCGGGTGAGAAATTAGTCAGTTACGACTCCCTCTCATGAAAATGGTCATAGATGAATGACTTACTTAACACAGTTGAATCCCAAAAATACTATATAAAATATCTTCTTCTTCCCCTCTCTTTCCTACTTAACTTTGAATTAGCAATTTGTTATAATTATTATTAAATTTATGATAATAAAATTAATTAAATATAAATAATTAAATTATTAATATTAAAGTTAACTTTATAACCTCTTTAATCAAACTACTTAAAATTTAATTTAAGTTTGAGTAATAGGATTAATTTAAAATTAATATATATTATTATTTCCTTGAATAATAATTAGGCTATATTTGATTACGTTGAATAATAGCATCACTATAATACTATTATATTCTCATGATATTATAATATTTTTTTATTTTAATCTCTTCTTTAATAATAATAATAAAACAAATGAACAATACTTATTTTATACATTTTTATATCAATATATCTTTATTGTATTAATATATATAATCATTACAATATATAAATAATCTCTTAACATATTATTAATAATTTATTAGGTTATTATATTATCAAATATTTTATTTCTATTTAACATATTATTAATAATTTATTACGTTATTATATTATTAAATATTTTATTTCTCTTTATAATGAGGCTTTTTATTATTATTAATAGTTGAAATTTCTTTATTTTTATTATTTTTATTCTCATTTCTTATATATTAATATTGTTGTTCTCTGGACACTATTTTTTTAGGAATTTTTGTCTTGATTATGGATTCACTTATGGCCTCGAAACGTCAAAATTCCTACAATTGTGGTAAATTCGAGCTTCCAGAATGCAAATAAAAAATAATTCATCACTTATAGTTGGAATTCCATTTCATTTATCTCTTGATCATTCCACATTTCATTTTTTTCCAAAAGATCCAATTGATCGTTGAAGAGCCTCTTTCAAAATATGATTGGCTTGTTGATTAAGTTTCCTCTACATATGAGAGAAAGAGGTCCATTTGAGGTCTTTCTAATTCTGAATTGATTTCTCTAAGAATGTGATTTAGCCTTCAAATGTTGACTTTGATATTCTTGTTTTCTTATCCAATGACAAGATGTGAATCCCCCATCACCTGTAACTTTTTTACTTGTAGGTGGCTAGTAGTATATATAAGTGTCCATAAAGTTGTAAATTTGGACTTATTATTTGAGCCTGGTCGACGAGAATAATGCAAAATATAACGATGTCTTGGATCACCATGAATATCACCATTGAATAAACCCTAAGGAATTTCTATGTCTAAAATTGGCATGGTATATAGTCTTGCCTCTTTCCCTTTTGGTTCGAAATATAAACCATGTACAATATTTTCAATAACTACTGCAGTAATTTCCGGGATATGGAAATATTGTGTGTCCACCAAATATTATAGACGAGGAAAGAAGGGAGAGCATGAAATTCCTGAACAAAATTGTCCTGGTCCCAATCCATTACGCAATCCTCCAAAGATGATTTATCCCAATATGCAAAGGCTAGAGAGAATACATGGGAAATTAGAATCCATACTTTTCTTACATAGGAACATGTTATAAAATATGTGATACTGATTGAGAATATTTAAGGCAGAGAGAGTAGTGATATGTCTCACACCAACCCCAATTTTACAATATTATCCCATTTTTGTAGTTTGTTATTAAGCACAAGCCAAAGAGTACTTTTTAATTTTAATGCACTATTTTGTTTCCATGTGAATCACCACCACTATTTTATGTTTATAGAGAATGAAGACTCAACATAAGCTTTGAACCCAAGTTTAGTAGAGAATTCACCGGAAGAAGGATTTTTGGACCAAATGAGATGATCATCATCCTCCTCTAAAACATAAATGAAATATGCAACAAAAATTCTTACATACGCATCCCATTCAATAGCTTATGGCTTAGGGAGATTAAGGTTAGTATCATATTTCCAGCCTTTCCATCCCAAAATATGCTTAGGTTGATCTTTTGCATCGATAAGGAAAGAGAGAATGCATTCATAAGAAGAGATATGTAATTTTGAGATAAGAGAGAATCATCCCCTGTGCCAACCCAAACATCGAATCCCAATCTAATTCTCGTACCAATACCAATCCTCCACATGAAAAAATATCAAATAAGTGAGAAAGGTATAACTAGCACTCTCTGAAAAATGTGTATCATACCCCCTACTAAGGGTGGAAGGATGTTATTACTAAGCTGACACGACCTCCAAAGTCTCGTTATGGAAATGGGGTCTAAATTTTTCACTCTTTTACAACTATCTCAGAACATAAAAAGGATAACATAAATTTTTTTCTCTCATAGAGACCTTTCCAATGATATAAAATTTTCTCCAATGTGACTTCTAGATCAAAATATATGGTTGATTAAAGTCTTGGCTAATCAGATAAGGTCACATCATTAGGCCTACTGTGTGGTGCCCACTTGGTCCCCACACAACTTTCCAAGTCACATACCACATGGCTGCTACAAACCCATTCATATGTTGGGAAAAATAATGAGAGGGGGGTGAATCAGTATTTAAAACTCACTTAAACTTGTATTTTCTTATTTAGATTTCTGTACTCAACTATGATGAAGTAAACCTATGTATGTACATGAATTTTATGTAGAAAATTAGCATACATTCATTTAACTAACTTTTGAGTTGATTAATCATATATTTAACTTGAACCAATGTATTTGTACTTCATTAGGAATTAATTAAACAGTAACCATGTACAATAAGAACAAAATAAATTATCACGCATAAGCAACACATCAACACACATGGACACCAGGAGTTTTAGGTGGAAACCTAATGTGATAGAAAACCAACGTTGTTGTTGTCTATGTCTTCATCTTTTATTATAATGAAAAACTTCTTACAATCTTGTACTTGCACAAAATTATAGCGGCACATAGGCACCCACATATAGAAGGTTGTACATACAGAAGGCTACAACCTTCTCTCATTCTCCAACACCCACTAGAAGGGAGCTCCAACCCCCTGATCTCATTTACCGACACCCACCAGAAGGGAGCTGCTACCCCCTGATCTAATTTACCAAATACCACTAGAAGTAAGCTTTGAATCCCTCACTGAAGGCTCCAACCCTCAATACCTCTGTGGACCACATTTCATAATTTTCATACTAGACTCAACTGATTCAAACCATCAAAACTTGTAGGCCACTTTCCATCATATTTTCAGATTGGACCCACTATCATCGTTTAAGCTCAATACCAAATATCAATACTGAAACCAAACATATTGTATTAAGTCACTTAATCATTTTACCAATTGAGACCGAAATCAATCAACTTATTCTCAAACAACCAAAGAAATTAGATCACTGTAAATCCATTTACCAGAATACCAATCCACTTATTATTAATCATATAAACTAGATTATGTCACTACAAATATTCATCAACCATATATCAAAATATATACGCAACTTTTCTTAAGCATATCCACGTATATACACGCTTTCCATGAAGCATACCTACGTACATATCTCTATACATTGAAGATTTAATCTGAAACTTTGTACCACTAAAAAAAATCACTCAATCACACTTTGAATGCATCACATATTACTGAGCCAAAAACATAACCATATGATGAATTAATTTACTTAATTAACTAAGTCAATTACTGAATTTCAATAAACCAATGAAACCCATTCATCTGATAAAAATAAACGAGAAGAAATCATGTCAATGCACTTTCAATCATCAAGCCATACACTGTTATCCATCACCAAAACCAACTGATACAACTACAAACCCTATTCAACAATATGTCAGAATGTATACGCTATTGATATGAATAATACCCATATATACACACACTTTTCCTTTAACAAACCTGCGTAGAAATATCAAAACACAGAACCCTGAAACTAAATCACTGTCATTCTGAAATAATCATTGAGTTACACACATAACCACACATATATCTGAACGACATATAGATAGTAGCATCAATACGATTCAACATATCAGTCCATACTCAATTCAACTTTAATGTTCACTGTTAAACCAAGATCATCTTGAAAGACTTCATTGATAGACATCAACAAACACAGCAAGACTGATTAGACTAATCAAACATCATAGTTAGAAAAACCCTAACATATGTACGCGACCCTTAAAAAATAATTCCGTGTATGTGCACGCCTTTCAGGAATCATACCCCCATACATATTTTTCCTCACTGAAGAATCGATATGCTACTACTCGAAATCCGATCCTCGTATGTGCATGCTTTTTCTGAATCAAATCTGCGTACATATATGTAATTATTGACTCATTTCTTTACTGCAAAACAAAACTTCAGACAAACCTATATCTTGGCATACATATTAAAAAACACGTCAAAACATTAGCATCACAGATCAAACCAACCCATAAGTAGATTATTCAATGTATAGTTATTTTAGATCTATTGGATTTGATCCATCATCATACTCCCGGGTGCACACTTATTTCAGATCAAATATTTCATCAATAACCCATAGCATGCACACCAATCACTTTCACCTTCATCTCCTTATATAAATTAGCCTTGGCCAATACCATGGGTTAAACCCATACTAATGATGATGGTATTCTTTGATGGGATCAAATATCTTTTGCTGCACTCAATACTATGGGCGAATACCATGGTAAAGACCCCGGGTATTTAGAATACCATCATGTGGAAACAGTATGTGCTTTATCTTCTCCATACCCGTGTATGTACGCAGCTTTTCTTCATAGAACTTGCGTGTACTTCTCAAAACATCACCTTTATTATTCCTCTGTCTCCTAACTGTTATTCCTTTGTCCAAAATTTCTATCATATCAGTACTGGATCCTTTTATCATCATGTTTGACATCTTCATCTAATAGGTTTTCATCAAGGACAACACATTTGTCATAATTCCAACAATATCCCCCTTTGGACTTGATGGAAACTACTTTGGTGTTTGGTTACCAACCATATGTAGATACTTGTAGACATGCCAAGACATTATTTTTCTGAACACCAAACTAATCTCCCACATCAACATCAAGGGAAAAGGGTTTACCAATGCTAAATGAAGGCTCCTCTTTCCTTTGTTTACATGAGCATTGTAGATATGATTTTTGAATACTGATTACTAAATTTGACCATGCTCCCCTTGAGAACATGCTAAATTTTCTAAAGATATACAAATAAGTTACTAGACATGACTTTACCTATCACCAATGAATCATATTTACCAATATCCCAACACAATGGGATTGCATATTTGACTCATTGTTACAACAAATTCCCAACATGGGATTACATACATAACTGACTTGACTCCAATATTCCAAACATGACTAAGTATCACAATGACATCATGGGTATTTACATGATATTTACATCAAGTGACAAGTATGACATTTATAAACAAGACCAAATACCTCAATAGTGAGGTAGCAACACTTTGAAAATAATCAAGAAGCTAAATATCATCAACCTGTGAACAATATAAGACTGTTCCATAGAAATCATCCCTTTGACCTCATCAAGGTCAACTTTCTCTTTCCCCTTTGTAGGAAGAGCCTCAATCCATGTTCATCAAAGTCATATAGATATTTTGTAGCACAACAACATATATTTCCATGCATCAACAAGATAATAATATTATCATAAAGTAAGATAGGGAAATTTAACATCATTCATAAAAATCATCAATATGTAACTAAATATTCCATGTCTCCAAGTATCATCCAGCGGATGTAACAATAGTATAACCATGTATTCATGACACATGAAACAACATCATTCTCTTGGCCCAAATTCTTAGAACCAACCACTCATCCTTATGATCCCATATCATCAAGATCATCATGCTTAGAACCATACTCTCCAAGAAACATACCATTTGCATCATAACATGTACATGTAACATGTGTAAGGACCAAGAACAACACCATAGGCATCATCCATGACAAAACATCATCATGAAATAATCATAGCATGAGATAAAAATATCTCCATGTTCTTTTCATAAAGAAGAACAAAAATCCTCAATCATATCATATACATGCATCATCAGAGAGCCTTTTAACATCACAAATCTTATCAGTGGCTCAAGCATTATATAAGCATTATCCATCATGACAGTAGCATTACGTCATTCAAAAACTTCAGCAACATGAGCATCACCATTGATAAGCATCATTATGTACCAAGGAATTATGAAGCAAGCATAATGCCAACAATGCACTATTAGAATCATAGAAAATGCCCCCCCAAGCTCGTGTCAATAGTATATTGCCAAGTCTAATCACATCATCTTATACATCAATAAGGAAATCAAAGAAAATTCATCAATCATAGATCCGTCAAAGCATCATCAACTCATAAAAGCCAAAACCACTTCTAAATAACATCAACAGACTATAATCAATCAATTTCAGAGACAGAAATCCAAATAAGAACTAACTAAAGTATATTAGATATTTTCCATGATCCTATCCCACTATTTATTCATCATAGAGAAACATATGTGATTATATAATTCAGAACTCACGTATATATGCAACTGTATTTCATAGGATCTACGTACATAAGGTGAAATGTTGAATTTTCATAACTAAAGCTCCCCCCTAAGACTATTATTTCTGTACCTGTCCACTGATATCACATTAGATTCACTATCAGTAATATAACCAACGTGAATATCAACACAACCATGGAAATAATCATCAACATATGTATTTCTCCCCCTGAGCTTATATATTACTGATCCTGAGGACCTGATGGCCATCTTCTTCTCTCATGAGTTCATGTACCTCACATTACTTCTGCAGTTACTATTAGTAGTATTCTTTTAAGAACAATGGAATGTAGTGGGATCCATATTATTTTACTTTGAGTCTGAATCCTCCTCATATTTATGAGAATTCAGTTCTTTAAACACATATAATCTATCTGGGTTTCTATACCCTCTTGCTATGAACTTTCCATATTCCTCATCTCTGACTTTGTATTTGGTTGATGTAAATGCAATTACATTTCTTTTATCTTCCATTTGACCTACACTTAGAATATTTTTCTTTATCCCTTGAACTAATAAAGTATCAAATGCTCTTCTATGTTTGTTAATTCTAGCTCTACCTTTTCCCATAACTTTTGCTGGAGCAATATTTGAAAGAATAACTTTACCATCTTGGTTTTTCTTGAGAGATTCCATCTTACCCTTATCTCCAATCATGTGATGAGAACATCTAATGTATGTGTACCATTCATCTTCATTTTCAAATGAGCAGAGGTCAAGACCACATCTTATATGCTCTTTTTTTTTTTTTATTATTAAGATGAATGTTGGTGGATCCATATTCTTTAGTCCTTTTTCCATCAAAGTTCTTTCGTGATTTCTTGCCATGTTTTCTGTTGCGATTCATTGATTTGTTCCTGCATTATTTTGCTACATGCCCAAACATGTTACATGCATAACATCTTATATGACCAGAAAAGTGAGCAGTGGAATCATAATATTTGTACCTCATGTTCCTTCTATTGCAATCAATAACTTTGTGACCAAATATGTTGCAAGAAAAACACTATCTATTAAAGAAACATGAGTACATGGAATATGATTATCTTCTAGTGGAGCAGCTATTTGCTTGAGACCAAAGCAATCTTCCCCCGCAAATGGCTGCAACATGTCCATATGTATGACATATAAATTATTCAAAATTATTGATCATAGGAGAGAATTTATTGACACTTCTATAGTTAGGAGAAAATGATTTCCTTTGAGGATTCATGATCCTTGGTTGTTGATCAAGTTGGCTTATTATCTCTTTGTTAAACACTTTATGTTTTGCATTGTTATCCTTTGGATTCTTAGCACTAGATTGTGAGCTAGATTCTCTTTTAACAGTTTCATGAAAACCAAGATTAAATGTAATAGCAGGAGACCTTTGACTACTAAGAATATTATCCAGAATCTTACTACTATCTTGAAATCTCAAATGTTAATCTTTTTCTTCTAATTTACCTTTTAAATTTTTTACCTCAACCTCCATTCTTTCATATTTATTTTCTTTTTCTAGATGCTGCTTATTCATACCTTCTTTAACCCTTCTTCCTTATTCTACTTTCTCCTTTAATTTTAGAGTCTCTTCTTTCAACCCATTTTCTTATTCTTCAAATTCTTGAAGTAGTTATTCATTCTACTTATCTGTTTTTTCAATATGTTCTTTTAGAGAGACAATCTCAACTTCAATACCTTCACAATATTGTTTAGATTCCACAAGGAAATTTACTGATTTAATATGATTCTTGTTATCATATGTATACAAATTATCTTTAAGATTAATAATCCTTTTCAAAGAAAGATCAAGTTTTTTTTCTAATATTATAATTTTCTTCTAACCTGTCATCTTCTAAATCAATAACTCCATTTGACATCATAAGAGTGGTTTCATAATCATGTTCATTAATTGACACGTGGTTAGGGATAAGATTACCTGGAAGTTTCCCTGATGAGTAATATTCCTTTGAAATTTATTCATGAATTGCTTGTAGCTTATCCCACACTTTTTTTGCAGTTGTATAATGCATAACCTTATTTAACATTGAATCGGGTATGCCAAAATAGATGTCACTCATTGCCTTACTATTCTTTTTCACTTCCTCATCTGATGGGGTAATATTGGTGTAGACATTGCATACTAGATACCAAACATCAAGGTTCATTAGATTAGCCTTCATATTCTCTTTCTGTTGTTGATAATTATCTTTGCTTAGCATAGGCACATCTGCATTGACCATTGTTTTTGACTTTCCATGATCTTCTTCTTCTAGAGGCATCATTTCTGAATCTGATTGCTCTTTAGAGTGTTTTGTTTCACTTTAGCCATGAGTGTAAGTTCAGTTGATTCATTGTAATCATCACTACCATCACTATTTCATAGAAAAGGAAATGGACCACCATTAAAACAAGAACCCATACGTGATAATTCTTTGTTACCACCTTCTTCATTTTTTGATCAATTGAGGTACTCCCACAACTAAATATTTGTTGATATTTGTGATTGTCACTACATATTATGTATCACTATCACTACAACTAGTTTCTGAATCCTTTCTTTGATCTATCTTCTTAATTCCCATCATCTTGACAAATCTCCTTCAAGCAATCAAAATTTTTCTGAAGGACCAAATCTGATACCAATTGTTGGGAAAAATACTAAGGGGGCGAGGGGGGTGGGTGATCCGTATTTTAAACTCACTTAATTTTTTATTTTCTTATTCATATTTATGTAGGTGCCTATGATGAAGTAAAACTGCATATGAACATGACTGTTATGTAGACAACTAACGTATATCCAGTTGACTAACTTTTTAGTTGAATCATCATCTGTTTAACTTGAACCAGTGTATCAATACTTCATTAGGAATTAATTAAAAAATTAACGATGTGTAGTAAGAACAAAATAAATCATCACACATAAGAAAAAAATTGACACACATGAACATCAGGATTTTTAGGTGGAAACCCAATGCGGGAGAAAACCACCACTATTTTAGTCTCTATCTTCATCTTTTATTATAATGAAAAAATTCTTACAATATTGCACTGCCACATACTCATACTAGCATGTAGGAACCCACCTACAAAAGGCTACAACCTTCTCTCGTTATCCAACACCCATTGGAAGGGAGCTACAACCCCCTGATCTTGTTTACCAATACCCACCAGAAGGGAGCTCCTACCCCTGATTTTATTTACCAGCTACCAATGGAAGGAAGCTTTGACTCCCTCACTAAAGGCTCCAACCCTCAGTACTTCTGTGGACCACATTTCATAATTTTCATACTGGATCCACCTGATTCAAACCATGAAAACCTGCAGGCCACTTTTCATCATATTTTCATACTAGACCCACTACCATCAATTAAGTTGAATACCAAATATCAACACTTAAACCAAACATACCATATTAAGTCACTTAATCATTGTACCAAATTAGACTCAAATCAATCAACTTATTCTCAAACAACCAAAGCAGTTAGATCACTGTAAATCCATTTACTAGAATACCAATCCACACACTATTAATCACAAAATCAGATTATGTCACTGCAAACCCTAATCAACCATACATAAAAATATATACGCCACTCTTCTTAAGAATATCCACATATATACATGCTTTCCATGAAGCATACATGCATACAGATCTCAATACATTGAAGACTGAATATGCAAATATGTACCACTGAAACAATCACTCAATCACACTCTGAGTCAATCACATATTACTGAGCCAAAAAAATAACCATACGCTTAATAAATTTACTTAATTAACTCAATCAATTAATGAATTTCAATCAACCAATGCAACCAGTTCAACTGATCAAACTAAACCAAAACAGATCATGTCAATGCACTGTCAATCATCAAGCCATAAATTTTTATCCATCACTAAAACCAACTGCTGCCACTACATACCCTAATCAATAATATGTTAGAATTTATATCCTACTAATATGAATAATACTCGCGTATACACACACTTTTCCTTAAGAAAATCTACACACAGATCTCAAAACATAGAACCCTGAAACTGAATCACTGTCATTATGAAATAATCACTGAGTTGCACATAGAACCATCACAGATCTCTAAACCACATATAGATAGAAACATAAATTCTATTCAACATATCAATCCATAATGATTTCAACTTTAATGATCACTGCTAAACTCAGATCATCATGAAAGGCTTCAATGACTCACAACAAAAAACACAATAAGAATAATTAGACTAGTCAGACATCATATTCAACAAAACCCTAGTATATGTACGCGATAATTACAAAATAGTTCCGCATATGTATGTGAATTTCAGGAATCTTACCCGCGTACATATCTTTCCATACTGCAGAATTGATACGCTACTAGTCTAAAGCCGATATGCGTATGTACACGCTTTTTCTAAATCAAACCTACATACAGATCTGTAATTATTGACTAATTTCTTTATTGCAAAACAAAACTTCAGAAAAAACATATCTCAGCATACATAGTAAAAAACACGTCAAAAAATTATCATCACAAATCAAACGAACCCATAATCATATTATTCAATGTATAGTTATTTTAGATCTATTGGATCTGATCCATTGTCATACTCCTAGGTGCACACTTATTTTAGATCAAATAGTTAATCAATAACCCATAACATGCACACCAAGCACTTTGATCTTCATCTTCTTATATAGCTTAGGCCTTAGCCAATAGCACAAGTCAAACCCATACTAATTCCGATGGAATTCTTTGACAAGATCAAATATCCACCGTCGCACTCAATACTATGGGCCAATACCATGGTAAAGACACTTGGTATTTAGAATACCATGATGTGGAAACTGTACATGCTTTCTCTTCTCCATACCCATGTATGTACACATATTTGCTTCACACAACCCACGTGTACTTCTCGAAACATCACCTTTATTACTTCTCTGTCTCTAAACTGGTATTCCTTTGTCCAATATTTTTTTCATATCTGTACTGGATCATGTTATTATCATGTTTGAAATCTTCGTAAATTGGCTTGTCATCAAGGACAACACATTTATCATAATTCCAACATCATACTCATTAGACCCATTTATGAGATCAAACATATAATGGATGTGATAAATACATACACAAATATATAACACACAGGAAAAAACCCTTCTATGGCCATGACACCACCCACGCGATATAATTTCCCAAGTTGAAAAATTCACTCATATATAGGACCCATCCAAATAATAAATGAGAACACATATGATTTTACAAGATAAGTGGGTGTGGACCCTTTATGGCCACATCACATCACTACATAAAACCTTGGTGGGTTCCCATAATTCTCCTCTTTGAAACTGTAGGAGACAATCCCTCTAGGCTACATGGTAGTATGAACCTATGATAAGGATCATCCACCCCTTGTTGAATTATGCAAAAAGTAATTTATGTCAAGTTGTGCTTAACCCGACTCATGGCCCTACGTGCCAAGTCACCCTAGTGAATAGATCCCAATGGTTTATACCAGGCCCTTCACAAAAAATATTTGGGGTTTAAGGTTTGGGGTGATGTCAACAATCCTAAACATCAGGGTGGTATCATCCTTCATCACTTCCTCCACGTGAATAGGGTCCCATATAATTTTCGAATCCTGCAATCCATGATTTTTTCATTATACAAGAATTTGGGCTTTTTTCCTAGTTGACATACATAGCCAAACAATGACCCACCATGCCACATTATCTTAACAATTTGATCCTAGTATTTCCTCCTTTGTGATCCATTCGAAACCCCTAAGGAGAAATATCTAAGGAATAACCTATAGGTTCCATCCGATGGCAAGGATTACCTAATGATTAATAACACTAATTTCCTCTTGTTTCACACATTCTCACTGCACCTAACATACGACTTAGCACTTTCGTTCATATATAAGGCATCTCCATCCCGCGTGAATACATATATCACCATGTACAACTACTTGGGAGCTAATCCTCCTGAGATTTTCCCATTTCCTTCCAGGCCTCTGTCCATATATTTATTGCTTGCATGTATATGCACCTATACATGCCTCCTTCTATCTCTCTTAAGCTTATAAATAATCTCGACCTGCAACACCCTACAGGCCCTATCGGTTGTGCCTTCTTCTAATGCTTCATTAGTTTCATCTTCTACATCACTTTGATTTGATGTGTGAAAGCATTCATCATCATCATATTTTGTTATTTTTACCTTTTTGGAATTTGTTCATGCTTCATCAATTACAACATCAATACATTCAAAAATCCTTCGAATTCTCTTATTGTAACATTTGTATCCTTTGCTTCTAGATGAGTAACAAAGAATAATTCCTTCATCGGCCCTAGCTTCAAACTTACCAAGTTTTTCATCATTATTTTTTATGAAACATTTACTTCCAAAGACTCTAAAATACTTTATAGTAGGAGGCTTACCATACCAAAGTTCGAAAGGAGTTTTATCACTGTCTACTCAAACTTGAGCTTTATTGAGAATATTCACTCGAGAATGTCTTAGATGTTCCAGACTCATCAAGCATAGCTCGAGCCATTTGATAGACTATTCTACTCATGCTTTCTGCCAACCCATTTTGTTGAGGAGTTATAGCTACAAAAAACTGCCTTTTTATGCCATGTTGTTCACAGAAATTAAAAAAATCATTTGATATCAATTCTCCTCCTCTGTCAGATATGAGACATTTGATTTTTAGATCTAAATTATTTTCTACTAATGCTTTAAAGTCTTTGAATTTATCAAATGCTTCATCTTTTTAATTTAATTAACTGGTCCAAAACATTCTAGAGAAGTCATCAATAAATAAGAAATACTATTTTTCTCCTTGAGGTGAATTTTTCCTGACTGGACCACACAAATCAGAATGAATAAGTTCAAGAGGCTTAATTGTGGATCCTTCTTTCGAATTGAATTGTACCCTAGTTTTCTTACCTAATTTACATGACTTGCATATGGTACTTTCTAGCAGGGTGATGTTGGGAAAATCATGGATGGATTTAAGCTTTCTTGATTTGTGTAGTTGAGAGAAGCTTAGATGTCCCAACCTTTTGTGCCATAGAAATTTTTCCTCTACTTTTCCTAGGTAACATTGTTCTTGACCACCTTTCAAGACTTAAATATTACTTGGAGTTCTTTTTCCCTTTATGATAGGCTTTCATGTGTCAAGTTCACGAACCATACATTCTTTTGATCTGAAAACAACCTCATTTCTTTGGTCACACATTTGACTAGCACTTAACATGTTATTATGTAATCCATCAAAAAACATAAAATTATTAGCTTTAACCTTTTCTTTTAGAAAAAAATCCTTTACTTTAATGACAATAGGTGAGTGATTTCGAAAAGTAACATTCTTTTCTTTCTCTAATGAATTTTATGAAATGAGTTTATATTTATCACCTATCATGTGTTTTGAGCATCCACTACCAATTTACCACTTATTTTCTTGATCTTTCGCATATAATGATATACCACAACTTTCATATTCTAAGTCTTTCCTTTTCCATACCTCAGAAGTCATTGTTGTTTTCTCCTTTTGTGATGTTGACTGTATTTTTCTCCCACATTTAGATTTCTCATGTCCAAAGTTATTACAAAATGATCATTCAATTTCATCTTGAAGAAGAGAGAAATTATTATAGGTGTTTTTATTGATTCCTGCCTTATTCCTTTATTTTCTTTCTTCTCTATTCATGATGGTTTTGTAGGCAACACATTGAGTAGCCTTGTGATCAAAATTATGACACGAGAAACCTTATCCATTGAAGTAGAGATTTCTGTGATCATAGTATCGTCTAGTGTTGTTTAAATTTTAATTAAGGCTTATTTTGTTGTTTATCCTTGGATTAGAGCAGACATGATTTACCTGTGAAGTATACTTATTATTTTGTTGAAGGCCAGTGTTTTGCTGACTAGTTTTTGCTGCATTTAGATAGCTTCATGTTTTTATAGAGGAATATTTTGTCTTTGATGTTTCTCCAATGTATCGAAGAAATATCTTCATAAGGGGAGAGCGTTGTACCATGATGACTTCATATAAGGTTTCAAAACCTTTAGCAAATCTAAGACTTAAGAGTTTTTATCTTCTCAAGTTCCTTTCTTAGACTTACTATTTCACATTCTAGCTTCTCATTATACTTCTCCTTTTTTATGAGATGTTTCTTTAAAGTATATATATCTATTTTATCTTATTCTAAAAATACTTTAAGCTGAGTGATTTATTCAATGAAAAACTCATTTTATTCTAAAACATCCATGAATTTGTCATCAGACTCATTAGTACCTTTTTCGAATGCCATGAGTAATTTAAAATCTTTGTTAGACTCTCCCTCTTCACTATTTGACCAACCATAGATATCTTCATGAGCATAATAACTTCTCTTGTTTTCAACCTGTTTCCTATTTCCTTTTACAATTCCTTTCCCCTTTTCATGGTTTTCTTTATAGGGACACTTAGCAACATAATGACCAACTCTACCACAAGCACAACACTTGAAGGGAAGCTTACCTCTAAACCTTCTAGTGCTTAGTTGGAGTTTCTTTACAAATTTTATCTCATCTTCTTCTTATATATAGCCTGATTCCTTGTGTTCTTCCTTCTATTTTCCTCTTGTAGTTGCTTTGAATGCAACTTCTCTGATTTCCGAGGGATCTCATTTTCTCATTTCAAAGTCTGTTAAAATCTCGTGGAGTTGAACAACAATAAGGTTCTACAGATCTTTCTTTTCTTCAATGGAAGAAACTTTTGATTCAAATTTTGGAGTTAGATATCTCAAAATTTTTTCTACTAAGGTTGAGTCTTTTATATCTACTCCTAAATTTTTAATTTGATTCACAAGCTCATCTACTCTTAGAAATAATTTTGAAATACTTTCATCATTATGAATTTTGAGAGTTTCATATTTAATTCTTAGAGTTTGAAGTTTAGCACTTTTTACCTTGTCATCACCGTCATAACTCTGGATGATTTTTTCCCATATAGCCTTTGCAGAATTTAGTTGCACGAAATTGAAAATTTCTGATTCTATTAAGCTTCCTAACAAGGCATTGACAAATTTTTCATTGGTTTCATATCTATTCTTTCTTGTTGCATCTATGGGAACTGTGGCTGGATACTGATAACCTCGTTTAATGATTTCCCATACATCTGCTCTAAGAGACTATAGATAGGCTCCTGTTCTTGTATTCCAGAAAAGTAGATTATTTCTATTGAAGAGTGTTGGCCTGATAGATGCTGTCCCTTCTTGATTTCTCATTTTGGTGGATCTTCCTTCAAGCAATAAAGCCTCTTCTGAAGGACCTGCTATGATAGCAATTGTTGGAAAAAATACTAAGATGGGGAAGGGCGCGGGGGGGTGGGGGTGGGGGCGTGGTGAATCATTGTTTTAAAACTGACTTAAACTTTTACTTTTATTTTCTAATTTCTATATGTGAATTTACTAAAGAAAACTAGTGTATGTACGTGAATGTTATTCAGGAAACTAGCGTATACCCAATAAAATTATAATTCAGATAAATATTCATTTGTTTAACTTAAACTAGTGCATCATTGATTCATTAGAAATTTAATAAACATTAAACTTGTGGAGTAAGAACATAGTAAACCATAACACATAAGCAACACACATGAACACCAAGATTTAAGGTGGAAAGCCAATGTGGGAGAAAACCACCACTGCTGTTGTCTCTGCCTTCAATATTTATTATAAAGAACACTACTTACAATATTGAATTGGCATAGACTCATACCAACACGTTGGAAGCCACCTGAAAAATGCTACAACCTTCACTCATTCTCTAGATCCTACTGGAAGGGAGCTCCAACCCCCTGATCTATTAGCCAACTACTACAGGTAGGAAGCTTTGAATTCCTCCCTGAAGGCTCCAACCCTCAGCACCATAGTGGACCATGTTTCATAAATTTCACACTAGATCCACTCATTTCAACACATCACAACTTGTAGGCCACTTTTCATCAAATTTTCAGACTGAACCCACTAACATCATTTAAGCCCAATACCATAAATTAAAACTGAAACTGATCACTGTACTAAATCATTCAACCAATCACTAAATCAATGAATCACACAACCACTAAACCAATCAACCACTGAACCAAACACCAACTCAAATCTCTATAACCCGAATATTAGAACTGAACCCAAAACCAGTGCATCGACATACTAAATCAACTGAATCAATTGAAACCTTGATCAATCACATGACGTAATATGTACGCCATTTTTCTTAAAAAAACTTGTGTATATATGCACTTTTCATGAATGAAAACTGCGTACAGATCTCAACATACTAAAATATGAACTATTGTCAATCTAAACCAGAAAATGACATGAACACAGACATACTGAAACATTCTGTCAGATCAAAAATATTTGAACCTCAAACAATTAGCTGCATTATGAACATTCTTCAACAAATAAATATTCAATCAATTCACCTTTAGACATCACTATTAAGCCCAGATCAACATGAAGACTTCATCGACAGATAACAAAAATACAAAAATAATGTATGAACAAATCAAAAACATTATTTTGCAAAAACCTTGACATTCATACACACATTTCATAAAGCAGTTATGCGTGTATAGACTCTTTTCATAAAATAAACCCATGTATAGATCTCAACATACTACATAAATTATATGCTACTTCTCAGAATAAAACTTGTGTGTGTACGCACCTTACCTGTGTTAAACCGATGTACATATTTTCAATTTCCAACTCACAGTTGCTTAGCTCATCAAAAATTTAGACATACCAGATCACATCATACATACAAATAAACAAACATAAAAAACCCATATCTAATCGATCCATAAGCAAATCATACAATCCATAGTCATTTCAAGTCTAATGATCCTGATCCATGATTGTATTACTAGGTGCATACTTATTTTAGATTAACTATTCATTAATAACCCATATCATGCAATAAAAATTCAAATCAAAATTAATCATCAATCACTCTCACATATGAACACTTTAACACTTTTATCTTCTCCTCCTCATATAGCTTGCGCCTTAGCCAATAACATGAGCCAAAACCACACTAGTGCTAGTGGTAATCCTTGACGAGGTCAAATAACTGTTACTACATTCAATATTATGGGCTAACACGATGGTAAAAACCATTGGTATTTAACAAATTGTAGTGTGCCAAATGTACATGCCTTTTCTTCTTCATATCCACATGTATACACGACTCTGCCTCATATAACCCACATATATTTCTTCAAATGCTTTCCTTCATAATTCTTCTGTCTCTGACCTGAAACCTTTGTCCCATCATTCTATCACTCTATTCCATCATTGTGCCACCTCTAAACTGACCTGTGTACTCATCCTGTCAACACATACTTACCATGCTATAAGTGGGTTTCCATCAAGGACAACACATACATCATAATTCCAACATCAAGGTGTAGATTACCTCAACATACCCATTTATACTGGTTATAAGTATAGTATCTTCTATCCCCTTTCTCATATGAACACATTTACAAGACTTACCATATCTCAACCGTTTCAATCTAGTAGAAGGATAATATATATATTGATGAGTTTAAGATGAGATATTTTTAGTTCTGTCTCTAGTGTTTCTCTGCTATTAGCAGACTTGTTTAGTACCCCAACAGAGTCATTGCAGGAATACAATAATTTCTCCACTATCAGTGATCAGTCGGTTCAGTACCCCGACGAAGTTGATTTATTCACCTCTCTATGCTAGAAGCCTTTATCTTCTTTCACCCTTTATTTTATTTTCAATTTTCTTATTAGAATTTTACTGGTGTTTCATATTTCCAAGCTGGGAGAGGGATACCAAATTATTGATATCAAGAGAGGTTATTACTTTAGATACCATTATATACCTCTAAAATTAATATGATCACTCTTATTTTTATCCATTCCCTTCTCTACTTGATTCGATTGGAAGGAAAAACACCATTTAATTACCATACCAAGTCAAGGAATGAAGATCCTATAATACATATGGGAATCATAATTATTCTTATGGCTTTATATTCAAATGGATCATATTTTCCATTCAGAGACCATTGAATTTAAAGATATGTAGGCCCAAACAAAGAAGAGGAAAACATGTTGGCCAATAGTTTCTCAACATCAAAATTTCCCTTTTAAAATTTTTCCACATTGTTATGGTTAGCCAAAAAAGAGAAGTTTTCATGCATGGTGTTATTGAATGGGAAATAAAACATGACACAAAAGGAAAACAAAGCAAGAGAACAAGAAAAATGTGAGACTAAAATAAAATAAACAAAAAAAATGGAAAAAATAGATAAAAAGAAAAATGCAAGGTCCATGCAATGAAAAAGAAAACTAAAATGCAACCAAACCTACTCTTAATCTACTAGATATGCGGTTAGGGTTAAGTGTAGTGAAATTTCCAATGTAGTCACTGAGGCTACTCCCAACTTGAAAGTACAAATATACGTGTAATTAAAAACAATATAAAGAAATGAGCAAAAGTAAAGATAACAACTTGAATAAATTCATAAAAAATTGAGGGTATTTCCTTTATGCCATAAATAAATAGCTTGCAATCATACTTTTTTTCTTTTAAAAAAAATCATACAAAATTCAAAGTATTCTTGTGAATGTACATTGGTCCACATTTTTTGTCTTAGCTAACATCTTAAAATATTGAAACTTATTATTAGCGAAAAAACTTTCTAAGTAAGATGTTTTGAGCTAATCATAGATTCGATCATGTTTCCCAGAACAATACTCTTGAAAACCATGGCATTCTTGAGAAGATGAAATTTCAATTAATGCATTTGAATTATGGGGAGAATCTTGCAAGGAAGAGATAATATGATCTCGCCCAGTAGCCTTGTCAATATTATAAATACCTCCACAATTGAAGTGCTTCAACTATATGACAAGTATCTCAACAGTGAAATGATGAATTAAAATAATTTATGGCCTTAATGGGATAAAAATAAAATAAAATAATTATCATCAGATATACTAGTGAGAAAATGATTAATAAAAAAAGAGGTGTTAAGGCTAGTGTTATGATTAGATGGCCCACTTAAGGCATAGGATTCTCCGTTATTTGAATGTAGAGATAGATCGATTTAAGAAATTTCACAAATGATTCGAATAATATCATGATTTTTTTTTCATGTTGAATACAAAAGGCCACTTCCTCATATCCAATCAAAAGAATTAAAAATGAATTCTAGTATAGAAAATACGAAAAACCATTCAAGATACAACATATCAATATGTATTGAATCAAATTCAACCCTTGTATCAACTTGGGAAATTAATATTTCAAGACGCGGAATTTTATTCACCAAATAACTCAAGCATTCACCAAGACTCAAGAGGATAGCCCGTGCTAGAATGAAAATGACTAGCATCACAATATTCTCAAGAAATACCAGGAGCTAATCATTGGCATAAGTATTTCACATATATGAATCTTTCGGTCGATGATAATATTTATTATGACGATCAAAATGATAGTCTTCATAACTCTGTGCATCCACAAAAAATGTACATTCGAATCCTGAGTTTGATGCAAGAGGTTCACATAAAGATGAATTAACTAAAACAAGATATTTTATCTGATCTAAAACCCAATCTTGAAAATTAGGAAAATTGTCTTGAAAAAATCCAAAATCTATCAAGAATGAGTTTGCATCTAGTCAAACATTACGAAGAACAAATTTTTGTGAGAAAATACATATCTTACATGGCACATGGATATCACCAAGATCATGAGAACTTTCCATAACCATCAATGAAATTTGAAGTGCCTTGATTCTCTGAGAAATCCCGACGCTTTTATATGTTGAATAGTTACATTTTGAGACTTGAGTATGATCGTGAATTGTATGTTGAAAACTACTACAATTTACTGCAGCAAGGTCACTATTATCGATATGGGAACCATATACATCACTATTTTGATCAAAATTTTCTACCTCAACAAACATATTACACAAGTTATAATATTCTTCTAAGTGAATGTCTGAGAGTGTACAGATTGGGGATTTTTCATGAATAGCCTGAACTAAATAATTATCCTCATGCAAGAATAGCGATTGTAAGGAATGACAAGGATGCTCAATAATTTTATTGTTTTATCCTTGAGCATGTGTGTCCTTACCACCTTCTACCAATTCAAAATCATGCACATCATATTGTGAACTAAACGAACATGGCATATTTTCATCATGAATTACTTCATTATGAGTAGCAGAGCACAAGGGATAATTAGTTGAAGAAGAAGTTTCCATGAGAATATTTTATTGAGAAATCAAAAGATTGGCTGATATACCTAGGATTTCATTAATGTGATCATGGTCATTAAAATGATGGTATCCCAAGGCTTTATATTGATTAAGCATCTTGATTTCTTTTGACTAACTGTCGAGATCATAAGATTCTCAATTAGTTAAGAATGAAGGAACACCATATTGACATGGGAAAGAGAAAAGAGAGATTAAAATATTCTTCACACTCTTATTCCTCTACTTGTGAAATGTGACCACTGTGCACCTGATCACCATTTGGACCAACAAATTGAAAATTAAGAGGGTCTAAAGAATTAACTGGTGGAGTGGATTGATCATGCGAATCACAATACAGGGGTCATGAGGTTTAAAGTATAGAGGATGAAATTTTTACCTTAAATAAACAATACTTTCATTAAAGTTGAATTCAAGATTAGAAATATGCATATCAATATTGTTTGGAGCAATTAAGGGATCAATCTTCACCTCAAGATCCATGGATTTATTTAAACATTAAAATTTTTCCTAGATAAGATCTTGTCCATGTGGAGGAAATGGACATGGGATAAGTGAATCAATGACTTTATTCTTAGGTTTTCCAACTTCAGCCTTTGTACGCATGACTACTTTATTTGGTAACAGAAAAGGAGAGGGAGAAGGAACAAAAGGGAGCATAGGTTACTCCTTTGAAATTTTAAATTTCCCACGACCTAGAAAGATAGGATACTCATAAAATATTTAGATTTGTATGGTTGTAAATATATGAACTAAATATTGAAAATTTTCATTAATAAAATCCCAATCCACATATTCCTCAGAAAATTCATAGCAAAGGTGAATCAACCGATCAAGAAAATCATCTAATGATTCATCAAATTCTAATTTGATTATTCCTTTTATAAACATATTGGTAATTATACTTTCCAAATACTTGATGAAACTCCTTGAAGATTTGTTCAAACTGATTAATGGAAACATATGGTAAGGTATGGAACATACACTTAACTCGACCTTAAAGTGTGAGGGTGAATAATTTACAAGCAACATCTTCACAATTCACTTCATGAAAATCATAAAATAAAGAAATTGAGATGTATGCTCAGCTATAGATATTTCACCATTTCCATTGAACTTCAAATGTGACAAGTCATAATTTTTTTCCACGGGGACTGAAAACTTAAGTTTGTATCTATTTGAAAAACACACTGAGAGTATGATTTCAAAATAAGCCATTCAATATAAGAGATTCAAAACAAACTTAACGGGCTCAACTTGTCATTTGGCTGTTTTTCTAGCACTGATTGTTGATGGTGTTGGAGATCTATCAACTAAGGGGGTCTCCATGGCATGAAGTCCCAACTAGCCCTCACACCTTTTGGAGTAGGAGCCCCAACCAGAAAGAACATTGGTTTCCATTATGTTTAGGATTTTTTCTTGGTTGAGATTATCAACATAAGATATTATAAAAACAATTTTTGAAAGAAGCACGTAAGTTGACATTGTGAGGAATACAACTGTGATGTATATAAGGTACTTTCATGGGAAGGGAAGAGGGAGGGAACCTCCAAAAGAAAAGTAACAATGTTATCCTAAAATAGACACAGAAGAGCATGGAAAGTATCGTTGATTAAGATGTAAAGTATTTCACAAGATAAAAATGATGATAAAATAAAATAAAAACACACGTTTAATGAGATGCATACCAAAACCAATGAAATAGTTCATTTTCATCACTATGTGTTAACATAAACATACACCACAAATAATGAAAGAATAGTCTTACAATAATTCATGACACATGCATGAAAGTTATATTTCTCTAAGAGATTCGTATAATAAGTGAAAGTGCCAAGATACACAATTACAATGCCTAACTGTTGACTGATACTACGTAATGCACAATCATAGACTGAATAGGAGAGAGAATTGCATAGTTTTCAAGGAAAAGAGGTAGAAAATGAGAATTGTGAGTGCACAATGCACATTCCATGGAGGAAGTGATGGCACAATGTGAAATTCCAAGAGGAAAGGATGCTTCACTGTGACTTAATATTGTGTAGTGTGCATTTCCTGAAGGGAGTTAACAAGCTACAATGACAATGAATGCTCCAAAAATCCCTAAGTGTGGGATCAATTAGATAAGAGGGAGTAAGAAATGCAAATTTCAAGTCCTGAGATAGTGATGTCACAATTAGATAACATCAAAAAAATCCAAAAGAGTGCTCGATACCCAAAATAAAGAAACATACTTGGAAAAGACAACAAAGCGAAACTTATTCCTAAGTGTGACAATTGAAACGTATCTTTGTGACACTTAGAAAACAAGTTACGAAATGAGTGTTGAATACAACCAGAAAGTGTGCTAAGATCTGGGAATGTGTATAACACATATTCCTTTGCTAAATATGAACAAATAATGTGAATGAGTGTGCTAGAGCGACCTCTAATGGTGCACCAAAATTCAACACATGTAGGAGTGAAAACAATGAAAAGTGACACTTGAGACAGTAAGAAAAAGTGAAAAGGACACTTTTAAAAGCTAACGAAAGTGAACTTGAAACATGAAAGAAAAAAGAGAAAGAAAAAGGGACACTTGTAGGAGAAAAATACATTCGTGAAAGTGAAAGCAACACTTGTAATAAAAAAAGCACACAAAATAAAAAGTTAACAAAGCTCACTCGAATGTTGATACAATTACAACCAAGAGTGAGAGAGACTTCAGATGATGCTGCACACTTACCGTTAGCATGGATTGTGTAGTGAAATATAGTTATGGACTGCACAATCACTTCCAATAGTCACTGTGCAAGCAATGTAGCTAAGAATTGCGCAAGCACTATTCCTAGGGATTACGCAATGTCTATCTTGAAGGATAGTGATAAAATATTATGCTTTCTAGAATTAGGTGTACTTGTGAATGCATCAAAAGATAAGCATGTGTAAGAAAGTGATTTTCACAATTAAAATATCAGAGAAGACTTGAACACTTAGCAAAACATCGTTCAATCATGAAGCAACTATGATTAACTTGGAATGACAAATCATAAGAGCACAAATAGGCTCCAAAATTCAAGTGGAGGAAAATTTTTGGAGGGTGTTTGTCACAACGACAATACAACTTAATAAATTTAATCACATAGGAAGAATATAAGGTAAAAAATAAATAATTATTCCATAAGTCTCATTTATTAACTCCCTTGGGATTAATGTCTTAGCATATTTATAACAATTAGGCTTGTGACATACATTGTTCAAAGGAAACACTTACCCACAACTTTTGGGAAATTTCTAGCATAAATAGCTCTAGAAAAATTCGCATATTGCACTTTTACATTATGCTACACTTACCAAGTTAGCACACATAAAACACTATAATAATAACTCCAAAATTCATAACAAAATTTATGCATAACTTATATTATCATTTTCAGGCATCAATCATTTGAAATTTGCATGCAAAATCTTGCAATCCAACGCCATTAGCATGAATGCTAGATTATTAGAATTCAAATAAAAATATAATATCATGACATATGATATGAAGTATTCTTCTCTAACTGGAAATTATTGTAGATGCAAAAGGAAGAGAGATCTTACCAACTATGGCAATTAAAAGTATGCTTGAACTCCAAATTCATTCCATTTCTAGCTTTCATGGTGCAAAATAGTTTCCTTTTAAACATACAGAGGGAAAAATTCTTTCCATGAGACCCTCAAGTTGTGTGGGTTCATAATCAATTATGGGTTGTAGAATGTACTCAACCTAGATATTACCATCGACTCGTAAGCATCCAAATTAATATTGATATTTTTTTCTTAAACTCGTTTATCATTTAGTTATATGATTCGTGCTAGTAAAATTTCTGTAACATTCCTATTCTCTCTAGGTTACGCCCCAAAACCATGAATTTCCCATCTATTTATATACTTGACAAGACTAGTCATCTCAACATCTTTATGCAAATTTAGGAATTTTCCTTTTATTTTATTTACTAAATTCTTATTATTCATAACTCTTCACTCTCCCCCCCATGTGTCATTGATGCCACTTTCCTCAATTACTCTTTTTTTTTTCAAATAATTATTTACTTTTAAAAAATAAACTAATAGTATTTTTAGGATCCTACTAATTATTGGTAGTTTATTTATGAACTAGTTCAACCACAAAGTCTTTCAATTTTTTCCTAACGTTAATTTGGCATCAATAAGAATGAATTTCTTAGGAGTAAGGTCACACCACCTTGTGGCACATCCCCCAATCATAAGAGCTTTATATTTTTCAAATAGAGACTCCATGGTTCAATTGTGGCTCAATCTCTCCTTTATGGTTCCATTGGTTATGGCCCACACCCATTTTTTGGCAATTTAGAAACACTTTCCTTATATTGTGCACATGCAATAATCGCACATATATTACATACATCCATATCATAGAAGCATCATAATATTTAATTTATTAATATTAATAGTTACCTTCCAAAGTTATTTATTGTTTGAATCAAAACCTCGAGTTCTCCCAAACTTCCTCAAGTGACCGATTAATTGAACCATTAATATCAATGCAATGATGCCACAATAAATGCATGTAGATACGAAATATAAAGAATATAATATCAATTAAATATAAATGGTTTTATTAAGCTTTCACAATATTTAACTTATCTCCCATAACATTCTCATTCATTCAATTAAATCTACATAGGAGTCTTGCAGGTTTTATACATCTCTAATGATTATATTTAGTCATAGAATAAGTATTCATTTTCTTGATCCAAGCATATATATATCATAAAAAATATGATAATAAAGTGAGAAATTAGGAATATCAAGTAAATGCATACATTCCATGTAACACCTCCCACCCCTTTAAGTCATCTCGAGTTGTGGGAGTGTTACTTATTTTAACCCAATCTCCAAGGTTTGTTATGAATTATTTTTAATAGTTGAGTACTTTGAGAAAATAGGTTGTTCAACTCATCAAGAGCCTTTCGAAAATTTAAATTTTACCTCAATTCAATTCTCGCATATAAAGTTATTCCCCTTATAAATTTATCCCATTAAAGAGGCTACCTCAGCAAGAGGGATTTACATGAAACTTAGATGAGCCCCCTAGCTTACATGGTTCCATGCCACCACCATGTGGCATCCATAGGGAACCCACAAAATCATGGATTAGGTTTCTCAACATATTGATTTATTTGTGGTTTGGTCAAGGGTCAATGGTCGATGGCCAAATGCCAGTATTGGCCCATCAACATTAGGACCATTATTGTGAAGCTTATCATACATCTTATTAACTATTCCAACTCTCGTTGAACTGAAAATTGAAATCCTAGTGGGGTCCACCTTATACACATCATGTTGGGTTAGACCCTTTTGGCATAAAAAATTCTTCATTTAACTCTTCTGAAGGATCGGTAGCTAAATGGCCCAATGGACGAATTGGTTCCACAAGGATTATGTCATGTCGGGTCGGGTCTCCTAGTCTCCGGTGACTTCATTCATGTGACTTTGGTAGAGTCCGGTTTTTAATGTGGGGACAACATGGTGCACGTATTCTCGGCATGAGGGTTCCACCTTTAGATCAAAATATCTCCTTGTGAATTCATGTCACATGGTCAATAGTCAATGATAGAAGGTTGATATAAGCCAATCAACATTGAGCCCATCATAATGGCATGTCAATGTTGGACTTATCACTGTTTGTATGTGTATAACATTAATATTCTCTTTAATATAATGGCCGATAGAAATGTCAAAAACTAAGGATTTTATAAAACAAAAGGGAGAATACCTAAAACCCAAAAATATCTAAGTTTCATGGACCAAGCACCTAAGATCGTGAGCCTAAAAATTTTGTTAATGACCACTAACAAGAATATATGCCCATAACACCAAATGTATTGGTTTCTAAAAATAAAGGGTAAAGCCCCAAACACCAAATTTACACATTTTTTAAATGTTGCACAAAGAGAAATGTGACAAGCTCATCCCACCTTACTTACCTCACGGAGAAATGGTTAAAAATATTCATAAAACTATGATTAAAATTTAATTGAGTATAAGCATACATGTTCTAATATCAATCATAAACATAATTTTGAGTAGCATGGTCTAAAGACTCATTAAAATTCATAGACATACAAGATATCACACTAGTCATAACCATAACATTGAATATAAGAAAATGTAATATACTTATCTATTTGTTTTAAACTAGATGGAAATTGAATAAGTGAATTTCACTCTCCAACCAACCATAGGCCAACTCCACAACATATTTCTCGTAGCTGACCACCCTTAATCTTGATCCAATATTTGAGGAGATACTTTCTTAGGGAGTTTCACACAAAATTCTTGGCTCAAAAGTCAGAGTATGGATCCCACTATCTAGGTGGTTTATTAACTTCCATTTAACAAAAAGTACCAAGGTGGTTTATCACTTGTACCTACAACAAGAACCAGGGTGGTTTATTAGTAGTTTCCTAGCACTAAGCACCACAATAACCCACTCTTTCCTATGAGTTCGTTAATAGGGATTCATCCAGGGTTTAGATGTGATATTTATCATTCCCAAGAGTTGGAATCTACTATCCAATTGTTTTATCAACTATATTTTCATAGCAATCACCATATGGAATTTTTTCCCACTATCTAGGCAGTTTATTATCTACCCAACAAGCACCACAATGACACAGAATTACGTTTCCAAGTGGTTTATTAGTTATACAATAATTTCCACAATGATTCAATCATCAAATAAGCCTCCTATTGACCTCACATGATTAAATGACATAGTCTAGTGGCCTGACATAGTTTACAGGGTTTCACCAAAGTTCATATAGGTTTATCTCTTACACATGGATTTGCATAATGGCTTAAACATAAATTTTTATTTTTCTTCCAATGCCCAACCATTTCCACACACACTAGGAATCAACAACATGCCTAGAATAAAATTCCAACAAAAACACCAATACCAAAATCATCAAACACCTAGGAGAGAACCCATTCTCTTCTATTGTGCACTCTTCTATAATATTCCCAGTGTCTTGCTGTGTGTTTGAGAGGCCATAGGTATATCTCCTTGATACCATAAGGTAATGGAAATAATCCTATGTTCTCCGTAGAAGCAAGTCCAATCCCATAAATAGTCTACAAGATAATAAATTTCCTCCAATTACATCACATAATAATTGTCAGTAAGTTGCATTTTCACATTTTCCAATGAATGGATTGTTAACTTTAACAATTATGTGCGGGGTTAATTTCATGACCTTTCAAGAAAGAAAGAAAGATCCGTAAGACATTGGGTTCCATAAGGTCATCCCCTCATTAAGTCAAAAATCATAACAATAAAAATTAAATGTTTAAACCACATCATATCATCCATCCATGGCTCTTCTACCCCCAATGACATTATAGTCATATTTTTAAATTAAAAAAATAGGGATAAATGAGGGTTTGTTACAAAACCAACACCCTTAAAGGAACAAATTCCTTAGTGTTATATAAACTAAAACAAAATATAGCTTTATAATTAACAACTCTTACATTAGTATATACATTAAACAAAAATGGGTAGAGCTCTCTAATTTTCTAGTCACCTTGCTAAGTAGCTTCATTGGGTTAAAAATGGTTCCATTGCACCTCAACCTACTCTATTAATTGATTCCATAGTGTTCTCTATCTCCAGTCTAGAATGAAAAATGATTTAGGTTCGAATTCTCCCTCGAAATCCACTTTTATCATAGACCAATAAATTGCATGATTAGATTCACATGCATAATTTTTAGGAAAAGAAATGTAAAATACATTATGTGCTTTCAATATGGTTGGTAATGATATTCTATAAGCTATTGGTCCTACTCTTTCCAAAATCTAAAATGGCCCACAAAATTTTGGTGCTAATTTACCACACAACCCCACTTTTAGTGAATTCTTCCTTGGTTTGATGTGGAGATATACATGCTCTCCCACTTAGAATTATTATGCATTATCTATTTCTTTGCGTAACTATTTTTCCTATCATGGGATGATTTTAAATTATACTTGATATTAATCACTTTTACTCCATTTCTCCTAGCATGTCAAGTCCAAGGACTACTCTATTCACTAGGTCATCCTAGCTAATGGGAGTGTTGCATTTTATATGTTACACTGCCTAAAATGGATTTATATTCAATGATTCCCTGTACCCTTTGCTTTAAGAAAATTCCATTAATGGTAGGAATTATTCCCACCTCTTTGAATAACAAATTATTTACATCCTCAACATGTCTTCTAGGATTATGTTTACCATTTCAATTTGATCATGTTTTTTTATGATAATAGGCTATGCTAAAATCTAGTTGAGTGTAAAAAAATGAAAAAAATGCTTTCCAAAAATCATGAGTGTACTTGGAATAATGATCTGAAATGATATTCTTGGGTATTCCATGCAATATAAATATTTATTTCAGAAAAATCTAAGCTATGTCAATAAATTTGTGGGTGGTATTAACATATATAAAGTGAGTTTCTTTGCTCAATTTATCCACTTCCATCATAATTGCATCATGTTGTCTAGATGTCTTCGATAATCCCGTGATAAATTCCTTGGATATGGATTCAATTTCCACTCTGGGGTCAGAATCATATATAGTAATCCCACTAGATATCTTCATTCTAATTTGACTTGTTGACATTCTAGGCACCTGACAATATATTCAAATATTTTATCCTTCATTCTTGGCCAATAATATAATTTCTTTATATCCATTATCATTTTCTAGTAATCCAAATGACATTAATAAGGTATTATGTGGAAATCATCCATTATGAGTTTCTTCAAGATAGTCACATTGGGTGCACACAATATATATTTGAGTGACAATATACCATCATAAGTTAGCATTTAATTTCTTCTTATTATTCCCTCCAGTTTCTACTGTAAGAATTCCTTCACATACCAGAAATACTCATCATGTAGCCATGCCTATTTAATCCTTTATTTGCTGTCAATGTCATAAGTGATCATGGCTACCAAATGAGCTACATGTATACTTCTACTAAGTGCATATTCTAACTAGTTTTCCTTGCCCTTAATATTCTTGATTACAAAATCAAATTCGCTAATCAAATCCAAGCATTTGGCTTATATAGAATTTAACTTAGGTTAATTAAAAAGTATCTCATTCCTCCATGATATGACATAAAAAAAAATCTTCTTCCAACCAAGTAGTGCCTCCACATATTTAGTGCATGCTTGATTGCTGCTAGCTCCAAGTTATGAGTAACATAGTTCCTCTCATTCTCATTTAGTTTCCTTGATTTGTAGCTAATTTCATTTCCTTTTTGCATCATGACTACACCTAGTCCTTCCTTGCAGATATATATGCATACTATGAAATCCTTTTGTGGTTCTATTATTCTCAAATGGGTGCATGTGTGAGCAAGTGCTTGATTTTCTCAATGATAGCTACACACTCTAATGTCGATTAAAATTTCGCCACTTTATTTTGTAAAATTTTGATTGGATTTCCAATCTTTGAAAAATATTGAATGAATTGCCGATAAAATCCATCCAATCCAATGAATGATAAGTTATTTATAACATTCTAGGGAATGGGCCACTCCATATTTTTCTTGATATTTTCTAGATCAATGGTTAATCCTTCCTTTGAGACATGACATGCCCCAAACATTTTAACTTTCATTGGAAGAAATCAAATTTACTAATTTTTGCATCCAAAATTTGTTCCCATGATAATTGCAACACACCCTTTAGGAACTATACATGTTCTTCTTTGTTTTTTGAGTTAAACCAAAATATCATCAACAAAAACTAACACGAACTTGTTCAAATATTAGCCGAGGAAAATTTTCATCAAGCACATGAATGTGATTGCAACATTTGTGAGTCCAAATGGTACCACTAGCAACTCTTAGTGCCCATATCTCATCCTGAAAGTTGTCTTGTGATTGTCTTCATCTTTAATTATGACTTGATGATAGATAGATCTTAGATCTCACTTGGAAAACATTATAGCTACTCTTAGCTGATCAAATGGATCATCAGTTCTTGGAAATGTGTATTTATTCTTCTCTATAGATTTATTTAACTACCTATAATAAATGCATAATCGTAGCATGCCATCCTTCTTCTTTATAAATGGCACTAGGGACCCCTAGTGTAATATACGAAGTCTCATGTATCCTTTATCCAACATTTTTTTCAATTATGTTTTCAATTACACGAAGTATGGAATTCTCATGCAATATGGGGTGTTAGGGACTAGCACAAAATGGGGAATCAATTCAATGGAGAAATCGACTGCCTCCTCGGTGGAAATCCTAGCACTTCCTCTAGAAGTACATCACTATACTACTTCAGAATGGGGTCGTATTAGATTTTTGGTTTGATATCCCTTTTTATATTGGTCAATTGAATCACAAACATAACACACCTTTTCTAGTTACATTTCTTCACTTGAAGCATTGAAATTTTCCTTACTAAAATAGGCTTTTATATTCTCTGCAATACCTTTTCCTCTCCTTCACCATTGAGGTATTCCAATAATTTACAATAATAGTCAACTTTGGTCTTGTGGGATGCTAGCCAATCCATGCCAATTAGGATATCATATGAATCCATGGAAAAATATGAATCATGATTGTTGTGGGCATGCCACTTATTTCTAGGTGGCATGAATCCACCAAATAAATCACTCTCTTTTTTACTCTCATGGCTTGATAGAACAACCATGATTTGGAATGTAGTTTCCTTTGCAAGGAACATGTATCAAAATTTTTTGGGATGATATAATTGAAGTTAAAACCTATATCAATTAATATTTAAATAGGTTGGTTGATAACCATACCTTCCATTTTGATCACTGAGGCTTGATGATATTATTTCGATTGTCTAACGCTACATAAATTTGAGGTATGCTTTGAGCAACATTATTCACTATTTTTTCCTTTTATACATACAAATTATTTCTACTCTATTATTGATGAAATAAATCATTTAACATGTTATTCTCTCCACATCCATAACATTGTAATGGTTTTCTCCTGGGTTCTTTTGTACCTTCTCTTGCTAATTTGATAAGCCGATCTCTATTGGAAATAGTGAAGTTCTGCTAGAAATCATATTTAGCAAGTGTATTGAACTTAAAATTTTCCCCCATTTGCTTGTACCTTGTGGATTGTGGACCTTTCTCTTCAATGTTGGTTTTTTATTTCTTCATCCAACCTATTTGGAATTTGGATATATGCTTGGATTGATCATAACAATACTTGGTATTATTGATAGTGTCCTATAGTGTCTTTGCTTAATCAAATTTAATTTTGTCATGGTAGGATTGTGGTGAACCATTGAGATATCTCTGAATCCTCACCTTCCGCTTCTTGATGTAGGTCACATACCTCAGTAGTTCCAAAAATAGGTTGTTGTAGGCATCTAAGGTGACTTGTCCTAGCTTATTCTCATGAAACTATTTGATTTTGATGTCATAGTACCTCTCAAATGTGTACTTTTGCAGAAATGCTTCTCAAATATTTTCCAAGTCATGTCCTTTATCCGATGCATTTGACATTTCTAAGATATTCCCAAAAAATATAAACTTTTCCTTTCAATTTAAAATGGATAGCCTCGCTTTCATATTTTCAAAATAGTCACGAACTCTAAATTATTTCTTTAAGCCCAAAATATAGGCTTCTACTTCTTCACTCTTTTTATTCTCTCCATCAAAGGTAGGGAGATTTAATTTCTTGAGTTCTTCCAAAATGATGTTATTCTCACCCTTTATTTTTTGGTTGTGTCTTGCTATCCTAGTTGTAGCATTATATAGTTGTCCATGGTTGTTTTAATCCCTTTCTGGAGTGTTCAGTGGAGTTCCTCCTATCACTGTGTATTCACTTTTTTTCCTGTGCATCTTTTTGCATTTGAATATGTTTTCTTTATTGGTTTCCAATCCATGCTTCCATATTTTAGGTGGAATTTGTTTGGATTTATGCATGTCCAAATAACTAGAAATAGGTTCATGTTTCCTTTGACTTTTTAGATCTGAAAAGCTTTGCAATATCATTACATTCACCTATGCTTGTATTTCTTGAGATCTAAAAACATTTTCACTTTCATCCTTGGAGCTCCTCAGTTAAACTCTCAAGATTCTGAGGGTAAATGTCCAATCGGGGGAATTTTCTTTTAATCTCTTTCCAAACTAATCTTCTTCCTATTTAGAATGGGTTGTGTCTATGCCTTATTATAACATTTTGCTGCTCATTCCTCTATTTTATGTTGTAGATTTTGTCCTCTTATGTGTTGTTAGACACACAAAACTATCAACTAAATCAAGTATAAACAGATTAATCATAGCCTTGAAATGCGAACACCAAGCATGCTAACGTGAATTTGCTCACACAAAAAAACCCATGTCAGTTACATATTTATAGTAAAAAGAGGAAATATAAGAATTCCATCTGGATTAGAAATCACATCAACTACTAGTTTAAATAATCATTCATACAACAATTTAATTTACCAATCCATACAAAATTAAATTCTATTCCACATAAGAGACCCTCTACATATAGTGTTGAACCTTGGCTATAATGCCAATATGTATAATATCTCTAATTTCATCTTTGATTTTATCTATTTTTTTAATCTTATAGGGGCCATCTAGCCCAAGAGTTGAACCTTGGCTATGATACTTATTTGTGACACCTCCCACCACCTTAAATCATCTAGATTTGTGTGAGTTTTACTCATTTGAACCAATCTGTAAAGTTTGTTATGAAGATGGGGTTACAACAACCTCTTTTCCAAAAACATTTGAATCGTAAAACTAATTCCACCATAGCATTGAGATCATCATGAGCTTTCTAGCAATATAAAGTTTACTTCATTTCAAGTCTCAGGTCAAAATTTATGCCCTTTAGAAATTTGTCCCATTAAGAAGGCCATGTCAACAAGAGGGATCTACATGGAACTCATCTGGCCCTTCCTAGCACATGTAGTGCCATGCCACCACCATGTGGGGTCCACGGGGAACCCACGCCATCATGGATTTTCTTTCTCAAAATATTATTTATTTGTGGCTTTCTTGAGGGTTGATGGTTGATGACCAAAGGATGGTATCGAATGAATAAACATCAAGCCCATGATGATCGGGCCTATCACACATCCGCTTAACTCTTCTAAGTCCTGAAATCCTAACAACCAACATCCTAGTGGGATTCACTTGGTACACATCATGTCGGGCCAGATCCTTTTAGCCTTAGCACTTATTTTCTTAAATATTCTAAAGGAATGGTAGCTCAATGGCCCAATGACTAAGTGAGGTCCATAAGGCTTACAGTTTCATGTCATGTCAGGTCTCTCAATCATGGGTGACTTTGTTTATGTGATTTTGGTTAAGGATGATGGCTGAAGTGGGGATGACATGGCACATGTAATCTCGACATTGTGGTTATGCCTTTAGATCCATGTATCTCCTCATGCTCTCACATCACACAACCAATGACCGATGATAAAAGGTCAATAATATCCCATCAATATTGGACCCATTACATCAACACGTCATTGTTGGAATACTCAGTACTTATATATTTTCATAGAACCACCTTTCTTTGTTAGTATGGTGTCTAATAGAAAAATAAAAAACTTGGGGATTTACAAAATGAAGAGGGAACTACCTCGAATCAAAAAATATATGAGTTTCATGGCTCAAGGGTCTGAGGTCCTGAACCTCAAAATTATGTGTAATGAATAGTACTAGGAACAAATTCCCATAACACAAAATGTATTCGTTTCTTAAAAAAAAAAAAGGAAAGGCCCCAAACACCGGATTTACATAGATTTTCAATGTTGCACAAAGAGAAATATTACTAGCCAATCCAACCTTACTGACCTCTTACAAATTGGCTAAAATTATTCATAGAAATGTGATTATCGATTAAATGAGTATAAGCATACATGTGTTGATATCAATCATAAACGTAATGTTGAGCAACATAGTCCAAACAGTCATTAGAAGCCATATACATAAAAGATATCATGCTATTCATATCCATAACATTGAACATATGTAGATTTAATATACTTCTCTGTTTGTTTTAAATTATCTGGAAAATGAAGGAGGGACTTTCACTTTTCACCCAACCATAGGCCAACTACCCAACATATTTCATGCACTTGACCACCTTTGATCTGGATCTAATGTTATCACCCTAAACATTATCACCTAGCCATGTATTATTAGGTTGATTGAATTACACCATGTAGGATGGGTTTCTACATATTAAAACTCATTTTCACCTTAGGAAATAATTTAGTGAACCATTTTGCTAAATTATTTCTCATTAAAACCTAAAAAACCCCATGTGAATAATTAAATAAATCATTATTTATTTATTATTCCCTTATTTCCCTCATGAAATAATTTTTAAATCATTATTTAATGGCTATTTCTATTTCATATTTGACTTAATCACCATAAAGTGATTAATAAATCATTTTTTATTTGTTAATTACTTTAATAATTTTATAAATAAATATATTTTACCTTTTCGAATATATTTTCCCTCTAAAAAATATAATAAAATATTCACAACATCTAGATTTTTATTTAGTCTAAAACATTTTATTATTTTCTAAATCTTAATCTATCTTAATATTTTGTTATAAGTAGGAGGCGTTTCTGCTCATTCACCACTTTCACCATTTTCTTCATCCCCATTATCATCCTATGACATTTGAGCTCTCATCTTGAGTTAAATCCTGCATAACCATATTTTTTCCATTGCATAGAACCATTGAGAGAAAGAGCTAAAGTATAAGTCTAACAAAAGGACCCATCCCATAGAGAGGTATTTGCAGACCAAAGTCTAAAATATCTCTTCATCAATTGTATCATTTCATATAATAAGGTTAATCATTTTTTATGCTCCATTGGGTTGTTACACATTATTTTTGTTGTTATATGTTTATGTTTATGATTGCATATATATTCTTGCATATATTTTTATTTTACATTGCAGATCTAAAGCATAGATACAACCAAAATTTGTTTTTAGGGTTGCTTGTCAAAAATAACTTAAGTGAAGAGATTTTTGTACACTTGCATAAAAACTTCATGCTAACAGCTAATGTTTGAGGTGATGCTTGCTTGGGGAATTTGACACCAAAGGCTTGGTTTGACACTATGTTAGATCCCTATAATACTAGTGTATCCCCTTATTGTTACTGTTAGTGTAGTTCCCTTATTGTTATTGTTGTGCCCATGTAGTCCCCATAGTGTTATCATTATGCCCCATAGAAGCTCACTATTGTTATTGTTGTGCACTTACATTATTATTGTTATGTAGGTTCTGATTATATTGGTACCCCTTAGAATCCTATATATAGAAAGTAGGTTTTTATCATTTGAATCATCCAAGAAGTGTTCATTTATATAATGCAAAGGAGGTTTCCCCATCGAAGAGGTTGATTTATAAGTCATTGATATATCTTTTATTCTATTTTGCGAGCTGGTTGCATAAAATTTGGTATCAGAGCTTGGGATTCTAGGGTTTCACTTCTTCCAACAGGACATCTTAGAATTTTCGCTATAATTTTTTTTTATGAGGCTTCAGAAGCTAAAATTTTTACCCCGTGGAGTCAAAATATTGATGAAATTTGGGTAAACCGTTCAAAAATTGGTTCACAATATTTTCAGAGATATGATCTAAGGAAGTTAGGGTTTTTGCAGGCTCTATAATTTCTTCTCAAACAAGTGACCGATGGAAAATCTTCATAAATTTTGTTTCAGGTACCAGATTGGAATTCTGTAAAAATTGGTCGAAAGTGCACAAACTATAGCTTCGTGTGTATTGATTTGGGGTCTAAGGTCAAAGCAGTGACACGTGGAACTCTGTACAAGTTCGCTCTACTAAACTAGTCCATAATTAGGTCATTGTGGGAGATGAGGCGTAACGTTTCCTTGAAGAATCCAAATTAGGTCTGACCTATGGAATTGGAAAGAATACTCAGAGGGATACTACAAGCATTAGCAGAATTTTGAGGTCTAAAATGGGCCTCCTAAGGAAATTATAAAATAATAGTGGAAATAATAAAATAATATTTGATTATATCATCAAATTTTATAGGAAAAAAAGAAAAAACTAATTTTTCAACTCGTATTTTCAACTTATATCCCTATGGGTTTACTCAAATTATGATTGGAAATACTTGTTGGATGCATAATTTGATTCCTAATCCAATGAGTACCCATGTTGCGTACTTTAGATGGATCATGCTACACAAAAAATGAGAAATACATGAAAAAACGTGATTACAATCACGTTTTTTCATGTATTTCTCATTTTTCGTGTAGGAGGGTCCATTAAAAGTATGCAACATGGGTACTCCTTGGATGAGGAATCAAATTTTGCATCCAACAAGTACCCTTGCTCAAAATTTGAGTAAAATCTTAGTGATATAAGTTAAAAATGCGAGTTGAAAAAATAGTTTTATTATTTTATTATTTTTTAATATTTTTACTTTTTACTCCAAAAATGGTGAATCATCTCCCATGGTTGACATCTTCATCTTGAATCTTATTGGTTCTTATAAAGTTTATTTTGTTTGTACATTTCTCTTAGGAGGCCCATTTTAGACCTCAAAATTCCCCTAATGACCGAAGTTATAATCTTGGGGATCATCAGAGAGATACATCAATTTCAATATCGAGCTCCTCAAAAGCAAGAAAAAGGTGTATTTTTTTTATTTAGAGAATTGTATAAATTTTCTTTAAATAAATCAGTTTGAAGTGATTTCAAAGGGCATATTGAAGCACTGATATCAATATTGGAATCTATAATTCCTCCCAAAAATAATTCCACACCCATTAAACCATCAAAAATCTATACTATGACACATGAAGAGGAAGAAGTGCAACATGATATAGCAAAATTATGAGATCAAGTACAACAAATTTCACTCTCACAAAAAGAACCAAAAATTAAATTGAAGCTAAGATGGATGGTTTGAAGAAAGGAATGGATGACATGGAATCTAAGAATGATGGTATAGAAGAAAATATTAAAGGCAACATGGAAGACATGAAGAATGATCTAAAAGTAGGCATGAAAGGTTTGACAAAGTTGCTACAAGAAATGATTCATAATGGTCAAATGGTAGTATGTGAAACTAATGAGGAGAAAAAAGAAATGTTAATCATGATTTCATAGACTCTAATGTTGGATTTAATACCCAACACATTCCAAAGATCAATATGATGAATTTTGATGGAAATGATCCGATAACATCGATACCACAAATGGAGAAATACTATAAGCTCCATAATGTGAAACACACAAAAAAAGTATGCATTGCAACTTTATATTTAGAAAAAAATTAGTTTGTATGGTATCGATGGTTTTTTTCTCATAAACCACTTGTCACTTGGTCAATGTTTACAGCGGAAATAATAACACATTGTGAGGATACAAAGAGCAACACCTTCTTTATCCAATTGATAAATCTAAAAATAAGGGTTCAATGACGGAGCACATTGAGGAATTCAAAAAATTGAATATAAGGTTAAATAATATTTGAGAGGAACATAGGATTGATATCTTCATAGGGAATTTTAAGGATAAAATCCAACATGAGGTTCGACTTTCGGAACCTGATTCATTGGAAAAGGCATTCAGGCTGGAAAGAAAAGTTGAAAGAAAAATTATGGCAACAAGGAAGTCTACCAATCATAACTATAAATATGGAAATGTTGTTTCTCCTAGCCATCCATAACCTACAAGGTTGACACCACAAAAATTCGAGGAAAAAAGAGAAAAAGGGCTTTGTTATAGTTGTGATAGAAAATATACTAAAGGACATAACTTTGTTGAGAAGAAATTATTTTACATAGATTGTGAAGAGGAGGAATAAAAGGAAAAAGAAACATCAAAATAGGAGGATATACACTAGGAACCAACCCAAGATAAGGAAGAAATGAATCCAACAACATATTGTAATGCATTGGAAAAAATTAACGCTACTAAAACTCTCAAGAAAAAATAACATATCAAGAAAAAAAGGTAATAGCGTTGATTGATTCGGGTAGTACACATAGTTTTATTCATTTTAAGATAGCCAAGGAATTGAATTGCTTCTTATATCCAACACCATAATGTCGAGTGATGGCTGCAAATGGAGGAACTATAAATTTCTCTTAAAAGTGTCATAATATCAAGCTAACCATGGGGGTATATGCATTGAATAGTCCAATGCTTTCTATTCCAATGGGTGGTGCTAATGTTGTACTAGTAGTCCAATGGTTACAATCTTTGGGGACTATAACTTTTAATTTTCAAGAACTTTTCTTGATTTATTTTTTGCGAAGGAAAGGAATTTGAATTACGGGGTATCACAGGAAAAACAGGAAGGATAATCAACTTTAATATAATGACAAATATTTTGAAGAAATAACAACAAGGCATACTTGCACAATTATTCTCATTATAGGTTCAAACATCAAAATCCTCTATTTCTCTAGATCTCCAAAAATTCTTGAACAATCATTCCAAGGTGTTTGAGACTCCCAAATGCCTCCCACCTATTCATGATCATGATCATGCTATTCATATGATTCCATGAAGTGTTCCTCTAAACATCAGGCATTACAGACATCCCTATGCCCAAAAGAGAAAAAATGAACGTATTATTGCAAAAATGTTAGAGGCTAGTATAATTCAACCTAGTCAAAGTTCTTTCTTTGCTCCAGTAGTATTGGTGCACAAGAAGGATGGATCACGATGCATGTGTCATTAGATAAATTTTGAGGTCTAAAATGGGCCTTCTAAGAAAAATGTACAACAAAAATAAACTTTATAAGAACCAATAGGATTCAAGATGATGATGTCAACCATGAGCAAGATTTACCATTTTTGGGGTAGAAAAGTAAAAAGATTAAAAAATAATAAAATAATAAAACTATTTTTTCAACTTGTATTTTAAACTTATATGCCTAAGATTTTACTCAAATTTTGAGCAAGAGTACTCATTGGATGCAAAATTTAATTCCTCATCCAAGGAGTACCCATGTTTCATACTTTTAACAGACCTTGCTACATGAAAAATGAGAAATACATGCAAAAAATATGATTGCAATCACGCTTTTCATGAATTTCTCATTTTTCGTGTTGTAGGGTCCATTGAAAGTATGTAACATGGGTACTCTATCGATGAGGAATAAAATTCTAAATCCAACAAGTGTTCCTTCTAAAAAATTGAGTAAACCCATAGAGGGATAAGTTGAAAATACAAGTTGAAAAATAGTTTTTTCCTTTTTCCCTCTAAAATTTAATGATGTAATCTAATATTATTTTATTTTTTCCACTATTATTTTATAATTTTTTTAGGAGGCTCATTTTAGACCTCAAAATTCCCCTAATGCCATATTATATGGATCTCAGCAAGCTCACTATTAAAGATAAGTTTCTCATTCCTATCATTGATGAATTATTGGATGAATTACATTGAGAAATTTACTTCACCAAGTTGGATCTTCATTCAAGTTATCATCAAATTAGAATGAATACTGAAGACATTCTGGAAACAAAATTTAGAACTAATGAGGGTCATTATGAATTTTTGGTCATGCCTTTTGGCCTTACCAATGCACCTTCTACATTTCAAGGGTTCATGAATTCCATTTTCAAACCCTTCCTTAGAAATTTTGTGTTAGTATTTTTTGTTGATATACTAATCTATAGAAAGCATTGGAGGGATCATGTTCAACATGTTGATAGGGCGCTCAAAATATTGGAGGAGAAACAATTATATGCAAAAACCTTCAAATGTTTATTTGGAGTACATGATGTGGAATATCTGGGTCATATTGTATCGCATGAGGGTGTTAAGGTAGGCCCTACAAAATTAAAGCCATTAAGGAAGGGGAAATACCCACAACCCTAAAGCATCTGCGAGGATTTCTTGGGTTAACAGGGTATTATCACAAGTTTGTTAAGAATTATGGGATAATAGCACCACCTCTAACAACATTATTGAAGAAAGATGCATGGACTACAGAGGCAACTAAGGCCTTTGAACATCTTAAAGAGGTCGTATGCCAAGAACCGGTCTTAGCTATGCCATACTTCAGAAAACCTTTATTATGGAATGTGATGCCTTTGGAAATGTAATTGGTGTTGTTTTAATGCAAGAAGGAAGACTCGTTGCTTTTGAAAGTCATCCAATCAATGGAAATTATTTAGAGAAAGATATTTATGAGAAGGAAATGTTTGCAATACTACATGCACTAAAAAAATTGTGACCTTATCTAATGGGAATAAAATTTAAGGTAAAAATAGATCATGATAGTATTAAATACTTTTTGGAACAAAGACTATCATCGGAAAAGTAGTAAAAATGGGTCACAAAGATGTTGGGTTATGAATTTGAAATAATATACAAAAAAGGGGAGCTAAATGTTATTTTAGATGCAGTCTCAAGAAAGGATGAGGATGTGAAAGCATTTCTTTTTTCCATTTCTATTGTCCAACCAGATTGGATAACCGAAGCAAGGGAGGAGTGGATGAATGAAGAAGTATGGAAAATCATTCAAAAGTTGCAATGAGAGCCTAGTACATCTTACACATTTAGCTGGAAAAATGATTCATTATGGTACAAAGATCACTTTTATATTTGTAAGAATTATCAACTAAAAAAAAAGATTATTTTGGAATTTCACACCTCTCCCTTAGTAGGAAACTGAGGATTTTTAAGAACTTACCAAGGGGTTGAGCCTATGATTTTTTTTTGGGATGGCCTTAAATCTGATATTCAAAAGTTTGTGGTAGCATGTTTGGTCTGCAAAAAAAATAAAGTTGAGACAATTAAGACCTCAGGTCTGCTACAACCTTTATCCATTCCAAGTCAATGGTGGGAGGTGGGTTCAATGGATTTTATCACAGGTTTACTCAAGTTCAAAGGAAATAATGTCATCAGGGTGGTAGTTGATAAGCGTACCAGGTATGCACACTTTTGTGCATTATCTCATCAATTTAAATCTAATACATTTTCTGCTGCATTTATGGAAACAATTCAAAAGCTACATGGAAACCCAAATATTATTGTAAGCGACAAAGATCCTATTTTCAATGTAAATTTTTGGACAAAATTATTTTCTTCTCTGGGTACTCAACTAGATCATAGCTCATCTTATCATCCTCAATTTGGTGGGAAACTTGAGTTAGTGAACAAATGTTTGGAAGGATATCATTGTTGCTTTGTATCTGATAAAAAAACACAATGGGTCAAGTGGTTACCTTTGGTTGAATGGCGGTATAACACTTCCTTCCACACTACAACAAAAAATTACCCCATTTAGTGCACTCTGCGGATATCATCCATGGTCCATCACATAAAATTTAAGAGAAAATTCTAAGGTTCAAGTGGTGGAAGATCACATCGAGCATCAAAAACAAGTTCTCCAACTCTTAAAGGATAACCAAAATTTGGTGCATAATCGAATGAAAAAATAGGAATATCAACATTACATCGAAAGAAGTTTTGATGTAGGTGACTGGGTACTTTTACGACTACAACCATCGAAGAAAATGTCCCTCAAGCAATCTAAGAAGGATAATAAATTATTTCCAAATTACTATGGTCCTTACAAGGTGTTGCAAAAGATTGGTACTATGGCATACAAATTGGAGCTTTTGGCATCTTCCCGAGTGCACCTTGTTTTCCATGTTTCATGTTTAAAGAAGGTTATAGGTGACAAAATCCCAACTCAAAAAGTATTTCCAGAACTTGACGAGGAAGGAAAAATCATAGTGGGACCTGAAGCAATCATAGAAACAAGAACTCGACAGCTATGAAATAGATCAATTTTAGAGTATCTCATCAAGTGGAAGAACTTACCCACTAGAGATTCCACATGGGAGGATGAGACTTTTATACAGAAGAATCCAGAACTACTCAAGCCTTGAGGACAAAATTTTTTTGAAGTAGAGGGGAATGTAAGGTCCCTATAATACTAGTGTATACCCTTATTTTTATTGTTAGTGTAGTCCTCTTATTGTTATTGTTGTGCCCATGTAGTCCCCATAGTGTTATTATTGCGCCCCATAGAAGCCCACGATTGTTATTGTTGTGCCCTTACATTATTATTGTTATGTAGGCTCTGATTATATTGGGACCCATTAGACTCATATATATAGAAAGTAGGGTTTTATCATTTGAATCATTGAAGAATTTTTCATTTATGTAATGTAAAGGAGGTTTCCCCCTTGAAGAGGTTGATTTCTAGGTTGTTCATCTATCTTTCCTTCTATTTTGTGAGCTAGTTACATAACACACTAAGAGTATGGATCCCATTGTATAGGTGGTTTATTAATTTACCTCTAACAATAAGAACCAAGATGGATTATCAGATATATACCTATAGAAAGCACCAAGGTGGTTTATCATAGCTATGAATATAGTAACCATGAAGGTGGTTTATCAGTAGTTCCCCAATAATAAGCACTAGAGAGAGACACTCTTTCCTTCGAGTTCATTCAAAAGGATTCACCCAAGATTTAGATAGGGTATTTATCAATATTAGGAGTTGGAATATACTATCCACATGGTTTATAAACTATATTTTCATATAAATTACCATAGGGCTCTAGTTTCCATTTTCTAGGCGGTTTATCAGCTACTAAGAAAGCACCGTAGTGACCCAAAATTCCCTCTCTAGGTGTTTTATTAGCCATAAAACTTGCACCATAATGATTCAACCATACATAAGCCTCCGTATAACCTCAAAGTATTAGAAAATAGAGTCCAGTGACCTCACACTGTTCAGATGGATTTCACCAAAGTTTACGAGTGTTTAGCTCTTGCATAGAGCTTTGCATAATAGCAAACACAACTATAGCTTATGATGCTAATATTTAACCATGTCCACACAATAAAATTGTTAAAAAACTCCAATAATACCATTCTTTTGGGATTTCCAACACCAAAACTATCCAAATCCTAAGAGAGAACCAATTCTCTTTAGCTACACATGCTTCTACAATCATCCTTATTGGATGTGGAGCCTGATTATCTTCATGATTCAGAGGTATTGTTTTAGGTATGCTTGGATATGAGTCCTTGATGATGGGGTGTAGGAGGGATTCCCCCCATGGTGGGAGTTTTGGGGTAGCGCCCTAGAAAGAAAAAATTTGAGAAAAATTTCCTTGTAGAATATTGTAATTTCGTAGTCAATGTGGGTCATTAATTAGGTAGAAGGTATGATAGTAGAAGTTATGTTAATTTAGGGTTTTTTTCCTAGAAGGCAACCTTTGATTTATATTAGATAATTGTATTGCGACTATGTATTATTCCATGATACAAAAATAGAGGAGAGAGTGTGAGAGTGAAGCGGAAGTTACATTGGATGTTATGTAGGTTGTACCCATTCATTTTCTTGGATAATACAAAAAGGAGGACTATTTATTTCTCTATGGATGTAGCCTATTGTAACATTCCTAAACAAGAAAAGCAACAATATAGCTCACAGTAATGGGAAATAGCAGCAAATAACAATACATCAGTCATGAGCCAAAGATAGATCCATGGTATTATGTATAAAAACAACAAATACGTACAATATCTTGGGGATTAAGTCCCTCAAGCTAGGCAAGAGAAGCCTCTAATGCCTAAAATCACCAATACATGTAATACAGTTGCTACAGAAAACACTAAAGCAAGTACAACGCAGTTTTAGTGACTAATACTATAGCTGAAAAATGTAAATGAATGGATCTGATAATACAATGCTCATACAAGGCTTAAAATGGAGATGTATGCTCCTTAACACTTTTCCTAGATAACCCAGGAAGGGTTTCTGAAAAACCCAAAATATATGATGGCGATCTAAAGCCCTAGCGCTGAAGAATCACTGCAACTGAAGAACATAGAAGGAGGTGGATAAAAATGATGTAGATCTTAATGGCACTCCTCTAATAGAATCTCTCAATGAAGGGCTAATCCCTTCAATGAAGATCTAACCTCCCAAATGTGGCACTGAACCCTCCTTTGGATCTGCTCCATAAAATAACGCAATTTTGGAGTAATACTGTGTTGTAGGAGATGATGATGACTTGGTTTGATGCCAAAATATGCTATGAAGCCCAGGGACCTTCCTTACTGATCTCCCAATGGGAAGAAACCTTCCTCCATTGAAGACAAGCTCAGAAATGGCCCAATGAAGCCCTCCACTGCTGCACCATACAACTCAACACAACTCTAAATAGAAACTACACTGTAGAATAAAGTTGTAGCTTGGAAAAATGATTGAATGTGGAAATAATTCTCAAGAACTTCTTGTGAGTAGGCACTCAAAGTCCCCCGAGGATGAAGGTGGGATTTCTGCACCGAAACACCCTTGTGCTAAACAACACTGCAATATTAGCTAAACAACCGAAGAGAGCCACAAGTCCTAACAGACCGTAATAAAATAATAATAAAAAACATGCGCTCAATGGATGCCATCCCCTTCCTTATATTCTTGGTGATATTCCTCACCTTGGGCCCCACTCATTAAAGCCACTACTTCCATGCAAAGGATCTCCCTCCAAAACTATGTTGTCCCTCATTGAATGTCCACTACCTCCATACCAACGCTGTTGATTTGGTCAAAGTTGACCCAATCCAAATGCTTCATCCCTTGTTCACACATAGGGGTGCTTTATTCAACTCTTTTGATGTCCTCCATTCACATTTGGAGTGATTTATTCCTACTAAAGAGATTTATGGGTCTCTCTACCTACTTATTCTTCTAGCTAAGAGGCAAAATAAAAAATTAATATTCCAATTAGCTGCATGCTAATTTAGGAATATTACAATCCTCCCCTCCCAAATGTTTCTTGTCCCCAAGAAACTACAGGGACATAAGTGAAAAATATAGGGAACCTTCATTCCCATGTGGAGCTCCAATCCCTAAGCTATCATCCATACAAAGTGAATCACCCTCCAGAATTGAAATTCATAGAAAAAATCCCCCCAAATGCTCAGGAGAGGTATCTCCCAAAGGCTCAAGTCAACCATATGGCTCACCTCATAAGGAAACAAGTGATATACTGTAGCATCCATATAATGTCCCATGCTCCCCTTGAAGCTTGAAGCATAAGAAGTGTGGGAAGTCTCATTCCAAATGGACACATCCAACGTATGTGTCATCCCTCCAATCATGTCCCCAACAATGATAATAACATCATCAACATATGGAATCACAATCAAAGTCATGCTAGCTGCCATGTGTAGTACTGGAGAAGGAAAATGGTCCGTCAAGTGCAACTAGCACAGTTTGATTCCTAACTACATCATAATATCGCATGATGAGTGGTTTCCCAACCACTTTCTTACTACCCCAATATTCTCACATGCTTGGAGAAGGTGTATGATGTGAGGTGAAATTTGAGCACACCCTAAATAAGGTATCATCTCCCCAACATCTCCTAGGGAGTGGCCATCATCATCATTGCTTATGGCCCCAAGTAGACCATGAAGTATATAAGGAAGAGTGCCCCCTCTTGGAGCAATTCCCTGCACATGAATGGTAAGGAAATACAAATACATAGTAAATGAATCATGATGTATAGAAATACAACCTTTTCCATGTAATTGGTTCAAGCTAGTGAAGTGGCTCATAGATGGGCCTCCTCTCACCCCTAATGAGAAAGGAAGTGGCTGTGATAAATCTATCAAAGAGTTATGTCTCTCCCCATCCTCCAAACAATCCATGCATCTCCTCATATGATGGTGCATCTCTTCTTTGAATCCTTCCCAAATTGGTCTCTCAAGGACATTACAGTATGCTCTTATAAAACCAGTGGGGTTGGAGAGAAAACCCTCATATGCTACATGTAGTAGTTTCTCCTCAAGCTTAGATGCTTTAGTTAAGAAGATCCTACTATGAAATTAGATGACCCCATCTCTCACTGCATATCTTCCATCTGATAACTGGTCATCAAGAACTCTGCATGAAAAGAGATCCTTGGAGTATTCCATGAACAACTGGGATCTCCAATAAGGGTCAATACTAGTAATGATAGCGCTGCTGATCTATCATGTAAAACACCTGTCATGTGGCTTCCCTATTATTTGACATCTCCCATGCCGACGTCATGCACCAGGATGCTACTATCCTTCCCCTGCTGGTCCTCCTACAGCTGCTCATGCTCTAGTGAAGGTGGAAGTTTTTGGAGGTTAGCATTCCATGGGAAGCTATCACCTACCAAAACTTTATGATTTTTGCCAATGAAAGCATGAGTGGCCACCAACCTCTACCAAATATGGAAGAGTCCTTCCTATGTGGAAGTATCTTTTGATTCTCCAAATCCATGGAGTGGTCTCCTTGCACCATGATGGTGCCATCCATCCCTAAAACATATTCTCTCAGAGAAAGATGTTTGGTGAGATTGGGTAATACTGATTTTGGGAGAATGTATCCCTCCTCCTTGAGCCTACCCAACACTATCTGTGCTGTGTCAAGTCCTCCCAAGATTATCACCCCTCAGGGATCTACGAGTGGTGCCACCTAATGTGGGGAATCTCTCATCAACTCTTGATCTGGTGGTCTCCCATGTGGAATGCCTCCATATAATGAGACATCAATATCTAGAGTAGATTGCATATATGAGTGGACTGCTTTGTCTTTGCTCTCACTGCGCAAATCAGCTTGCCTATTTTGTGCATCAAACTCCTGAAATAGATAGGGGTGTGTGCTCCTAATCACATAATGCTGGCCATCCTCCCTATCTTCTCCTTTAATCTACAAAGTCTCACAATCTTTTAGTGTTGGCACATGTCGCTTATGGATTGCACCCTGATATCCACATGTTAGGTCCTTTGGAACTCCTTGCAAAGATATAATGGCTCCTTTAATTGGAGCAATTGCTCCATCTCCATCTTCTTGAGGTAATTGATCTCCTCTTGATGTGACAATGCTATTACCTCTTACATGCTCTTTCCCTTCATCATTATTGGAGGACACCTCATCTTCATTAAGAGGCCCTTTGTCTTGATCCTCTTTTGAAAAAGTGATCTCCATGTCTTCTTTTTGAGAAGAGAGATCTTACTCAAGTGGGGATATTGCCTTTAGCAAGGTATTCTGCAAGTTTCTAACCCCCTCAATAGCATTCTGGAATGGAGTTAGATTTATGGATCCTTCCAACTCATGAAAAGGTTTTGGCTATTTGGGCTTGGCTACCTCAACCAAGGATTTTTTAGAATGTTTTAGATCAATCCTTTCACTAACGTCCTAGTGAAATTTTCATAAGTAGATACATTTACTTGATTCAAGGAAGAAGTTTCATAAAACCACCAAGCATAAGCCTTACCTTCAAGATGCAGAACTGCTACTCTAATGGCTTCCTCTTCTAAAACCTGGTGCTGCTACAAATAGGTGTCTAGCTCCTTCACCCAAGCCCTAGTTGTGCCATTAGGTGACCCATCAAAATTAGGTAGAAATAATCTACCCAAAGCATACTGCTTGCACCTTTCACTTCTATTGTGATTGCTAGGCCTTCTATTCTCCTTGATCTTGCAAAACACTTGGAAGTTTAGATGATCTTTAAACCTTTGAGATTGAGATTCATATTCTTGTAGATAATCACCAAGAGTCTCCTCCTTTGGTGCATATCCTTCCTCCATATCTCTTACTATGAATGTAGGCATGGTATAACATTGTGGATCTGATTGTGTGGCTGAATTCTCACACCTATAATATGAAGAACTGGAGTTTTTTTCTAGTGAAATTTTCTTAGAGGAATCTTCATGTCTTTCCCTCCTCATTCCCTTGATTTCTCTGTTAATCTCATGCATAGTTTGGAGAAGAAGTTTTGAAAAATCCTTTCCCTTCATTTCTCCTTTTTTTCCTTTGTCTCTTCTGTAAACCTCCTCCTTTTTGTAAGAAGCTTCTTCTTCTTCTAATAACATAGATGCAATGCTTCATAGGCTGAGCCAAGATTATGCTCTAATACCACTGTAATATTCCTAAACAAGAAAAGCAGCTATATATCTCACAATAATGGGAAATAGCAGCAAATAACAATACATCAATAATGAGCCAAAGATAGATCCATGGTATTATGTATAAAAACAAAAAATAAGTACAATATCTTGGGGATCATGTCCCTCAAGCTAGTCAAGAGAAGCCTCTAATGCCTAAAAGCACCAATACATGTAATACATATGCTACACAAAACACTGAAGCAAGTAAAATGTAGTTTTAATGACTAATATTGCAGCTGGAAAATGTAAATGAATGGATCTGACAATACAATGCTCATACAAGCCTCAAAATGGAGATCTATGCTCCTTAGCACTTTTCCTAGATAACCTAGGAAGAGTTTCTGGAAATACCCAAAATATATGATGATGATCTAAAGCCATAGGGCTGAAGAATCACTGCAACTGAAGCACATAGAAGTAGGTGGCTGAAAATGATGTATATTTGAATGTCACTCCTCCAATAGGCTCTCTTAATGAAGGGCCGATCCCTTCAATGAAGATCTAACCTCCCAAATGTGGCACTGAACCCTCCTTTGGATATGCTCAATAAAATAACACAGTTTGGGAGTAATACTGCACTGTAGGAGATGATGATGACTTGGCCTGATGCCAAAATATGCTATGAATCCCAGGGACCTTCCTTACTGATCTCCCAATGGGAAGAAACCTTCCTCCACTGAAGACAAGCTCAGAAATGGCCCAATGAAACCCTCCACTGTTGCACCCTCCAACTCAACACAATTTTAAACAGAAACTGCGTTGTAGAAGAAATATGTAGCTTGGCCAAATGTCAGAATGTGGAAATAATGCTCAGGAATTTCTCCCGAGTAGGCACTCGAAGTCCCCCTAGGATGAAGGTGGTATTCCCACTCAAGAACACCCTTGTTCTAAACAACACTGTAATCTTAGCTAAATAACTGAAGAGAGCCACAAGTCTTAACATACCATAATAAAATAATAATAAAAAACATGCCCTCAATGGATGGCATCCCCTTCCTTATATTCTTGGTGAGCTTCCTCACCTTGGGCCCCACTCATTAAAGCTACTACATCCATGCAAAGGATCTCCCTCCAAAACTGCGATGTCCCTCATTGAATGTCCAGTACCTCCATACCAGCACTGTTCATTTGGTCAAAGTTGACCCAGTCCACATGTTTCATCCATTTTCTGACACATAGGGGTGCTTTATTAAACTCTTTTTATGTCGTCCATTCACATTTGGAGTGATTTATTCCTACTAAAGAGATCTATGGGTCTCTCTATGTTGGCATATGTTGTCCTTGATGGCAACCTACTTGATGAAGTTGATGGTAACCTACTTGATGAAATAAAATTGTTGGCAATATGATGCAGAGTGTTGTCCTTGATGGCAACCTACTTGATAAAGTTGATGACAACCTTCTTGATGAGTTAAAGAGGAGATTGTTGGCAATGTGATACAATGTGTTGACTTTGATGGAACCTGCTTAATGAAGTTGTTCATGATGGAATCTGACTTGATGAGTTGTTAATAATGTAAATATGATGTATCTATAGATCAGTTCAAAAGTAGCAGAAGAAAGGAATTCAGAAAGTGACAGAATAATGATAAATAAGTTATGCTACAAAGCATACGCGGGTTTGTTAAGGTGAAGTAGCGTATGCACGCGGAAAAGTACGTGACAAGTCGCGTATGCCCTATTGCGCTCTAAATTTATATAACCAGGGGAATTTACCATGGTATTGACCCATTGTATTGAGAGCCGGATTATCTATTTGATCCCATCCAGGAATACCATCGGAAGTGGTGTGGTTTTGGCTCATGGTATTGATAAAGGCTAAACCTATATAAGAAGAAGAAGATCATTATGCAAGGGTGTGCAAGTGTCTGGGTTTTAATGAATACTTCACTCTGAAGTATATCTGCATGGATGAACTCTGTTCTTTATTGATAGATCTGAATTAGTGATGCACCTATGAAGAAAACGATCTTTAGATCTGAAATGTATATGTATTTCCTAGATCTGTTTATGGAATGTTTAGATCTGAGATGAGGCGAAATACTTTCTGAAGTAAACGATGAAGTCCGAGTTGTTTATCTGATCTGAAGAGCTGCACAGTCCTGAAAAGTTACGCGGGTCTGCCTAAGGAAAAGCGCGTATGTGCAGTTAGGGCTTTCTGAAGAATTCATAGAAGTATACGCAGGTTGGTTTCTTAGAAAGCGCGTATATACGCATGTTCAGTGAAGTAAAAGCGCGTATGGAATCTAGGGTTTTACTAAAGTATGTGGTATGAAATGTCTGATCTGTTCTATTGATTTACTGCTATCTGTCAATAATGTATTCATACAGAACTGGGTTGTTTGAATGATGAACATGCTACTATTATATTAATTTAAGATCAAGTCGTTGGTTGATTGGTTGATGATTCAATGAATGAATTGATGGGGTTATAAGTTTCAGTTTGATGAATGCTGAGCTTAAATGTGTGGAGTGGGTCTAGTCTGAAAATATGATGAAAAGTGGCCTACAAGTTGTGTTGTATGGAAGCTGTTGGGTCCAGTATGAAAATTGATGAAACGTGGTCCATGGTGGTGCTGAGGGTCGAAGCCTTCAGTGAGGGGGTTGTAGCTCCCTTCCAGTGGTAGCTGGTAAACGAGTGCAGGGGTAGTGGCTCCCTTCCAGGAGAGGCTGGTAAATGAGAGCAGGGGGTAGTGGCTCCCTTCCAGGAGAGGCTGGTAAACGAGAGCAGGGGGTTGTAGCTCCCTTCCAGGAGAGGCTGGTAAACAAGAGAAGGTTGTAGCCTTTTGCAGGTGGGTGCCTGCATGCTGGTATGAGTCTGCGCCAGTACATGGTTGTACAATGTTTTCTTTATAATAAAATATTGAAGACTGAGACGACGACAGCGGTGGTTTTCTCCCGAATTGGGTTTCCACCTTAAATCCTAGTGTTCATGTGTGTTTCTTATGTGTGATGATTTATTCTGTTCTTACTGCACATGTTTACTGCTTACTAAACATCTAATGAAGGAATGATGCAATGATCTAAGCTAATAATTATCAGCATAATGAAATCTCTGTTAATACGTGAGTTTTATTAAGGATATCCGCGTGTATACGCGAGTTGGCTTGATTAAAGTAGCGTATGGGTTTTAGATAAAGAAAAAGTAAAAAGTTTTCAGTCTGCACTAAATACTGATTCACCCCCCCCCCCCTCTCAGTATTTTTCCCAACAATTGGTATCAAAGCAGGTCCTTTTGCAGAAGCTTGATCGCTTGAAGGAGATCCGTCACAATGGGAAGTCAAGAAGGAGTACTTTCTCTAAGTCCACCTTTATTCAATGGAAGTAATCTATTATTCTGGAAGATACGAACAAAAGCATATTTGCAAAGTCTTGGTGCAGAAGTATGGGCAATCGTGGAAGAAGGTTATCGGTATCCGACAACTATTCCTACTGATGCAGCAGAAAGGAAGAAATATGAAATCAATGCCAAAGCAGTCAATGTTTTATTAGGAAGCATGTCTGAATCAGAATCTGTTAAAGTGATGCAGCTAAATTCACCAAAAGAAATATGGGACAAAATCATTCTAAGCTATGAAGGAGATACAAAGGTAAAAAGTGCCAAACTCCAAACTCTCAGAATTGAATATGAAAATTTAAGGATGCATAGTGATGAGAGTATTGCCAGTTTGTTTTTACGTCTAGATGATATTGTAAATCGTATGAGAAGTTTGGGTGAAACCATAACCGATACTACTCTGGTTGAAAAACTCTTAAGATCTTTGACTTCAAAATTTGAGTCAAAAGTATCTGCTATTGAAGAAAGCCAAGATCTGCAAACTCTTACTGTTGTTCAACTACATGGTATTCTAACTGCTTTTGAAATGAGAAAAGAAGGTCCCTCTCAAATCAGAGAAGTTTCCTTTAAGGCATGTGCAAAAGGAAAAGAAAAGGAAGTTGTCAAGGAATCAAGTTACATATCAGAAGAAGAAGAAGCAAATTTTGTGAGAAGACTCCAACCAGGTACTGGAAGATTCAAAGTTAAGCTTCCCTTCAAATGTTTTAATTGTGGAAGAGTTGGTCATTATGCTGCTAAATGTCCTTATGAAGAAAATCATGATAAAGGGAAACAATTTGAAAAGGGAAAGAGCTATTATACAAATGAAGATAATGATGAAATGTCAAATGAGGATGAAGAAGATCCTGACCAAGATCTGCTAGTGCTCATGGCAAGGAAGCAAAATAAGAAGGCTACTCAAAAGAAGATATCTCAGAAAACATGTGCAGTGGAAAATGAAGAAGATAAAACAGGTATTGAATGTGGTTCTTATGATTCACTTTCTTGTGCATGCAATGGTGAAAATAGTGAAAGTAATGTTATGGATCTAGAAGAAGCTCTCAAGATTAAAGTTGAAGATCAACAAAGATCATTTAAAGAGAGAGAAGTTATCTACAATGAGATGATCTCTCAAATGAAAGGACAGATAGAAATACTGAATGGATAGATAGACAAGTATCAAAGGTTGTACAATTATGCAACCAATCGAAATAAAAGACTTGAAGCAGAAATCATTGATCTAAATGAAGATCTGGAAAAATCAAATAAGAAAAATGAAGAACTTCTACAAACTTTTGAAGAACAAGAAAATGGGTTGAAGGAAGAGATTTTAAAACCTAATGATCAAGTAGAAGAAGGAAGAAGGATCAAAGAAAGTATGAAGAAGCAATGCCAAAGATTGGAGGATGATAAAAGGTAATTTAGAAGGATTCTGGACAATATTCTTAGTAGTCAAAGGTCTCCCTTTATTAAATTTGGTCTTGGTTTTCATGAAACTGTTAAAGGAGAATCTAGTTCACCAGGAAGTGCTAAAGATTCAAAGGATATCAATGCAAAACCTGAAGTGTTGGAAGAAACAAAAGGTCAACCGACTATCATGAATTCTCAAAAGAAATCATTCCCTCCTTTGATCAATGATGTTGAATGCTTTAAATGTTATAATTATGGGCATGTTGTAGCCAATTGCAAAAGAAAATTGTTTCAGTAAAAAACAAATAGATACTACACAGAAAGGTACTCAGGTTTCTTTAAGGGATATTGTTTTTCATGCAGCAAGTATGGTCATAAAGCAGCTGATTGCAATAAAAGAAAGAATAGAAAAACATACTATGATCCTTATGCTTACTTTTCTGGTCACATAAGATGTTACGCTTATAACAAGTATGGACATGTAGAAAAGGAATGCAGGATGAATAGATCTGAGAATTTGGATAATTTCCAGCATACAATAAGAAATTTCAAGGAAAGCTGAAAAAATAAGGAGGACCAGTCAGAAACATAGGGAATATTGACCCTACTGCAGTCATGTGCTTCTAAAGCTTACTTCTCATAATGACTGCAGGATGATGTGAGATACATTATAGGGATTAGTAATGTATCATCACAGGGGGAGCAATGTATGATGATTCTCATGGTTGGTTTGGTAATTCGGGTTATGTTTATTTCTGACAATGCATCTGATGTGAAGAAGACAGGTACAGGTGGTACAAATTTAGGGGGAGATGAAGTTGTGGAAATTTTCAGTGTTTCACTTTCCATACGTGGGTTTAGTGAACTAAAGTGTCGTATACACACGAGTTATGCTGGAGACAGTCGCGTATGCTCTTCTGATAAGGAAAAAAACTGTAAGATAGCTAAATATCAAGAACACAGGTTCAGGGGGAGAATTAATATAACAACTAATGTCTGCATTGTTGGCATTGTATCTGATTATTCCTTAGCTCTTGCTCAAAATGATGATGACATGATACATGGTTTCTTATGATAAGATTATGGATGAGCCCTGTTTGCTTTTTGTTGAAAAGTATCTTTTGTTTTATGATTCACATGAATAAGTTGGAAGTCTTATGATTCAAAGATAAGAATAGATCATGCAGAGCTTGTTGCTATGGTTGAGACCTTTTTCCTACACATATTACATCATGATGAATCCTGAAGATCTTGGTGATATTAGATCACATGGATGATTTTTTGACACATATTGTTTATTGAAGAAGTTGTTATGATATGATAATTCCTCTTGGGAAGAATATGTTGATGCTGCAAAGAGTCTGAAGGCTTGGTTACTGATGTGCTTATGCTACAACTATTGGATGAAACTTGAAAACACAAATACATTGTCCTATCTATATTTTCTCATATATTCCAGGGAAGCATTCAAATTTCTCAGACAGAAGCTAGGAGATGTTTCTACCTCTCAGAAGATTAGATCTGATTAAATTTCAGAAGATTAAGTTGGATACGCGGATTTCCTGAAAGACAGTCGCGTATATATGCGAGTTCATACACATAAAACCGCGTATGGTTATTTGCTGACAAAATTATTCTGGGTCAGCATTCTTCCAGCACAACTGCTGTACTGTTTGGTATCTCTAGTGGTGTTCTAGTTTTCATAATTCTGCATCATTCTTTGATATTGTTGATGAAGATGCCTCGATGATTTGCTGTTGAAAGTGTTCAGGATGCACAAGCTAAGGGGGAGCATTGGTCATGTGGAAAGGATGCATTGTTGGCTTTCTCTTGATTTGCTGTGATCTGATCTCATGATTGAGATTCCTTGATTCCTTGATATAGGTGTAATTAGTAGCTACATGCTAATTTAGGAATATTACACCTATATTGGGTGAACCACATATATTTATTTCTCTCGTTTTTTTCTTTTCTTTGTTTATGTTTCCAAAATATTTCATGTGTTCCATTTCGCTCTTATTTAATTTCTAACAAATTTTATTAGAGACAAAGGTCTATTTGGTTGATAATCTCACAGGAAAGAAGGGTTATTGGTTCAAGTGGAAAAAATGGCGGAAGACGATAGATTTAGGATCAAGAAATTTAATAGCCAAAACTATTATATATGGAAGATGCAAATGGAGGAATATTTATATCAAAAATATAGTTACCTACCTTTCAATGGAAAAGAGAAGAAATTGAAAAGTATAACATATGAAGAATGGGATAGTCTCAATGTATACGAATTAGTAACAATGCATATGCGCCTGGAAGCATCAGAAACCTCTAACATTTCAAAGGAAACAAAAATAGAGGGTATAATGAAGGCATTTTCCAAACTATATGAAATTTTCTTGGCCTCAAACAAGGTATTTCATATAAATATCTTTTTTTAATATGAATATGTCAGAAGGTGGATCTCTTGCTGATCATTTAATTGAATTTAAAATGGTTACTTGGTAGATAAGTTATGAAGGGGTTAATTTTTATGATGAAGTTAGGGATCTATTGTTTCTGAGCTCATTAATAGAAAGTTGTAATGTATTAGTCATGGATATTAGTAATTATATATCTGGATAAATTTTGATTATGTTTTTGGTGGTATCCTTAGGCAGGAAATGCAACGGAAAAGCTCATGTGAGACAACATGTAATGCTTTGACTGTAAAGACTAGGGGAAGAAAAATAGTGAGAGGAAAGATACTAGGAAATCATAGTAACTAAAGGAAAGGCATATGAAAATATAGATCAGGGATAATGTTCTATAAATGTGAGAAGAAAGGGCACTTGAAGAAAGACTATAAATACTAGAAGGGAAAAGAAGGAGATGTATAACAAGACAAAAATCAGGAAGAAAATGTAATAGGTGATGTGTTTCAATATGCTTTGATTATTTCATTAGAAAATATTATTGATGTATGGGTGGTAGATTTAGGGGCTTCATTCCCTGCCACACCTGATAGGAAACATTTTCATGAATATGTTCAAGGAAATTTTGAATAGGTTCGTCTCTATGATGATAAGCCCTGTAAAATTATTGAAATGGGTAAGGTACTTATAAATAAACATAATGGAAACCAATGGCTATTAAAGGAGGTAAGACATGTTCCAAATCTAAGGAAAAATCTAATTTCAATAGGGAAGTTGGGAGGTGAAGGTTATGTAAGTACATTTGCAGATAAAACATAGAAGGTCATTAAAGGATCCTTGATATAGAAAAATGAGAGAAAGTGGGTACATTGTGTTTATGTAATGGTATCTTTGATTTTGATAATGATTTAACCTCTATAGGAGAAAATATAGCAGTATGGAATCATAGGCTTGGGAACATGAGGGAGAAGGGGATGCATATTCTTCATTCACGAAATTTGTTGCCAGGTTTGAAGTGTGTTGATTTAGATTTTTGTGAGAAATGTGTTTATGGAAAAGATAAGAAAGTCATATTTCTCATAGTTGGGAAAGAAAGGAAGAGTGAAAAATCAGATCTTGTTCATACATATGTATCAGGACCATCTTAGGTATCATATCTTTGTTTCTCTCATTATTGTGTTAATATTATCGATGATGCAAGTAGGAAAATTTGGATTTAATGTATTCGAAATAAATCTAATGTCTTTGATACTTTTAATAAATGGAAACCTTTGGTTGTGAATGAGATAAGAAATAAGTTGAAGTGTTTCTGATCAGATAATGGAGGTGAATATTGTAGCAAGGAGTTTAATAATTAGTATCCATACCATGGAACTCATAGAGAGAAGAAAGTTCGAGGAACACAAGTGGAAAATGGCATGTCAGAAAGGATGAGTAAGACAATCATGGAGCATGAAAGGCGTATGATATTGCATATAATATTACCCTTACAATTTTGGGAAGATGTTGTAGATACATCTATTTACCTAATAAACAGAGGTCCTTCAAGTTCCTTGGATGGTGGTATTCCACAGGAGGCATGGATAGGTGAGAAGGTAAATTAATCATTTCTAAAGGTCTTTGTGTGAAGGGTTTGTCGACATCAATAAAGAAAATAGAGAAATGCTTGAGGAAAATTCAAAGAAGTGTACCTTTATTGGATATGGTGTTAATGATTTTGGTTATCTCTTATATGATTATGAAAACCATAAAATAATAAGGAGTAGATATGTGGTATTAAATGAAAGGGTCTTATACAAAGATTGGTTGTAGGGAAAGAAATAGGAAAAGGAAAAAAAAAATACACATTTCTTGATGATATCACAAAAAAAGTAAATTCAAAGGTGCCAGGAAATCATAATGATCAATAATAGCAACAACAAAAAAAATAACAATAGGAACCTAAAGCTCCTCCTAGTGTTGTTAGAATATCTACAAGGTTATGTAGAACCCATGAACGATATTATCCTTGATTATATTTACATTGTTGTCTGATTCTAGTGAACCATAATGATATCAAGAAGCAATACATGTGGAAACTGGAAAGAAGTGGGAGCAAGCCATGAAAGAAGAGATGGAATCCTTGGTAGATAACCATACTTGGGACTTAGTTAGGTTGCCTACAAGTAAAACAACATTGTAAAATAAATGGGTTTATAGGCTGAAGGAATATGATGGGGGTAAAAATTTGTACACGGCTAGACTTGTTGTGAAGGTATTTTCATAAAATAAAGGTATAGGATTTGATGAAATATTTTCTCTTGTTGTTAAAATGTCTCCAATCAGAACTGTTTTAAGTCTAGTGGAAACAAAAGATTTGCATCATGAACAGTTAGATGTAAAGACAACCTTTCTCTATGGGGATTTGGAGGAAGATATTTAAATGCAGAAACCACAAGAGTATGATGTCAAAGGGAAGGTGAAAGTAGTGTGCAAGTTGAAGAATATCCTATATGTATTGAAACATGCTCCAAGGTAGTGGTGTCTAAAATTTGACAGATTTATGTATGAACAAGGGTAACCTAGATTTCATTCTAACCACTGTGTTTATCTTAAGAAAAAAATGATGGAAACTATTTTATATTTCTATTATATGTAAATGACATGCTTGTTGGAAGGTCAAACATGCAAGAAATATATTTTCTCAAAATAAAATTGGCCAATTCATTTGCAATGAAGGATTTGGGTGCTACAAAGAAAATCCTTGGTATGAGAATAACTATAGATTGGAAAAATCACAAATTAAAATTGTCTGAAGGTGAGTTCATAAAAAGGTGTTGGAAATATTTAATATGAAAAATGAAGAATCAGTTAGTACACCTTTGTCTAGCCACTTGAAACTATGTAAGGAGATGTGTACTAGGACTCAAGAAGCTTAATGTATGAAATGGTATGCACAAGGCCTAATATTTCACATGTAGTGGGATTTGTGAGCATGCATATGGACACTATAGTTAAAGAACATTGGATGGCAGTGATGTATATTTTCAAATATTTGAGAGGTACCAATAATAAAGCATTATGTTTTTGAGGTTCAAACATGATTTTATAGGGATATGCCAATTTAGATATGGTAGGTGATAAAGATAATAGGAGTAGCACATGGTATATCTTTACTATTTGTGGAAGAGAAGTAAGCTGGGTTACTAAAATGCAAAGGATTGATGCACTTTCAACTTATGCTACATAGGCTAGTAAAGAAATGATATGGTTACAAAGGTTTATGGATGAAATGGGAAAGACACAATAGGTTATAAAGTTATACGGTGATAGTCAAAGCACCATTAATCTTACAAATAACTCAACATTTCATTATAAGACTAAACATATACAACTCGGGTACCGTTTTATAGGATCAATTTTGGAAGATGGACAATTGAAGCTGGAAAGGATATACTCTAGCTAGAATCCTGCATAGATGTAAACAATGGTTGTAACTAGAGAGAAACCAATTTTCTTATAAGTTTAAATTTGCATTAAAAAATGATGCTAAAGATGAGAAACATTTCAGGTCCAAGTGAAATCATTTTCCAGTAAGTGAAACATTGGTGGAGTTTCTATAATCAGTCTCCTAGTAGAGTATTGTTGGGTGTAGAGCCTAATTATATTCATTATTCATAGGTATTATTTAACCATGTTTGGATCCTAGTCCCTAATGGGGAGGATTCCCCCCCACCCACCACAATTGTTTTCAAGGGGTCTAGGGGGTGTGAAAAAACTCTTTATCCCCCTTTGGAAGAGGTTCAGGGGTAGTGAATGTGAAATAAAAATTTTGAGAAACAATTCCTTGTAAAATATTTTAATTTCATAGTCAATATGGGCCATTCAATAGGTGGAATATATGATGGTAGAAGTTATGTTAATTTAGGGATTTTTCCTTAGAAGGAAACCATCAATTTATATGATGGAATTGTATTGTGGTTGTGTATTATTCTATGAGACTAGAGTAGACTATGTGAGAATGAAGAGGAAGTTACAAAGATGTGTTGTAGGTTGCATCCCTTCAGTTTGCTAGATAATATAAAAGGAATGACTAGTTGTTTCTCCATAGGTGTAGCATATATTAGGTCAACCACATATATCTACGTCTCTATTATTTTATTCCTTTTTGTGTTTATGTTTTCATAATATTTCATGTGTTCCATTGATATGATATTTAATTTATAACAATAACAACATCCTAATGTGTGTCCAAGGGGTATCAGGATTATCTCCTCATTCCCTATGGCAACGAGCACCATCGTGTTTTCTCCATTTCCTCCAATCCAATCTCATTTTTTTTTTCTAGCGAGTATATCTCCTCTAATCACATCAAATAATTAATTTTCAAAAAGTTGGCTCCACCAAATCTTCCAATGGTTGGCTCATTACCTTCAACAAGTGTGTAAGGATGGTTTCATATCCTTTAAAGCAATCACACAATCTCCCTCACACATTAAAGTTCCATAAGGTTGTTCTCTCCTTTAGTCGATGGTCATAAGGATAAAAATTAAATTATTAAACGAAATCGTATCAAAAAGTCGTAGCTCCTATTACCACTTTGGCATTAAAATCATATTTTTAAATTACAAAAACAAGGCTAAATGAGGGGATGCCACATTCCACATGTAACATGTGTTAGCCACCTATAAAATTTGTCATATCAAATGGTGGCTAAATCATTATTTAAGCCTTCAAGAAACGATTTTTATGCCAAAATTGTTAGTTCTTGAAGTATTATAAAGATAAATGATCCTTGAGTTAATCTTCATTGTTGTTTCCCTCATAAACATGAAAAATATGTTGTTTTCCTGAAGAAAAATACTGCTAAAAACCCATTTTTCCCTTTCATTTTACCCCTCCTTCCACTCATAAGAAATCCTCCATTTTCCTCACTTCAACCTTCAAAATCACAGCGGCACCCTTTTAAAATCATTTGGTCTCCTACCATTTGGTTTAAAAAGCCTTCTTTCCCCTATCAGAACCCTCCAATTTGGCTTGAAAACCCTGCTTTTAGCCTTGAAAACACTTATATTTCATTATGTAGAATTTTAGCCCCTAAGGGCTTAAATTCTATAACCCCCACCTCTCATGGGACCATAAGCCCCGCAACCGAGTGCTAAAAGTCTTTAAACCCCCATCTAAAACCTTTTCCTCCTTTATATTTCATGAAAAATCCTACTTTCCACTATGTTTCAATAAGTATGATAGTTCAAAGTTTTGGTGAAAAGTGACCATTGATCTAAACCGATCAACGATAGTCGGTCAATCGCATCGCAAACCCTCGATCCCTTCGTCTCTTCATATAACCCAAAAGCCCCACAACCGGGTGCTAAAAGGCTAAAAGCCTTTCCAAAACCTTTTTTCCCTTCGTATTTCATAAAAAAATGACTTTTTATTAAGTCCGATAGTTCATTATTTTGGCAAATCCCAACCATTGATCTATTCCACAATACCTAGATTCAACATCCCACATCACTCCGTTCCAAAGCCCGCCCCTCTGCCTTTGACCTTCGCAGTTAATTCCTGACCATTGATCTGGTTTTGAGATCGACGGTTCTGATTCAATCGCATCGAAAAAAACCGTTGTGCCATTCCTCTCTCCTCCTTCGATTGCAAATATTGCAATTCAATCTGGACCGTTGAATCCACAAGAACCGACAACCCAGATTAAATCGCCCTCCGCCACAGCCCTCCGACATTAAAACCCATAGATTAATCTTGACCATAGATCTCTCTAAGATCTAACGGCCCTCGTGTAATTGCATCGTAAATATTCTTTGCACCTTTCCTCTATCCCCCGTCGATTGGCAATCCCGTGATTGGATCTCGGTCGTCCATTTCATACATCCGACGGTCCAGATTAAAACTTGACACCCTTTGTTATTTTCATAAAACCCTGCTGTGTAAAGTCTTTCAGTGGATATCCACCATTGATCTCTGTAGATCAACGGCCCACAATGACCCTATCTCTTCCCAACCCCTGCCTCATATTCCATTTCATTAGCCCCAAGATTTAATCTAGGCCATTCATACTGAAGATCTAATGGTCCATATTTAACCCAGTAGGCCCAACTCATTTGGGACCTACCGCCCTCATTTATTAGTCCTAACCATCCATTCCCTGATCCAACAGTCCAGATTAAAACCGCCTTGACCCTGTCCCACCTTCTTTCGCCCGTGCGTCTTATCTCCATCGCACTCTCCTCACAACCAACTGATATGATGCCCTAGATCTGACAGCCAGTGCGCGATTTTGTGTGATTTCGCGTCTGGAGATTAATGTTTTAAATTTACGCGATATGGGTCGTTTTAAAAAGCCACGTGTCAAGCGCTAATGCATATCGCGTTAAAAAGGGAAATACCGCCTTTCCCCCTTTTCATCACATGAAACCAACAGTTTCTTCAGCTGAAACCACCATTCCCATTTTCATTACATTTCCGCTGTTGATCTCTGAGATTTAATGGTCCCAGTTCAATCTTGCCTTTTATTTCATCACCCCTTCCCCTTCTTCCAAAGGACTTTGTAAGTGAATCTCTGCCGTTGATCTCTGTGATTGATCTAATCCAATGGCCCAGAATCTTTCAAAAACCCTGAATTTTGTTTTACCCTTTGTTAACTCCGCCAAAGGTTTTCGCCCTTTTCCTTTGTAAATTCCTCCATTTCATTATAATGTTTCCCCTTTACATTATATTTTCCCGATCAATCCCGACCATTGATCTTTGTAGATCAACGACCCTGACTTAATCTCCCCACCGTTTATTCAACTGCCTCCCCATATGACCCCATCGAGCAATCCTCGCCATTAGATGCTTTCATCCAACGGTCACTATCTAACCTAAACCTATGAAGTAATTTAAACCTTATCCCGCAGGATTTCTATAATTTTGTTTGTTTGTGTAGGTTTTAATGGTTTTCCATTGTGTTAAAGGAGAATCAAAGGCCGGGGATGATGATCCCCTAGGCCATTATTCATTAAAGAGATCATTCTGCAGGGTTTCCCATCAAGATTTATCGGTGCCTCATGAGCACTGATGACATTACAGAACCCTCTGTAAACACCTACATAGCAACAGAACACAACAAACATTAAACAAAGCAAAGAGTATCAGTATCCAGGGATAAAATCACAACAGAGATGAAGAATTGAAGATTGTTAACACAGTTTTGAGGGATTATGGCCTAAAATCGACTATCTAAAGCCTAATCCACTCAATTGAAGATAGTTTGAAGAACAGAAGACAATGATTAGGCCTAATTAATCCTATCACACAGAATTAAGACAAATTAACAGTGTTTTAAAGAAGAAAAATTAGATTTGTCAGTTCGAGAAGCCTCCACTGCCACATCAAAGGCTAATTGAATCCTCTCCAACTACCAGAAAAACACCTCCAGCCTCAAAGCAATAAAAGAAGGCCTAGTTATTGCAGAATAAAAGATATTAGCATAAAGACAACTGAATAGTTATTTCAAATCAAAGAAACTTATTACAACTGTCAGCTGAGTTATTACAAGGATTAAAAATAACCTTAAAGTCAAATCTTTTAATCCACTAAGCCTCGAAAGAACAAAGTTATGAAACAGAGATATAGATCGAATGTATTCCTGCCTTATGCCTTGCATGGTTTTCAAGGCAGAGAATCACATTAACTGTAGAATTTATGATACTTGAACCCTAGAAATATTCCCACCTCCTCATTTTCCTATAAAATCTATTTGAGGAGCACATTGTAAAGGGTTGGTTGTTGAACTTTGATATAATACTTGTGCTCAAAAATTTCTACATGTAAATTTTTTGAGAGGTTTTGAAGCTCTGTTTGTGATCAAATAAGTTAGGCTGAGAAGAAAAGATGATTGCTGAACTGAAACATTGGACTTGAAGTGTGTAACTGGATTGACATCAATATACAAGCTGATTCTTGGGATCCTGGTCTATATCATTGGTGAAGTACTTCTTACTGTGTTATTTTTTTCCTTTCATGTATGCCATTTTGTTCACTTATTCTTTGATAAAGAACAACAAATATAGAGTTAGGAATTACTGTCAAAAGTACCCTGCTCTCATTGATAAGCTTTATCTCAATGTTTTCCTCTGAATTGTGTGTTTAAGAATGACTTAAGTTAAGTGTAAAAATTATCAAGGAATGTTGGTTTGTCCCTTTCTTGATGTGAAAAGCTTGAAAAGGAGTTCTTGAATGTTATTTTCATTATCTGCTAAGTAGAGTTAGACTAGAAAAGTTTATGGTTTGCCCTGTCTTCTAGTTTCTTCCTCCAAAGGTAGTTCTAAAAGTTTCCCTAAGAGTATGCTGAAAGCAGGCTAGATTTAAAAGTATCTTAATTGATCTTAGGCTGCAATTTGTTTTCTTATTTGTTTGCATCCCTTCTGAAAGTAATTATGTGGATTACTGGATTGTTTGTCTAATAAGTTAGCTTTAATATGAGCTTGTCCAAAGAAGTTTATGGTTAGCCCTATCCTTTGGTTAGTTTTAAATAGTTACTTAAAAGGCTTTTCTTGTTTGGAAAGACTGATAAATCCCAGTTGAAATTATTGTCTTTTTTCACCCCTTAAACACTTTTATTATTCCATTCCATCATTTAATCTAAATGATCTTTTGATATAGATGACTTGCCCCTTGGACCACTCTTGAAATTGTTGCACAATTAAACCCTTTTATGACTCCATAACCCAATGGACTAAAAACCAACGTTATATCTATCCTATCAGCCAAAACTTGTTCTGATTGTTTACATCTTCACCCCTTTGGAACTCTTTCATTTTAGGAATTTCCACTCAACTAAAAATCATGCTCAACCATCAAAAACCAAACAAAAAACCTTGTTCCTAATAACTAGCCTAATATTATACCCAAAAGCCTTAAAGATAAATCAATATTTTCACTTATAGAGAGATCCCTCTCTGGATTCAGGAGGGCTAGATCCTAGAATCCAAAAGTGGTTCAAGTGTTCTCCCTGCAGTTTTGGTCTCACCAATCTACTGAAATTACAGGGAGCTAACATTTCTGGTGACTCCGTTGGGGATTTTGAGTAAATCCATAAAACAATACACTCAATGTTCAGTGCAGTACAAGAAGCCTTCTTCAAGCACTACCAAGCAAATGGTAATCATGATAGAACTTATTTTGAATCAGTGACAAACTAAAGAAACCTTAGGATTCTCATAAGAGTTTATTAAACCTTGAAGAAATTAGCTAGTTTAGCCATAAGAGTAGACTTCCTTTGTCTCATCACCGTAGCTAAGTGTTGAAACAGATTTAGGAAACTCTTAGAACCTGTAGGATTGAAATAAACTTAGAAAACCCAAAAATAATTTCAAGATTGGTATTTAAATAAACATGGTGGTGGACCATAAAACGTTTTACCTCCTTAAGAGCCAAAAATTTCCACCTCGTGACTCCACAATCCTAAATAGACCTTAAGACTCCACTGGGAAGACCCATTATCATCACAACACCATATAAACTCAGTTAGAGGACTTTAAGATTAAAGTTTCCTTGTTTAAAGATTAGTTATCCTCTTGAAGATTGTCATATTTGGTTAAAATTTTCTTGTTTAGTTGGGTTTGAATAACACAGCATAGTGGCTCCTAGAAAGGTTCATACTAGAGATTACCCTGACCCAAACCCTCTTGAGATAGTTGATAACCCTGAAAAAATCCTTAGGAAGTCTCCTGAGGTTAGATCTTCAACTGTTTTCAGATCGCCCCTTAGAGCTGGTTACTTTTGGCCCACCCTCTTTCAAGATGTACATAAGATGATAATTGCTTGTCATAAATGCCAACTCTTTGAAGGCAAAAGAAAATTTCTTCCCTTAACTTTACATCCAATCACTGTTGAAGCTCCTTTTCAACAGTGGGGTTTAGAATTCATAGGAGAAATCCATCCACCCTCATTCACCCAACATAAATGGATTCTCACTGCAATAGACTACTTTACCAAATGCATAGAAGCCATCCCTTCTAGGCAAGCCAATGAATCTATCATCATAAAACTCATTGAGACTCATATCCTCTCTAGATTTGGTTGTCCTAGGAATATAATCACTAATAATGCTGCAATATTTGGATCCAAGAAGATGGTTGAATTCTATCACAATTATCAGATAACATTGGGTCATTCTACTGCTTATTACCCTCAAGGTAATGGGCTGGAAGAATACTCAAACAAAATTTTGGTAAACATAATCAAGAAGTTGCTGGAGGACAACAAGAAGTCTTGGCACACAAAGCAAGTGCATGCACTATGGGCTGATAGATTCACACTTAATAAATCTATTGGAATGTCACCCTATCAGCTTGTGTATGGAGTAGATGCAATTTTTCCAACCAGCCTAGGTGTGCTAGTTATGAAATTGATCCAAGAAGTGCAGTCTGAAGAAAATGACATGATCAAAATAATTAATCAGACTATACATCTTTAGCAAACCAGAGAGGAGGTTTACAACAGAGCATTACAAAAACAAGAGAGCATCAAGAAAATTTTTAATAGAAGGACCAAGGCCAACAATTTCAACATTGGTGACAAAGTGTTAAAGTGGGATTCAAGGAGAGAAGATAAGGGAAAGCATGGGAAATTTGATAACTTATGGCTTAGCCCTTATCTCATTCATTCTACTGCTGGTAACAATGCTTATTTCTTCCAGGAGTTGAATGGAGCTGAACTGTTTGAGGGACCTGTCAATGGCAGGATGCTCAAACATTACTTCTCTTAACCATAATCAGTTTGGAATCCTTTTTATTTTTTCTCATTGTAAATATCACATCCATCATTGCATTCAAAATTATAAAAAGAAAAAATACAAAAAAAATAGAAAGAGAAAAGAGGGCAGATTGTAAAAACAAGAAAGGTATAGCCCCATACCATAAAAGAGAAACAAAATCTGAAAGTGTGCAAGCTAAAATGCCACTCCTAAGAAACACACTCCTAGTTAGTCATATAGCATAATCACGACTAATTAGTTTTAAATTTACTGCTGATAGGTTAGTGAATTAAATTTCCAAACAACTCAATCTTGGCTTATCAGTTAGGTAGATTAGGATAGAAAATAAAGGTTCAAACAAGCCAAAAATCTGAACCTATGAGTTTCCAAAGAAGAATGAATCTAACCTGTTTAATATTTGAGTCAAAGACAGAAGTAAATTGGTTCTAATAAGCCCAAAACTTGAACGATATAACAAAGGAAAAATAGCTCAAACATGCTTAAAAACAGAGTTGAATAAAAGAGAAGGATATTCTTAAAAACTTTCATATCTTAAGCCTTCACCATTTTGAGTTAATTTTCTGCAAATAATGATCTACGTGCAACTTGTTTTTATGCCATAGATTAGCAACAAGTTAGACTATTCAATCCTGACTTGTATGCTTTTAAATTTCTTGTTTCAGAATTTAGAGAATAAAAATCTGTTAGACAGTCTAATCCTAACAAATAGTAGATAGGTAGAGAAGCTTATGAACTCAACTTCTTAATCTGAGTTCATGGAGAAATAAGAAGTAGAATTAGACTAGTTTTTTGCTTTCAAAAGAATAAATTGTTTGTAAAAGAGTTTGCCAATCCAAATGCACTCTCAAAAAAGAAAAAATGTTAGATCAGTAGGATTAGGTAGGTAGAAAGCTTGTTTGGATAGAGCTCCATTGTTTTTCATGGCTGCTAACATTATTAGAACAGAAGAAGATCAACAAAGTGAAGAAAGTTACAGCCCAATGGATGAGGCATTGATCAACCCCCCCAGAGAATACAAGTCTGAAGTTCTTGACACCTTCAAGAAGGTGCCATACCGATGTGGAGCCACTGTTAGCCACCTATAAAATTTGTCATATCAAATGGTGGCTAAATCATTCTTTAAGCCTTCAAGAAACGATTTTTATGCCAAAATTGTTAGTTCTTGAAGTCTTATGAAGATAACTTATCCTTGAGTTAATCTTCACTGCTGTTTCCCTCATAAACTTGAAAAATCTGTTGTTTTCCTGAAGAAAAAGACTGCTAAAAACCCATTTTTCCCTTTCATTTTAACCCTCCTTCCACTCATAATAAATCCTCCATTTTCCTCAGTTCAAATCACTTCAACAACCTTTTAAAATCGTTTGGTCTCCTACCATTTGGTTTAAAAATCCTTCTTTCCCCTATCAGAACCCTCCAATTTGGCTTGAAAACCCTGTTTTTAGCCTTAAAAACACTTATATTTCATTATGTAGAATTTTAGCCCCCGAAGGCTTAACTTCTATAACCCCTGCCTCTCATCGGACAATAAGCCTCGCAACCGGGTGCTAAAAGTCTTTAAACCCCCATTCGAAACCTTTTCCTCCTTTATATTTCATGAAAAATCCTACTTTCCACTGTGTTTTAATAAGTCCGATAGTTCAAAGTTTTGGTGAAAAGTGTCTGTTGATCTAAACCGATCAACGATTGTCGGTCAATTGCATCGCAAAAAAACATGCCAACCTTTGTTACTTCCTTCCTTTTTCTCCGATTACGATTGGCCCCTCTTCTTTATAACCCCCGATCCCTTCGTTTCTTCATATAACCCAAAAGCCCCGCAACCGGGCACTAAAAGGCTAAAAGCCTTTCCAAAACATTTTTTCCCTTCATATTTCATAAAAAACCAAATTTTTATTAAGTCCGACAGTTCATTATTTCGGTGAATCCCAACTGTTGATCTGTTCCACCAGACCCAGATCCGATGACCCACATCGCTCCAATCCAAAGCCCGCCCCTCCGCCTTTGACCTTCACAGTTAATTCCTGACCGTCGATATGGTTTTGAGATCGACGGTTCTGATTCAATCACATCGCAAAAAACCATTGTGCCATTCCTCTCTCCTCCTCTGATTACAAAGATTGCGATTCAATCTGGACCATCGAATCCACAATAACTGACGGCCCAGATTAAATCGCCCTCCACCATAGCCCTCCGACATTAAAACCCACAGATTAATCTCGACCGTAGATCTCTCTAACATCTAACGACCCTCATGTAATCGCATTGCAAATTTTATTTTCACCTTTCCTCTCTCCCCCGTCGATTGGCGATCCTGCGATTGGATCTCGGCTGTCCATTTCATACATCCGATAGTCCAGATTAAAACTTGACACCCTTTTTTATTTTCATAAAACCCCGCTATATAAAGTATTTCGGTGGATATCCACTGTTGATCTCTATAGATCAATGGCCCACAATGACCCGATCTCCGCCCGAACCCTGCCTCATATTCCATTTCATTAGCCCCAAGATTGAATCTGGGCCGTTCATATTGAAGATCTAACAGTCCATATTTAACCCGGTATGCCCAACTCAATTAGGACCTACCGCCCTCATTGATTAATCCTAACCATCCATTCCCTGATCCGACGGTCCAGATTAAAACTGCCTTGACCCCGCCCCACCTTTTTTCGCTCATGCATCTTATCTCCATCGCGCTCTCCTCACAACCGACTGATCTGATGCCCCAAATCTGATGGCCAGCATGCGGTTTCCGTTGATTTCGCGTCCGTAGGTTAATGTTTTAAATTTACGCGATATGGGTGGTTTTAAAAAGCCACTTGTCAAGCGCTAACGCATATCGAGTTCAAAAAGGAAATACTGCCTTTCCCCCTTTTCATCACACGAAACCAGTGGTTTCTTCAGCCGAAACCACCATTCCCATTTCCATTACATTTCCTCATAATAGATCTCCTCCATTGATCTCTAAGATCTAATGGTCGTAGTTCAATCTTAGCTTTTAGTTCATCACCCCTTCCCCTTCTTCCAAAGGATTTTATAAGTGAATCTCCATCGTTGATCTCTGTGGCTGATCTAATCTGACGGCCCAGAATCTTTCGAAAACCCTGAATTTCGTTTTAACCCTTTGTTAACTCCACCAATGGTTTGCGCCCTTTTCCTTTATAAATTCCTCCATTTCATTATAATGTTGCTCCTCTACATTATATTTTCCCGATCAATCCTGACTGTTGATATTTGCAGATCAACAACCCTGACTTAATCTCCCCATCATTTATTCAACTCCCCCCCCATCTGATCCCATCGAGAAATCCTCGCTGTTGGATGCTTTCATCCAATGGTTGCGATATAACCTAAACCTCTGAAGCAGTTTAAACCTTATCCCACAAGATTTTTATAATTTTGTTTGTTTGTGCAGGTTTTAATGGTTTTCCATTGTGTTAAAGGAGAATCAAATGCCAGGCATGACGATCCCCCACACCATTATTCATTAAAGAGATCATTCTGTAGGGTTTCCCATTAAGATTTACCGGTGCCTCATGAGCACTGATGACATTATAGAACCCTCTGTAAACACCTGCAAAGCAACAGAACACAAAAAACATTAAAAAAAGTAAAGAGTGTCAATATCTAGGGATAAAATCACAGCAGAGATGAAGAATTGAAGATTGATAACACAGTTTTGAGGGATTACGGCCTAAAATCAACTATCTAAAGCCTAATCCACTCAATTGAAGATAGTTTGAAGAACAAAATACAGTGATTAGGCCTAATTAATCCTAAGACACAGAATTAAAACAAATTAATAGTGTTTTAAAGAAGGAAAATCAGATTTGTCAGTCCAAGAAGCCTCCACCACCACATCAGAGGCTAATTAAATCCTCTCCAGCTGCCAGAAAGACACCTGCAACCTCAAAGCAATCAAAGAAGGCCTAGTTATTGCCAAAACAGAAGATATTAGCATAAAGATAGTTGAATAATTATTTCAAATAAAAGAAACTTATTACAACTGTCAGCTGAGTTATTACAAGGATGAAAAGTAACCTTAAAGTCAAATATTTTAATCCACTAAGCCTCGAAAGCAGAACAAAGTTATGAAACAGAGACATAGATTGAATGTATTCCTGCCTTATGCCTTGCATGGTTTTCAAGGCAGAGAATCACATTAACTGTAGAATTTATGATACTTGAACCCTAGAAATATTTCCACCTCCTAATTTTCCTATAAAATCTTCTTGAGGATCACATTGTAAAGGGTTGGTTGTTGAACTTTGATATAATACTTGTGCTCAAAAATTTCTACATGTAAATATTTTTCATAGGTTTTGAAGATCTGCTTTTTATCGAATAAGTTAGGCTGAGAAGAAAAGATGATTGCTGAACTGAAACATTGGACTTGAAGTGTGTAACTGGATTGACATCAATATACAAGTTGATTCTTGGGATCCAGGTCTATATCATTGGTTAAGTACTTCTTACTGTGTTATTGTTTTCCTTTCATGTATGCCATTTTGTTCACTTATTCTCTGATAAAGAACAACAAATATAGAGTTAGGACTTACTGTCAAATGTACCCTGCTCTCACTGATAAGCTTTATCTCAATGTTTTCCTCTGAATTGTGTGTTTAAGAATGACTTAAATTAAGTGCAAACATTATCAAGGAATGTTGGTTTGTCCCTGTCTTGATGTTCAAAGCTTGAAAAGAAGTTTTTGAATGTTATTTTCATTATCTGCTAAGTAGAGTTAGACTAGAAAAGTTTATGGTTTACCCTGTCTTCTAGTTTCTTCCTCCAAAGGTAGTTCTAAAAGTTTCCCTAAGAGTATGCTGAAAGCAGGCTAGATTTAAAAGTATCTTACTTGATCTTAGGTTGCACTTTGTTTTCTTATATGTTTTCATCCCTTTTGAAAGTAATTATGTGGATTACTGGATTGTTTTTTTGATAATTTAGCTTTAATATGAGCTTTTCCAAAGAATTTTATGGTTAGCCTGGTCCTTTGGTTGGTTTTAAATAGTTACTTAAAAGGATTTTCTTGTTTGGAAAGAGTGATAAATCCCAGTTGAAATTATTGTCTTTTTCCACCCCTTCAACACTTTTATTGTTCCATTCCATCATTTAATCTAAAGGATCTTTTCATATAGATGACTTTCCCCTTGGACCACACTTGAAATTGTTGAACAATTAAACCGTTTTATGACTCCATAGCCCAATGGACTAAAAACCACCATCATATCTATCCTATCAGCCAAAAATTGTTCTGATTGTTTACATCTTCACCCCTTTGGAACTCTTTCATTTTAGGACTTTCCACTCAACTAAAAATCATGCTCAACCATCCAAAACCAAAAAAAAACCCTTGTTCTTAATAACTAGCCTAATATCATACCCAAAAGCCTTAAATATAAATCAATCTTTGCACTTATAGAGAGATCCCTCTTTGGATTCAGGAGGGCTAGATCCTAGAATCCCAAAGTGGTTCCAATGTCCTCCCTATAGTTTTGGTCTTGCCAATCTTCTGAAATTACAGGGAGATAACAACATGTTCAGAGAATATTAAAAATCATGGTCACTAAACTCTCTATCCAGTCCTGATATTAACCCCCTAATCCTTCCGAAAAATAGAGTTAGGAAATAAGGGGTGTTACATTGATCTTATAAGCATGGGTGTGATTTTTGAGACACAATTTGCATCAAATTGTGAATCATAATTATCCTATAATTTGATTTTCATTTCTTTTGAAAGGTTTTAGTTGCAATTTCTCACTTGTATTCAAGTGACCAAAAAACATACATTCAACATTTACACATGAAAAATTTTATTTTATGTTTTTGAAAACCATTAACATACTTCTAATGTATAAGTCCTAAAATAAGGAAAACACAATGTGCACGACCCACTTGAATGTTATTATTCAAGGAGACTATGCATGTTTATGGGCCCCACAAAAATGTGGTTGTGCATGCATGTTGGCCTGACTTATACACAGATTAATTTGATAAAAAAAAAACCTATATATTTCATCAAAATTTATGCCAAATTGTGAGTCATGTTCAACTCTATACTAAGAAGCTAATTCAATATTATATAGATAAACATGTAGGAAGTGTTAAGATATCAAGATATCTTCTATGAAAAAGTTCTAGCCATGTGCAAATAGTTTTAAAATATCATTTTACTTATATTATTTTCCATGGAAATGTAGAAATTTGCTGAATAATGAAGATTTATCCACTGAGATTATCTTGGTCACAGACTAATTCTAATTCATGCATAACACATAACCTCTTCTACAATTGATCATCAATATGCGAAAATAGAAACAGTCGCATGCACACATAAACACAATATGTAATGGGGAAAGCTTATAGCTGAAAACCCCCAGCTATTTTGTATATTATAATAGAAGATAACATGTAACAATACATAGCACAATACTCCTCAAAAGTACTCAGTACTATCTCCAGAAGTTACACACAAACTAGCTCAGTTTTGAACAAGTCACGGGTTCAAAACTCATCCACTATTTGCCTGCCTCTATTACGCAATCCAAGTTGGTGTAATGAGAGATCCAAGTTCGAATATCCTTGGTTTGATCTATGCAATCCTCATTGGAAATCTCCTCCAATGCTTGTGCCAATCTCATGCACAACTGATGTCACAACTAATAGCAATCTCACCCTTTCATCTACCTCTTCCACTGGTCTTCACTGAACTGTCCATGCACTGCAGTCAACTAATGTGTTCTTTAGTTGAATAATGAGTTAATATTTAGTGAATTAAATAATATTTATTACACCCCACTCATCTCTAGTGTATTAGCCAGTTAAACTAAACAAAACTAGTTCAACTAAGTTAACTTGAACACAACTCCACCAACTGTCTCATCAACTCCACCAAACTCCGCCACTTGAGTTCTAACTGAAGTCAACCATGCATGAGCTCACCAAATCCCTAGGAATAGCGTAATTCCTTTGTTAGATGCATGGGCCACATCCGTAGCTCCAACTGAAGTGCTGCAAGAGGATAAACTGAAGTTTATAGTCCAAATATTATTAAGGGTTAATAATATTTGACTGTTATATTTTTAGCCCGACAGTCTAAAAATAGAAACCGCCCAATGTCTAAAAATAGAGGTCCATATATTTTTAACAACTCGACCAATCATCCAAGAATAGCATACTGCAACTCCTAGACCATGCTCCATATGTCTAAAAATAGACATAGTCTAAAAATAGACTTTGCGCCAAAAATAGCTTGCGGGCCCACTTAGTGAAGGTGACTTCATTTCACTAAGCTCCATCATCTTGTTGCATTTTCAACACTCCATCTCAACAAGATATGGATTATCTACAACCCCTATCCTACCTCTGTGGAATTCGAATTTGCTCCTGGTGAGCGCCTTCGTCAAGATGTGAGCATCCTGATCCTCCGTGGGAATATATGAAAGTAACATGATTCTCCGCTGCACACAATCTCTGATATGATGGTACCTAATGTCGATGTGTTTGGATCTATCATGAAATACTAGATTAGCTGAGAGTTTAATGCAACTCTGGTTATCACAATAAATCACAGTAGGCTCCAAGTGTGACCCGAAAAATCCGACGAGGATCTTCCTCATCCAAATAGCCTCGCATGCAGCCAAGCTTGCTGCCATGTACTCGACCTCTGCTGAAATGAGTGCCACGGATCTCTGCTTCCTGCTATACCAGGAAACTGCTGTCAACCCGATACTAAAGATTCCTCCAGATGTGCTCTTTCAATCCATTGGGCTCCCTGCCCAATCTGCATCTGTGAAGCCGCAAAGCTTCGCTTCATCCTCCTGTCTGTACCACAGAACATATCCCGATGTGCCACTAAGATAACACAATACATGCTTGCCTGCCTTCCAGAAGAGCTTGGTAGGCTTAACCATAGCTTGATAAAGCTATTTAACATCATAGCATAAATCAGGTCGTGTATTGACCAGATACATAAGCGACCCCACCAACTGTCGATAGACAGTGGCATCCACTACCTCCGCTGAAGTAGCATCCTCCTTCCTCCAACCACCAGAAAGAGGAGTGTCAACAGGCTTGCAGCCTTGCATGTTGAACCTCTCCAGAATCTCCCGGGCATACTTGCCCTGAGAAACAAACAGTCCTCCGCTGCGCTGCCAAATCTCCAATCCCAGGAAATAATGAAGGATGCCCAAGTCCTTCATCTCAAACTCTCGTGCAAGATCCTCCTTGCATGAAAGTATCACCTGCTCATCGCCAGTCAAAATCAGATCATCTACATACAATACGATGATCAACAGCTTCCCCTCCACCACAATCTGGTACAGGTTTGGATCTGCCTCACTCTTGGAGAATCCAAGCCCGGTGAAGTAGCTGTCTATCCGAGTGTACCAAGCACGAGGTGCTTGATTCAGCCCGTACAGTGCTCTCTTGAGTCGGCACACATGCGACTCACTGCTGAAGATCTCGAAACCTTCAGGCTGCTCTATGTACACCTCCTCCTCAATGAATCCATTGAGGAACGCAGTCTTCACATCCATCTGATGAATGTGCCACCCCATCTGCGCTGAGAGAGCTAGGATCGTCCGTATGGAAGAATACCTTGCGATAGGTGCAAAGGTCTCCTCATAATCGATCCCCTCTATCTGTGAGAAGCCTCGGGCAACAAATCTTGCCTTGTACTTCTCCACACTCCCGTCAGCCGCCTGCTTCACTTTGTAGATCCATCTCGAACCCACCACTGATTTCCCCTCCGGTATTGGGACAATCTCCCATGCACTGTTTCTGACAATCGAATCATACTCTTCCACCATGGTATCTACCCATGCGGGGTCCTACATAGCTTCCTCGAAAGAGGATGGCTCTGTCATGACACATTTGCTCACAAGAGCCATGTATCCAATGTACCGGTCCGGTTACTGTCTCTGTCTGCGCTGTGTTGTAGGTGGTCCTACAACCTTCTCTGCATCTTGAGCCAGTCGCTCAGCTTCTGTAGTGCGCTTGTGCCCTCTGATGGTTGGCGCTGCATGAGTGGTCTCTTCCACTCCATGAACTTCCTCTTGTGGCTGATCCACATCCAGAAGCTCCTCCTTAGGAACTAATAGCTCCTCTTCTGCATGCAAGTGTGGCTCCCTCTCAAGCGAACACTTCATGGCTTTCTCCTCCTGAAATTTGATATCCTGTCGCACAACAGTCTTGCGACTGTCTGGAAAATACACACGATAGTTGTGGGGCGTATCAGTGTACCCCACAAATATCCCAACCTCTACGGTCGGATCCAGCTTCTTTCTGGCGTCCTTCGTCACATGCATGTAGACAGGTGAGCCAAAAATCCTCAAATGAGAAATGTCAGGCCTCTTTCCAAAAAATGCCTCCTCCAGTGTACTCATGCCAATTATCTTGTGAGGACAACGGTTCTCCACATACACTGCAGTGTTGCATGCCTCAGCCCACAAGTGAAGGGGTAGGCCCTGATCATGCAACATCACCCATGCAACACCCACGATCGTTCTGTTCTTCCGCTCAGCAACCCCATTCTGCTGTGGGTTATGGGGTGCAATGAGCTCTCTCCAAATCCCTTCTGCGCTGCAAAAGTCCTTGAATTCAGCAGAGATGAATTCACCACCATTGTCGCTCCTAAGAGCCTTCACATGCTTCCCCGATTCCTTCTCAACTAGTGCCTTGAATTCATAGAACTTTGAATATGTCTCGCTCTTCTTCTGCATGAAGAAAATCCAGCACTTCCAAGAGAAATCATCAACAAAGATCACATATTACTTGTGCTTTTCTGTCGAAGCTACTGAGAAAGGACCACACACGTCTATGTGAACTCTCTCAAGGATCATCGTGGCGCGACTATCCTTCTCATGAAAGGTGGCTTTCACATATTTTCCCAAGGTACACCCCTTGCATTGATCTGACTGCGCAAGAGTGCCCTTAGGAAGCCTAGTAGAAATCTGCTGCAGTATCTTCAAGGCTCCATGGTGAAGGTGGCCCAATCTCTGGTGCCATAGCTCGCCATCATCCCGGCTCACCACTCCTTCCGCCTTGTATGCCATTGCTGCGCTGCCATCTACTTGCAACTGATAAAGGTTTTTGACTCGAACCCCTATCTTCTGGGTTCTCTAGTTGTCTTACTGCGTAGGAAAGCCTTTCCCTCGCTGAAGACCACATCGTACCCCTTGTCTTCCAACATTGCCACAGAGATCAGATTCTTCATTAATCCTGGAACATGCAATACTTCCTTCAATACGAAGGGTTTACCAGACTCCTTCTCAAAGGAAATGGTACCGATACCGGTCGCACTGTATCTACCATCATCACCCATCTCGATGTGCACTCCAAGATCTTTTTCCTCCATATCTGAAAACAAATCCCGATCTCTTGTCATGTGAAATGACGCACCACTGTCCAAGAACCATACTGATCCCATCACACTTGAGACCAAGCATGAGATCAGTGAAAAATCCAGTTCAAACTGGGAGGCCAATGCCTCTCCTGCTGCAGATCCAACAACCTTCTTATTTTTCTTCTTCTGCAGACAATTTGTGCCATAGTGTCCGTGCTGGTGACAGTGAAAACACTTCACCTTGGACATGTCTTGCTTCTTGCCTTTCGCACCAGACTAAGAAGCGTTCTTACTCTTCCCCTTCTTTTCTTTGGCAGCCAAAGCGCAATTTTCTTCATCAGATGCCTTTGATGAAGATCTGTCCCTGGTAGTCCGCCTTATCTCCTCTTGCATGAGATCCGACCAAAGTCACTCCCATCCCGGCAACTTCTCCCGACCATTGACAGAGTCCTGATAGGAATGCCAACTCTTCGGAAGACCAAGGAGAGCCAGGTCCACCAAGTCCTCATCATCGACAGTCACCCCCACACTTCCCAGCTCATCTCTGCATTGAGTGAACTTCGTGAAGTACTTGGTGATACTGTTGCCTTTCTCCATCTTAATGTTTATGAGTTTATCCTTGAGCGCTAGCTTCCTTTGGTCACTCTTGCTCTGGAATAGATATTTCAACGCTTTCCACATCAAATATGGAGAATCTTTTCCATGCAGGATGGATACAATGTGATCCTTCACGCCCTCCAACAGAATCCTTCGACATTTCGCCATCTTCTTTTGCCAAGCCTCAACTTCAGCAGGATCAGTAGGCTTTTGGACATCCATATCTATGAACTCCTTCAGCCCGTTATCATCTAATACCGCCTCCATCTGGTCTTTCCATGCAACATAATTCGAACTGCCTTCAAGGGCATACTCGAGTCGCAAACCGTTGAAAGACATTTCAACTCCAGCACCAAGAAAACAATCTGCTGCAAAATTCGAATTCCAAGCTCAAAAACTCAACTGCTTCTGGATCTGTGAGAAAAAATTATTTCTAGCACAGATATGGACTGTAGGGGCATTTACTAGATATATCACCTTTCAAAGAAAGGATGGATCCAGAGGCTACCTGGCCCGTTACAGACTCTGTCTACCGAAATAATTGTAATCACTGTAATAGATCCTGATGATCAATTCGATCCGATACCATGTATAAATTTGCTGAATAATGAATATTTATCCACTGAGATTATCCTGGTCACACACTAATTCGAATTCATGCATAACACATAACCTCTTCTACAATTGATCATCAATATGCGGAAATAGAAATAGTCGCATGCGCACATAAACACAATATGTAATGGGGAAAGATTATAGCTGAAAACCCCCAGCTATTTTGTATATTATAATGGAAGAGAACATGTAACAATACATAGCACAATACTCCTCACAAGTACTCAGTACTATCTCTAGAAGTTACACACAAACTAGCTCAGTTTTGAACAAGTCACGGGTTCAAAACTCATCCACTATTTGCCTGCCTCTACTGCGCAATCCAAGTTGGTGTAATGAGAGATCCAAGTTTGAATCTCCTTGGCTTGATCTGCGCAATCCTCATTGGAAATCTCCTCCAATGCTTGTGCAAATCTTATGCACAACTGATGTCACAACTAATAGCAATCTCACCCTTTCATCTACCTCTTCCACTGGTCTTCACTGAACTGTCCATGCACTGCAGTCAACTGATGTGTTCTTTAGTTGAATAATGAGTTAATATTTAGTGAATTAAATAATATTTAATTCACCCCACTCATCTCTAGTGTATTAGCCAGTTAAACTAAATACAACTAGTTCAACTAAGTTAACTCGAACACAACTCCACCAACTGTCTCATCAACTCCACCAAACTCCACCACTTGAGTTCTAACTGAAGTCAACCATGCATGAGCTCACCAAACCCCTAGGAATAGCGTAATTCCTTCTGTCAGGTGCATGGGCCACATCCGTAGCTCCAACTAAAGTGCTGTAAGAGGATAAACTGAAGTTTATAGTCCAAATATTATTAAGGGCTAATAATATTTGACTGACCTATTTTTAGACAGGCAGTCTAAAAATAGACTTCGACCTGTATGTCTAAAAATAGAGGTCCATCTATTTTTACCAACTCGACCAATCATCCAAGAATAGCATACTGCAACTTCTAGACCATGCTCCATATGTCTAAAAATAGACATAGTCTAAAAATAGACTTTGCGCCAAAAATAGCCTGCGGGCCCACTTAGTGAAGGCGACTTCATTTCACTAAGCTCCATCATCTTGTTGCATTTTCAACAGGAAATTCATTATCCTTGAAGATTTTAGTCTACTATGAATATATATCACAATGTCATATGTGACTATATCTTACTTCCAGGGCTGGGTGATTGCAATAAATAGATGTAATTTTGAATATTCATGTTTTTTTTACAAACTATTTGTCATACTAAAATGAAGAATATTTAAATTTTTTTAATCATTATAATAGATAAAAATATTTAAGAATACAAATTTTAGGAATTTTGAAGTACAAAATGGGCCTCCTAAAGAAAATAATAAATTAATAGTTTGAATAATAAAACAAGAGTTATGAATTTTTAAATGAAAATAAATAAAACTACTTTTTCTAATTGTATTTCGAATGATCTCCTTACAAATTTATTATAGTTTCAAGTGTACAAACCCATTGGCTGCAAAATTTTCCGACGAATACCCACTATATATACTTTTGAGTAGATCCATCCCAAAAAATTGAAAATATATGAAATAAATTTTAGTAAATCTATAAGTAGATAAGCCAAACATAAAATTAAAAAAACTAGTTGTATTATTTTCCCTCCAACACTATTTACCACAAGGGATGGCATTATCATATTGAATCATATTGATTTTTCCATAGTTAATTTTTCTAGTACATTTTATTGCTTTAAGGCCCATTTTGATCACACAATTAGCTAATGATTCTCTTCATTTATTTTATCTATTTAATTTTTGGTACCAAAGTTACTAAGAGTACACCTGAAATTTCCTTTGTTATAGTTGTAAGTGTTTCTTTAATAATAATAATTTTATTTGAATTAATTAATGATGAGAGTTTTACGCACAATTATAAAACCTAAAGAAAAAAAATAGGTTTCTTGTCCTCTTAACCTTCAAACATTAGGTGGTAGGAAAAAATTTCTCTTCCCAAGCTCCTTGGTCTAACTAACAAAACAACATATATACTACTTAACAAAATGGCCATGAAAAAATCATTTAAAAAATACATAAATTTTAGATGAATTTCACAATGAGTAAAAAAATTTAATAAACGAACATTGTGAGATCAATGCTCTATTTTATTAATCCCATATTTCCTAATCTTCCTTTTGAGTGTTTATGTCTCTTATGATCAGTGGACAATTAAGTATGTTCTTAAGAATGCTAACATATGAAGGGGGTAAAATGGTTTTTTTTTTAACCTTTTGGGTATGGAGGGATTCCTTTCTTGCTTGATCCATGTTCACATGCATCATCAATATGTTTTCATCTATATATATATCCTTCTCTTTCTTACAAGTCATTTTGACCAAAATATTCTTGGGAATGTTCTACGCTTTCATATGGCTCCTTCAAAACATTGAAAAATATTATTGGGGATGAAGATTGGGAAAAATTTGAACTTGATAGGATATGTGATTGGTCACTTGTGCTTCCTCAAACATTTAGTTGTTTAGGGGTATTATATTGGGGTTTTTTGCCATTTCTTTCTATATCTGCCAAAGTGGCCAGACTCATGGAAGATGTTGTAGTTGAATGGGAGTTGCTCATGGTCTAGTTCCTAAATATGATACCACTCATCTAGATTTAGATGGATGAGATATTGTAGACCCTTCTCAAATTTTGGTTCAACACAAATTTGTGCACATCGATATTTGCATGTGCTTGGGACAATTCTAACCAAAAACCTTTGAATAGTATTTCCAATAACGTAAAATGCTGGGTCATTCGAAAATACTAAGGGGAAGCTAGGGGGATGAATCCACATTGTATTTAAAAAGGGAATTTAATTCTTAGGTTTAAAATAAAATATTATTCATTTTAAATAAATCCATTTTAGAACCTATAAATTAAGGGATATTACTAAATATAATATTTTTATCATCCTATAATTCAAACATGAAAACTATGTATCCCTTTCCGTAGGAGAAAAAATTTAATACATGTGATGGACCTCCAAATTAGACACAAATTAAGGGTCGTCTAACCTTTCTTAGGAACAAAAAGGCTATATTAATCTCTTATCATAAAATTAATAATTTTTTGTTAGCTTTAATATGTTCTTATGAATGTTTAGAGATAATTTCATATTATGTACCTAATAAAATTCATTTTTGTAGAATATTGAGAGAACTTAGAACATGGAGTAAATTATGAATGAGATAATATAGCGACTTGATTCCTACTACAGGATGGAAAAATATTGGATAATACATGAACTAAATATCATACAATTATTGAAAATTTTTGGATCTCCACTGATTGAGAAAATCTAGGAATGTGTTCCCTGTCATTTAATGAATATTCCTAATGTTGGGAACAAAATCCACTTTTTGAGGGATTTTGGAGGGGAAAGTTGTCTCCTTTCAAGGATAGTTCTTCCTCATATATTTTTATAGGTATCAATTCAAATTTTCCTCTAGGGGCATGTATTTTTTAGTCTTCGTGTGGAGAAAACTTGTTATTTAGCAGCTTCATTTTCATTTCTAGTAGGGATGTACTTGGATTGATTCAAATAATGAAGTTTGGTGCCATTTTTAGGTTATAAAGATTTTTGTTCCTTCATAGGAATCTGATTTTCCTTGGGCTTGCCCATCCCAAGAGCCTTATAGCCCTCTTTTACAATTTCTTTATTTCCTTTCAATGTTCTTTTCATGTCTTGCATCCCTTAATTATGCATTTAATATTCATGCTTCCTCCATTGTAGGTCATATTGGTTAAATGATTGAAATGAGTTTTTTTTTTCAGCTTATTTAAAGATTATCAAGCATGATTCATCCTTATAAAAACTTTGAAAATTCATATTCATCATTGAGATACTTGGATTGGTTTAATAGTTCATAAATTTGAAATTTCTGGAAGTCCCTTGTAGTAAAATAATAGTAATTTTATGATATTTTTTAAACATGTTAATGAGCTTAATTTTAGTTCATTCCACTTGTATTGGATCATAAAAACATTAAATTTTATAAAAAAAATTACGCCATAGAATTTTCTCTTGATTTGATTAGGTATTTAGTAGGTTAACTAGCTCACTAGTTCTTGAATTTCTGATTTTTAGAGTAGTAAATTTATGTTATTTTTAGCACATGTTAACATGGGTATTTTTGAATTATTCCACTTGGAACAGAGTCCTAGGAAATTATAATTAATATAAAAAAATTCCCATCTCATTTTCATTTGATTTACTTGGGAATTCGACAAGTTATCTCGCTCTTGTATCAAAACAAGGCCTTCTGTAGCACCTCTTGTAGCAATCTTGTAGAACGTGTAAAATTGACTAGATATTCTCTAAAAGATTGGTTTTTGTCTCTTAGGATTGAATAATTACCACTAGGCTCCAAAAACATGATCGAGTAAAAACAAAAACCTCTTAATCCTTGCCTCTTATCCATTTTAATTCACCTCTGTAGTCATGGTTAATGGATAAATTCTGGACTTGAAGAGCATAATGATGATTTTCATGATCAAATTATGAAGCACCTTATGAAATTTGTTTAAAAACATATATTGAATGAAATTATTGAATAATGATCCCATTTTTTTCATACATATTAAGCTATGGTTTCCATTTCCAACATTTCCATTTATATTACATAGACCAAGCTTCCTTTTGATGTACCACTTACACTCTAAATTAGGTGGATGTTCACATTTATGCAAACATGATTAAAATTTAAATTCATGAAAATTAGAATAGCCTTTCGTCTCTGCAAAAGTAATTGATATTTCTTCTTTGCAAAATTAATTAGGTTTCCTTTGTACAAATATAGTAACATTTCCATTTTTTCAATCATTTTAGGCTTAGATTTCATGGAATTCACTTCATTTCATCACATCAATGAAATAAGGACACATTGCATGATGCACAGATAGTTATAACACCTCTTAATTTTTTACGAACCCGGGGTTGATAATTTAAGTTGAGAAGCCTTGGGAGTTTCAACATCCTTGGTGCAATACCAGGGCTCATCAACACCTTTCTCTAGCTAGAGCTAATATGCTTCCACACACTGCTCTTGAATATGTGATTTGGATACTTCTCCATAAAATTGATGGTTAGATATGTCTGTGCAAAGAGGAATTCCTAGTTATAGGAGACAAGATAGCCTATTTTTATTTTTAGTACTTCAAAGATGTTCTTCATAAACAATTTTTTTTTATATATATTTATAATGGACACTAGGCTTAGAAGTCTCAAAATGTTTAAAATTTGGATCATGATTCACATGGGACATGGAAGAGGTTGTGGTGTGAGGAGAATCTTGGTCCTGAGCCATAAAGAAGGAATAAAATATTCTCATTTCATTTCCTATTGACTATAATTAGAAATTGGAATTCCCATTATAGATTTTATTTTGGTAAGATATTGCTCCTTCCAAATAAATTCTTATTTATAATTTAAATAATATTAATAGTTGAAATTCAACATAGCCCCTAACTCTGCTGCTAATTAATTTATTAAGGTAGTGTGGAGTCCGCATTATGTCATTATTAAAGAATGCTCTACTTCCGCAATATTTTTAGCAATCTATCGTTATTCCCACTTCCGCACAATGACATTGTGCATAATTAAATCCATATCCTCACTCGAAACCTCCTCATTCCACACAATGAAATCCATCTCCACACTCCACACCTACGCACTCCACACCTCCACACTCCACACTCTGCATCTCTGCATTCTACACAATGAAAGGCACCTCCACACTCTGTAGGTTTTCACACCACACCTCCACACTCCAAACCTCTGCATTTGGCACAATTAAAGACACCTATTCACTTTAAAAAATGAAAGCCATATTCATGCTAATTAACTAATTAAGACTATTCCTCTTTGTGTAGGGTACTCAATCCACCATTCTTTCCCCTTCAACACTTTAATGTACCATTATTTCCACAATCTACCATCTCACAAGAGTACAATTCTAACTTGATAAATATGTTATGTGTTGCAATATCTTATTATTTCTTTAGTATTAAATTAATTTCATTGTGTAGAATACAAAAATGCAGAGGAATATTTCATTTTTCTTCCTCGACAATCCCGCATTCCGCACAATCAAAGGTTCCTCCCCTGTACATGACTCTAATTTGAAATAGCATAAAATGGAAAGGATATATTGTACAATTGATATGTTGACTATTGTAACTGAATTTTTCTCATTCAATAAAGATTCAATGGTATTCAATGTTATGAAATTTTGAACTAAAAACATGCATTATGAACCGCTGGCCAATGCAATTAGACACATTAGTTGTCAAAATTCCATTAGGTTCTCTATGCTAATTTGGACTTATGTTCATGAAAGCTTCATAAAACATAAATTTGTTTGATAATTTGTGAATTAAACACTTATTTTCCAACATTAAATGAAATGTTTTTTTAATTTTTGATTTGTGCGGAAGAAAAAGTGTGTGAAATAACAAAGAAAATATTTCTATGACAATGTTTCACACTTCTGCATGTATTCTTCCTCCGCGAATTATCCCACACATCTTCTTTCTGCACAATACTAGTTTTTAAATGATAAAAGCCACTGAAATTTCATGTCATCTCAAAATAAATTAGCACATATCTCAAAGTGAATATTGTTGAGACAAAGAAATCCAATATTGTACAAAACTTACAATAAAATATTTCAGTGCCAAGGAATTTTCCTCCGCACTTCGAATTTACTAGGGGCTCTTCACACTATCAAATGCACTAAAAGCTAAATTCTGCACTTCTTGATAGAATTTTATTAAGGCCACGTCTCTTTATTAATCAAAGAATTATTGCAATTTTTTATATGATTAAGACATGTCACTATTTCATAGGTGAAATGAAATCATGTTGTCTATATATCATTTGTACATGTAAAACCATATGCCGATAGAATTGAGGATCACCAGTAAAATTTAGTGTTTTTAACATATTATATTACACTATTTTTGAAATGATAAAATGTAATGTGAAAATTGTGGAAAGCGTTTAGTACCAGAGCATGCAAGAAAGAACAAGTGTGCAAGGCAACCATACATGGAAAAATTGTGTTGAGGTCGAAATGTTTGCGAAGATGTGAGAACCTGAAGTGCCATATAATCATTATAGTGAAGATGAATAAAATATTAGCATTGAATAATTAATTAAGGCTTAGAAGTAATATTAATATATATTGAACAAACCGATGCACAATCACATCATCGCTCAAGTGCTTACTAACATTTACTCTGATGCATTGTGTAATGATTGCTAGCTGAAAACATATAAAATAATATCTATCGATATTATAAAATATTATTTCTAAAATTTATTCGGTGAATCGAAAAATAATCAAAACATCATTCAAGTGATTAATAACATTTACTGTTTGTAAAAAATTCAAGGGTGTAGACAGGTCTTTGTATTCAGTATCCATCAAAGCAAATTGAAACAATGTGTGGATCTCCTTCACACACTTCTATTTGGATATTTCTTCCAGACAATGAAATATTCCTCCTCATCTTCGCAGTCCACACATGTGTAATTATTATTCGTTGCAAACATATCAAGAAGATTCTATTTCTCAATATTATAAAATAGTATTTTTGACATTTATTCGGTGAATCATCACATAATCAACACACTTGTTAACAAGTCAAGAAGATGCATAGGGCTCTCCACCTATTTTCCATTATAGTATATTGAAATTATATGCTTCTCATAATTCTTTCACATATTTACTCATTTGTCGGTAACATTTTGGTGGTTACCAATTATAAAATAATAATCAATACGTAATCGAGACATCATAAAAACCTAATTAAGGCTTAATTCTATGATAAACAAATATATTTTTAAATATTAATAGAAACTAATATTGAAATCATAAATATTTGTAGTAGAGTAATGGTAAAATCATGATATATTTAGAGCTTATGCAAATTAAACCTATTGAATTTTTCTAATGGTTCATGTTTCTTTATTCTTTTTTATTTGTGCTACAGAGTTGTCATTTTTTTACATTTGTTAGAGTAAGAAGAAATTGTAAAGGGTTCCTCTTGTATAAAGGTTGTCCAGGTCATAAAGAGTAAGGGACCATAGAAAAATGAAATATGGCCAGTTGTTTAGAATCTAGAAATGAAATGGAGGACGAAGTTTAAGTATTCTTGTTTGCATTGCAGAAAGAAACATAACACAATATATATCACCCAGTAAACTCATAATATTTACAATATCAATAGGAAAATTTTAGTCTACAGAAAGGAATGAAGTATAAAGTCCAATTGAAATTTTTGAGAAACTCATAACTTATAGATGCACTCTTTATGGAAAGATCATTTGTAGTACTGTTTGTATTTTGTGGTCAGTTATCATTTTTTTTTGAATGAGGAAGATGAATAAGTTGAGAGACCTTTGTAATTCAATACAAAAATAGACAAATTTTTTGAATTGTAGTTTGTTCAATTCTCAAAGATAATAGACATTAAAGATAATAAATTAGAGAACTAGGTGACAATAGCTCCTAGATTTGTTATGAGAAATAGGTATGTGTAAAGGACTAAATATGAAATTTTTGTTTATTTAGGTTGTTTAGATATGAAACGAGATTTCTGAAAGAATGCAACCATGGGTAGATATCTATTTTCTACACTAGTTACTTAGAAAAAATCACATTGAATATAATAAGGAATCATTTTTTGTTTGTCCAAATTGTATGAATTATGGGCTTTATTATCATTGCATGTAATCTAGTTACTTCTTACTAATTTTTCTATTAATGACAAAAAATGAACCACACATTACTTTATTTAATTAATCTCGCATCTCCGCACTCCACAAATTGCAATGTGAAGTATAACCATTTCATTAATAGCCTTAATTATTCTTTTAATATTTGGTAATCTGCGCTCCAGATAGTTGATACGTGTCGATGGGTAACATATACAGAGGTGTAAAAAGAGGGGAATGAAGGTTCTACCACACATATCATTCTTATCCACATCCTTCCAGTTTTCTAGAATGGATGTTGGTTGTAGAGTCACGTTTATGCATGCATTCACTGAATAAATGTTGAAAAGACTACTTAATAATATTGATTGATTTGTTTAAAAGAAATAATAATAATAAAATGTGTTAGAGTAAGTGATATTAAGCATTGAAACAATCTCATAATTACTTATCGACTCACCAAAAAAATGTTTATGTTAACCAGAAATGGAAATGGAGAAGTACATAAATTAAGTTAGGAAATTATTTTAAAATTATGGAAATATTTTCTTATTTGCAGAAAGATGAAAAAAAAAAATTTACACCTAGAGAAGAGGAACAACTAAATAAATGGTGATCTACATTGATATACGATATATCCAATGAAATAAAGAGAGTCATATGTATACATGTTACCTATGGGAATTACAAATTAGTTATTCAAGAAATATGATTATATGCTATTTAATTATTTACAAATTTGATAACGAAGTAAGGTGGAATTATTATATTCTCTAGTTTCATTATTTTGTGTTATTATTAGCTGGTTATTATATATATTTTCTTTTGCATAATGTGACTATTCATTCAAATAATTTCTGTTTGGACTAGGTCCTAGTTCATTACAGTGCAATTATAAGTGGGTTGTTAGTTTTGTAAGTTGAAATTTTGTTTTTTTAATGTAAACGTTTTACTTATTTTAGCCCATTTATAAAATTATTGTATTCAAGTATTTTTTGATTTTTGGTGCAATATAAGAGGCCACTTGAACAGGGCAGAGTGAGGTTTGGAGTTCGTGATTGAGAAGATTCAATTCAACATCACCTATATATCATTGGTTAGGGGGAGGCTATAGATCCTAGCCTTGTCAAAAGACCTAATTTAATGACCCTCCATTTGATGAATGTAACTTTGGTAATGAACTTGCATATCTTAATATGCTTCTAGAAGAACTTGTAAGAAATAGACGTGATGACTAGAATACTATCATTTCATTCATGAAATGTATCTAAATAAATCTGTGGTAGATGAAAGACATATTAGAAAATATTTAGAGTGGTCAGGAACGTTTATAGGAAAAACTAAATTTCTTTGAAGAAATATTGGCTCACATGGAGAAACATGAACACTATGAGTTTTAGCTTCAGTTGTTAGTAGGTTTAGGACCATAGAATCATGTTCCACAACTACCCTAATAGTTAATAGATTTTGGGTTTGTGCTAGTCTTGGAAGTTTTTTGGATCTATGTTTATTTTTATTTTTTGATAGTGAAGGATTTTTTGTAAAGTTTTTATCGACATCGTAATATTTAATTTTGGCATAAAGCGATATTTAGTTTCATTTACAAATTATTCCAATGTTTTTGGTCGTTCAAGGTTTCTATTTTCCTGCTATGGAATCCACATTTGATTTTCTTTATTTACATTTATTTTTATTTAAAATTCAAGTAGATGACCATTTTGTTTCTTTTGAATGAGTTATAAAATCCTTGTGTGTTGGAATTCCTTTTTAGTCTTTAATATCTTGTGATTTATGTTTTATTGATCTTCATCAATTACTTCAGTGTATTAAAAATATTCTTATTTAGCATATCGAACAACACCTTGATTAGATGTAGAGTGTGTTGGTTTCCAAAATCATCGTATTTTAACCCATAATTCCACCCTAACCACACTATCCAAATCCTCGATTTTACAAATGGTACCTAAAACTTGCACCGATTGTTGTACTCCTTCATGAATTTTAAATCATAGGTAAGATTAATTATTAATTAAAAAGGTTAAAATAGTTTATTTGTCTTTGTAACTTATGTATTTTATTTCCTGAAGAGCATGGTAAAATAAAAGTATTAATTGTTATGAAGATGGTTGGTGCAAGCATTTTCTATTATTGTTTTCCATTCCTATACTTAAGGGACAACCGACGATATTACTATGAATAATAACGAAATCTCATTGACCGGTGCACACTCCTTTGTAGAGAACCAATTTTGCACTTTGATTAGGCTTGGAGTGTTGAGGAGAACGTGAGAAGAAGGATATTAGGGTTTTGATCAACACCCTCGATTCAACCTCTGCTAATAGCCAAGAACCTAAAGTTACATCTTTTGTTTCTTTTCTGTTGCGGCCAAGAGCCGAATATTGTATTTAATAGGGTTTTTATGATACATTAGGTAGCGATACTCTGGAGAATTTTTTCACTGTGATTTTGTATTGCCCCATTTTTGGGCTGGTGCCAAGACCTATTGATGTATATTTTAATTTATTGAAGTTAATAGAAGGAGCCATGCCAGTTTATCCATCTCTAGTTTTTAATATCATATGAATGAGTTACCTGTGCATTTGATTTCCTTGCTTTCGTAAAGGGAAACGAGTTGGTTGGCTAGGGCCCAACCAACCTAGCTCATTCTCCCTCTATTTATAAGAGCGTGTTAATTATTTCATTTGTAGATTCAAAGCATAAGGTTATTTCATTTATGTATCTAAATCTATAGATTTACATTTTCTTTATGAATAGTGTGTTACTCGGATCCGAGGTTTGGAAGTTTGATTTTATTCACATCTATTGAATAATTTTGTAGTATTTCATTTCTTTTCATTTATTCAGTGTGTGGATTTCCTTTCCTTTCTACAAGTGTGTGTTTTGATTTAACTTCACGAATACGTTTCAGTGTGAAAATAATGGTTTATCTCAAGAAAGAACATTCTATTTCTGCAATTTGTTTTATTTCTATTATTCAATAGTGTGTTTCATTCCCAAGAATGGGTTTATACTTCCAGAAAGTGTGTACCACTTATGGATTAGATTATTTGGTTTATTTACATTCCTTGTGCATTGATGAAACACTGTTCACACAATAGAGTCTGTATCTATACCAAATCTCTTGTGGAAATAACCGAGGTCTATTGGAGAGACTCTTGACTTCAGAAATTTACCTTAAAAGGATTTAAATATTTTTCATACAGTGGCAACAATCTAAGGGATTCTCTATCTCTCGGAATAAATTTCTTATCTTTTCATAAAGAAACTCTGTTATGACATAATTATCTTTCAATTATTGGAATTATTTTATTTATTGAATGAGTGAATAATGAGAATTATATTGTTATTAATGGTTCATTTACAATTTTGTACTTTTCTTTGATTTATCTTCAATGGATTTACAATTGGCACCCTTTAATTTTTATGAAAGTGATTAGGAACAGTGAAAAAATTCAGTGCAGGAACTGAATACATTTATGGTACAAGAACAATGCTTTAGTACAGGAATATCGTTCCAGTGCAGGAACTCTATTCCAGTACAAGAATGTTGTTGTGGTGTAGGAACGTTGGTCTAGTCGAGGAATGGAAGACTTGTAACAAAGACAAAAATCACTATCAATATAATTATTTCCTTTGTATTTTAATGCAATGATACTCAGTCACACATATTTTTTTTCTCTTCTTTCATTTAATAGGATTGTTTCTATTGATTCAAGCTCCTTTCATTTGATTCTTGCAAGTATTTCCTTTTACTGATTCCAGTACCAGAATTCCTTTTGTGTTATATGCTTTCCATTCTTTTGATTCTGTAAGTGTAATTATAAGGATAGAAGTAGAGTTAATGAAAGTTAACACCATTATTCTTATCATTTCCTATGCTACGCCTCGAAGCTTACGAAACCCTGGATTGACAATTAAGTGTTGAAGGAGTTTGTCTAGTTACAACTCTGACAACCAACATTTTGGCGCCGTTGTCGGGGAAGCATTGAAGATTTGGTAAGAGTTTTCTTATTTTTTGCAGTAAGGGTAAGTCTTCTTTATTTTTTTATGCAGTGTGCTTCTATTGCCTGAAGGATTCTTGTTAGTGTTTATTTTTTTACTTGTAGCATTTGATTTGAGATTATCTTTCCTATACTTTTAAGTTTTTCATCTTTGGTTTGATTGTTTTCAAATGAATGCCTAAAAAGGGTAGGGGTCCAGAGCCCAATAAGGGTCAAATAAACACTGATAAACCTGAAATGTTTTCTCATATTGGGCCTTCTTTTGTAGGTAGAAATTAAAAAAAAACACAGACCCATCATGTAGGAACTAACCACTTGGACTTTGGAAACAGTAGTTCGGGGGTGACAACCAACCAAGGGGGAGAATGGAAATATTGGTATTCAAACTAATTTGAGCCATAGTCAAGCTTATAATTATTTTGAGAGTGGTTCGATTGGAGGTACAAAAATGGAATATCATGAGGACCATGTTGAGGGGACTGGTAAGAATCAGGTAAATTAGGAGAAATCCACCTTTGGATTTTGAATCATGGATCCAGACATAGTTGTGCAAATGAAGAACATTCTACCATCAGTTCTTCCTCATTTCCATGGTAAGGTACATGAGGACACAAATTATTTCTTATTCGAATTTGATATATTATGTAGAAGCTATGATTAATGTACAGATGCCCAAAAGTTAAAATTATTTCCTGCAACTCTAAAGGATTAAACCTTGCATTGGTTCATGGGGTTGGGGGGGAATACTATAGCTTCTTGGGAACTGATGAAGAGAGTATTCTTGTTCAAATATCAGGAATATTGAAAAAATAGATAAATGAAGGATGAGATCTTCACTATTGTACAAAGTGATGATGAGATATTGGAAGACTATCTAGAAAGATTTATATATATATCCTCGAAAGGTCAAAACACAAATTTGATCCAAGTAGTGTCAGAAGCTTATTCTTACGTGGGCTTACTGATGATGATAAAAAAATTTAAACTTGTTAGGACAAGGGGATATTTCTCAAAAATATTTTTATTAGATTTGTGACTTGTGGAGGAAGCTCTCATGGAACCAATCTAGATCCGGTAGAGGAGTTCAAAGTAGAAATAATAAACATGGATCTACAAATGATATTATCATTGGTTTGGAGAATAAAATGGAAAATATGAAAATTGAAATAATGAACAACGTTAGAAAAAAAATAGACTCTTTGAAATTTCAACAAAAACTTGTAGAAGAACAAGATTCATTGTTTATTTATTATCCAAAGTGTTGGAAAAAGCATGTTTTAAGAGAATGTATTGTTGATGTTAAAGGTTCTAATAAATGTGTGATTTTTATAGGAAAAAATACTACCTAGGATTCCCCTTCTATACTAGGATTGAAAGCAACATTTTAAGGAGAGAATTCTGAATTTGAGCCATTACATGCTATGGGAGCGCAAATTTTTTTTCCTCAGGTAGGTGCATGTAAGGTTCTCGAAAATGCACCACATTTTTTCGGTTATAATGCACCACCATATTTCTATCATAATAAAAATAACTCTCAACCTTGGCAGCATGGGAATCACCTTTTGGATGGGAAATCTCCTCAACCTTGGCAACAAGGATGTAAGGGATCAACTCATCCTCATTATCCCTATCTTGCACCGATGCAATCATATCCTCCTACATATGAACCTTATCCGATGCCACAACAATCATTACCAACCTTACCTCAACAGAGTAAACCAATGACACCATTAAATTTACCTCCACCTTTTCGACCACCCCAACTTCCTGCTCAACCGATACCAAACCCCAATAATAAGGGGGTAGAAATGAATCATTCCATTGGACTTCTCACTACGCCCATTTATCAAACCATGCTCATTGGAGTCAATGAACTTCAATTGAGATCAGGGAGGGTAGAAAAACTAGAAAAATGAAAACATCATATGGTGATTATCGAGGAGAAAGGTGACAAAACTCCCAGTCATTCAAAAGGAGATTTCACCATTCAACCTATCCCCACACCTTTGGAGATTTTATCATCTTCTTCAAACCAACCTCTCTACCCAGAGAGGTTAGTCATGGAGAATAATAACTCCAATCTCGAGTTTAGTCTAGCATCTCAGATTAGGACTATTTTTATAAAGGTACCGTTGCTTCAGGCTATCAAAGAAATCCCCATCTGTACAAAAATAATTAGGGAAATTTTAATTCAGAAGCCAAGAAGGAAAAGAGTAGAACCTAAAACCATTTAGTTCGTTGGAAGAGGAGCCGAGTTGATGACAGGATGTGTACAAATGGATAAATATACCAACCTTGGAAACACGACTGTTTCTATTTAGATAGGTGATGTCCTTGTCTCCAATATGTTAATAGACCTAGGGGCATCTATTAATCTTATTTCTAAGCAAACCATGGATCAGCTTGGGTTGGTTCAGATTTTTCCTACCCCTAATATGCTTGAACTTGCATATAGATCTAAAATCAAGCCAGAAGGTGTGTTATATGATTTGGTTGTTTCAATTGACTCATGGGAATACCCCACAGATTTTATTGTGCTTCAAAAAAAGAATCTTGTTGGAGGACATCCCTTGATCCTGGGATGACCATGGCTTGCCACAATCAATGCTTATATTGGGTTCCATTCTGGTGATAGGTACATTTCTCATGGATATGATAGGAAGAAAGTCACCTTATATCCACCTTCTAGATCTATACATCAGCTTCGAGATAAATTATGGATATATTATATTAGTGATGAGGAGACTCAATCTATTTCTTTGATACATCATCTCACTGATTCAACTTAGGAGGGTGAGATACGAGGCTTCTTGAAAAGTCTAGATACCATGCAAAATTTTGACTCACTTCATCAAATACTTAGTTTGGATTTTCAGCAAAGTTATAAATCTCAACCTTCTTCACCAAAGAATCTAGCAGAACCTCCCTGTACTCTTGAACCTGAAACCACTCTTGTTGAGATCAGTCTAGGAAAATCCTTAGAAATCAGCTCAGACCTGGATTCATCCCAACAAGAGTAGATTTTGAGTTTGTTGCAAGACCATCTTGATTCCTTTGCATGGAGTTATGAGGACATGAAAGGCATCCCTCCTAAAACTTGTACTAACCATATTTATATTAAGGAAGGATCCCAACTTGTTAGACAACCCCAAAGGCACATGAACCCCATGCTAAGAGAAGTTGTGAAAGAGGAACTACAAAAACTTTGAGATGATGATTTCATTTATCCTATATCTGACAACCAATGGTGTTGAGTGCCAATTTCGCACACTTTTCCTACATTTTTTTCCCCTATTTTACCTCATGACTATAACCATCGAGACTATCTTTGCCTCTTTTTCCTACCATTCTATCTTAACTTGTGTTGTTTCACCTTAATTTCATTACTCTACCATTTCCTCAATTATTATGATGTATCATGCATTTTTATGACTAATTGAGGATGAATGTTTGGAAAATATCTATGGTATTTTTGTTGTCTTTACAGATGCCATTTGTAGCAGAAAAGATCCCGAGCATGAGGCATACAGGAGCAGTTAAGGGTGTGCTGTTACAGTGAGATTTTTACACCATGATGATTTTACACTATGTTGTTACAAACCTGCTAGCGAACTACTGTTACAGATGTACCGTTGATTGGATTTCATCAACTCATGATGCTGACCTGTCCTCTAGCTGTTACGCTACAGTTGTGATTTATCGTGATAGCTGTAGAAGTTATTAAGTACTGTATTTTTGTATAACAACCTCTAGACAGTTTTTATTGTAATCTATAATTTTCTAGTCAGACATTTATTAAGAAGTGGTTATAACCATATGCATTCTATTTCAATCAGAATGAGAATCATAAGATTCTCATGTCTGATCCATCCCTCGTTTTTCTGAGATGTAACCACTATATAGTTCTCGGCCCTTGAGGTTGAAAGGTTAGTGGAGAACAACATTACTTTGGCTCTGTAATTTTTCTCATATTAATACATATTATCCTGTTATTTCTGTTCCATGCGTTATTCAATTTAGTTTCCGTTCATTTCTTTCTCTACATGCGCCCTACTAGGGAGGAAGGGCCCTCCTCTTTAGCAGGGATTGCAGTGATTAAGGTAGCTATGTATATGTGTTTGTATTTTGTTTATTTTTTAGTAGAAGTTTTGTTGTTGTTGTTTCAAATGTGAATATATCTACTTAAATTCCAATATTTTATGTGTTGTTACACATATGAGATCAGAGATACCAGCTGGATAATTATTGTGTGGTGCGCTAGAAAAGTTTAATTGAGGTGTGATTACAGTCTTGTAGATCATTTTATTTCTGCATGAGTGATTTACTTCCAACATTTAATTTAGCAATGATTTCCTTTATTTGCGTTTGCTTCTGGTTTGATGTATCGGCATAGACAATGCAACTATCATTGAAATAAAAGACGTCCCTTGATTGATAATTATGTGTACCGTTTTAGTCATTTAATAGTGATTAATACAACCCAACATTTTGGCGCCATTTCCAGGGATGGCAGTGACTATCAAATCGACTAGAGTTGTTTCTTAGAATATAGAGTGTACCCAGTATGTAGTTACTGGGCATTAAGATGAGAGGTAAGAACTTGTGCAAGGCTCTAACGAACTTGAGCAGGCTCACCAATGCTACGTTAGGGCACTTAGAGGTGCAATTTCCGTGTGTTTTTTTAGTGTGTCTCCAACGACATAATTGTGGGCAGTAAGACGAGAGGTAAGAACCTGCGCAATTCTCTAACGAACTTGAGTGGGATCACCAATGTCTTGTTGGGACACTTAGAAGTGTGACTTTTTGGGTGTTTTTTTAGTGTGTCTCCAGCGACACAATTGTCGGGCAGTAAGACGAGAGGTAAGAGATTGTGCATCGCTCTAACAAACTTGAGTGGGCTCACTAATGTCTTGCTGGGACACTTAGAAGTGTGAATTTTTGGGTGTTTCTTTAGGGTGTCTTCAGCTATATAGTCACTGGGTGGTAAGATGAGAGGTAAGAAACTGCGCATCGCTCTAACAAATTTGAGCGGGCTCACTGCTGTAGAAACTAAAGCACTTATAGGATGAATTGATACAAATAGGGCCCATGTGTGCCAGTAGGACGATATCAACATCTACAAACACCCCCCACTCTACTAACTATGGGAAATATGGGTTATAAGTAGGAAAAAAAGAGTGCAGATTTGGGAAGAAAGACATTCTTTGGAGATATGATCTCAAGGGAAGAAAAGGAATAGTATACATCATACAAAGATAATAGAAAGATAGGACCATAGAAAGCAGCTACCATATGAAAGCCTAGACCGTCGGTGCCTTCCGTTTCTGGACCTCACCACCCTTCGAACAACATATCCATTCTTGATATCAAGAATCCAGATTCAAAACAATAGTGGAAAATCATTGATCATTATCTGAGAATTGAAGGACACAGAGAGACCAGTGGGGAGCATCAAGGACTTGAGGAACAACATTTAATTGATCATCATTTGGAAACTGGTAGTGTTATTAAACAGCTGGTCCTAGAACAACCTGATTCTTTTATCTATCAATCATCAACACACTCCGAGGTGAGTTCATCCCATCAGGAAGAATCAACCATGGGGGACGAGAATGTCGAGACAGATAGCTCCGTTACTTTTGAATTCGCGATAGTAGTAACATGGGATGAGGCTCCTATGAATAATATTCCTTTATCATCCCTACAATCCTTTAAAGGGATGGCTGTTGAAGATGCTAATACCTTTTTGTTTAAATTTGATGTGTTGTGTAGAGGTTATGACTACACTTCAGATGCCCAGAAGCTGAACTTATTCCCTACTACTCTGAAAAGAGTGGCATTAATATGGTTCATAAGATTGGGTGCTAGCACAATTCAAACCTGGAATGACATGAGGGAGGCCTTTCTCTTTAAGTATTAGGATTACTGTTGAACTAGGGATTTTAAGGATGAGCTCTTCAGAATTGCACAGAAAGAGGAAGAGAGCGTGGAAGACTATATGGAGTGATTTCATTGCAATTTAAAAAGGTCTAATTTCAAGAACTTAGACCTAGAAACTCTAAAGCCAATATCTTAAGAGGTATAAGAGATGACTGTCTGGATCATTTTAACCTATTTGGAAGAGGGGACATATCGTAAGAACTGCTTGATGAAATAATTAAGCTTTGCCTATGTAGCTCAAGAGGATTGATCAAAGGGAGAAGTTCAGTCCAGGACCCTTCAGTCTGAATACAGAATTCCACTAGTGGAGGAGTAACCAGAACAGAGATCAGAAACCTATTTGAGGATTTTAAAACCGACCTCCTTAGCACTCTCTCTACCTAGATCACCACTGTACAAGTTAAGAAAGCACAAGCAGAAGTTGAAGTAGCCTTAGCAATATTTTGTCCCCGATGCAAAAAGAAACATTTGGAAAGAGAATGTGGATTGAATAGCATCAGTCTATGCAATATTTGTGAGTTGGTGCATTCTACAAATCAATGTCCTGAATTTCCCAGAATAAAGGCGGTACTTCAAGAATCAAGCGAGGATGTCAAGTCTTCTTATTTATCAAAGAGACCATGGCAGCCACGAAATATAGGTATGCCTTCATATTTTTCCTCTTTTTATCCTTCGAATAATGTTTATAATCGTCAGCGTTATCCATGGCAGTATCCTACTCCTTCCTCAAAACAATTTCCTTCACCATGGAACCAATGGCCATCTCCTCCACCAATGCAATATCCCCCATCAAAACCAAATCCTTGGGGTCATAATTGGAGAAGTAATGGCCAAGGTCTAGTACCACATGCATTACCAATACATAAGAAATAGTTACAACTTTCTTCTATTCAGAATTCTACACCTTCTTTCTGACCCCAATTACCTATGCAACCTAATGCCAATCCAAATAATAAGGTAGCCCAGAGTATGGATGCTACGGTTACCCTCTAGACTTATATTATTACTCCTATTGGACTTAACTAGGTTCAACTTCGATCAAGGGAAGTAATCAGACCTGAACATACTCATATTATTACCAAAGAATGTGAGTCACCTAGAAAGGATATGGGTGATTCTGAGGCAGCTATTACACATGTAACAACTGATACAAAAACCATTGTTACACCTGTAGCAACTATCTTGGGAGGGTCAGTTGTTTCTACAACAACCAATTTGAGCAAGGCTGGTACATCTGTGATAGTTGACTCAGTTGTTAATATTCATAATCCTCCATACCCTCAACGATTAACTGAAACTAGGCTGAACTCACAACCGAAATCTGAATTCCTCAAGGAACTGCAAAATTTGCATGTGCGAATTTCGCTGTTACAAGTTCTTAAGGAAGTACCTATCTATGCTAAAATAGTGAGGGATATATGCATCAAAAAGCCTGGAAGAAAACATAAGGACCCTGCTACTATCCATGTCATGGGGAAACTGTGTTATCTCATGATTTATCAACCTTTTTTGACTAAATATAATGACCCATGGAACCCTACAATGACTGTCCATATTGATGATCAACCTATAACCAATACTTTGATTGATCTATGGGAAACCATTAATGTCATGACTAAAGACCTCTTTATCTCCCTAGGACTTCATGGACTTAGAACTACATCCACAATGCTCTAATTAGTAGGTAGGTCCCATGTGAAGCCCAAGGGAATGATAGAAGATGTGGTTATAATTGTGGCTTCTTGGAACTATCCAGCTGATTTTCTCATTTTACATACCAAATCCAACCTATGGGGTCATCCTTTAATCTTGGGAAGGTTGTGGCTAGCCACTGCAGACACATATATCGGATGTAGGTCCAGATCTATTGTGATCTTAGATGGGCAGGCCAGTCAGAACCTGAATCTTTACCCCCAGAAAAACCTCATATGGATTTGAGTAGTCCCTCGTGGGACAAATTTGAACCTGAATATGATCTTCCCCTACCTCTTCTCATGCTTGGAAAAGCACAATTCTTTAAGGATGAAACAGAGGAGGACATCTTTAATGGTTTTATTAGTAATTCACTCTTTGTTTTCTCCATTAGAGATCTGGCGGAAGAAGACGAGGTAGATGATGCAATTATTGAACATTTGAAAACCACTTCGCATACTATCAGCAGTCCCATTGAAATTGAAGCTGGGAAACGTTTAAACATCAATCCTAGCCTGACTACTGAACAAAACAGATTGCTGATACAACTATTACAGAAATACAAAAAGGAATTTCCATGGGACTATACGAATATGAAAGGAATCTATCCTGGCCTATGCACTCACCACATTTATCATAAAGAGGATTGCAAACCAGTTAGACAACCGCAGCATCGAATGAACCCTGCACTTAAGGAGATAGTGAAATAAGAATTACAGAAACTCCTTAATGCTAATTTAATCTACCCCATTTATGACAGCCAGTGGGTGTCTCCACTTGTCATAGTTCTGAAAAATAATGGAAAATGGAGAGTCTGTGTAGACTATAGAGAGCTTAACAAGGCTACTTAGAAGGACCATTTTCATTTACCCTTCATTGATCAGGTCCTGGATACTCTCTCTGGGAAATATTTTTTTCATTCCTAGATGGGTTTAGTGGGTATAATCAAATACACATTGCCTCGGAATACCAAGGCAAGAGAGCGTTTACTTTCCCATGGGGTACTTTTGCATATAGAGTCCTTCATTTTGGCCTCTGTAATGCACCAACAATGTTTCAGAGGGAAATATTGGGTATACTTTCCGACCTTTTGAATGACTACCTTGAAATCTTTATGGATGATTTTAAGCCCTATGGGGATGCCTTTGAGATAGCATTAGCTAATTTGGAAAAAGTGCTGGAACGTTGTGAACAAACTAATGTTTCTCTGAGCACAAAGAAGTGCCACATGATGATGACTGAGGAAATTATTCTGGGACATTTCATTTCGATATTTGGAATCAAGGTAGATCCTGCAAAAATTGAGGTTATCTCGAAAATCCCGACCCTTAAGACTCTGAAAGAGGTATGTAGTTTTTTGTGACATTTAGGATACTATAGGAGATTTATAGAGAACTTTTCAAAGATAGCATATCCTCTATTTTCATTGCTCATGAAAGATGCATAATTTGTGTGGACAGGGAAGTGTCAGCAGGCCTTTATGAAGTTAAGGAATTGTGTAACAACAACACCTATTTTACGAGGACCAAACTGGAGATTGCCATTCCATATTGCTACAGACACATTTGACATAGCTGTGGATGTTGTTTTGGGGTAGCTAGAGGAGAAGAAACCTTATGCCATTTATTACATTAGTAAGAACTTAACTCCATCAGAACTCAGCTACACTGTTACTGAGAAGGAATTCCTAGCAGTAGTGCATGCTATCAACAAATTTTGACACTACATCACTAGGTATCAAGTATTTGTAGACACTGACCATGTTGCAATTTGATTTTTGATGAAAAAACCTATTACTGATGGTAGAGTTACACCATGGTTATTGTTGTTACAATATTTTGATATTACTATTTTAGATAAACCCAGAAAAGATAATGTAGTTGCTAATTTTCTTTCTAGATTAACTATAAGTGATGAATGCACTATCACTGAGGATTATTTTCTAGATGAATATATTTTTACCATCTCTACTCACTCACCATGGTATGTAGATATAGCCAATTACCTTGCTGCAGGAGAATTCCCATTCCATTTTTCTTCCAAATAAAGGAGGAAGATTATACAAAAAAGTGTTACCTACTCCTGGATAGAAGGCAATCTCTATCACATCGGGCCAGACTTTCAGATTAGGTGATGTGTTAGAGCAGATGAGGTATTTGAGAGATTTAAGGTTTGTCATGAGGAACCTTGTGGAGGGCACTTCACGGAAAATAGGACAGGATATAAAGTAATCTCAACAGGGTAATACTAGCTGACTATATTCCAGGATGGCAAGAAGTTTGTGAAGGGATGTGATAGCTGCCAAAGGATGGGCCAGCCTTTGAAATCAGATGCGATTTCATTATAGCCTCAGATAGTGATAGGAACATTTGAGAATAGAATTTTTGGGGCCAATTAATCCTTCATCACAGCAAAAATCATACATATTGGTCTGCACCGATTATGTCACAAAGTGGGTTGAAGTAAAGGCACTAATTAGAGAAAAAGAGTAGGTTGTTTCAGACTTCCTGTTTGAACATATTTTTGTTCACTTTGGGATACCCAGAGAGATAGTGACAGATGGGGGGCCTCAGTTCACATCTCATTTCATCAATAAGCTAGTTGAAAAGTATATAATTCATCACAGAATCAATTCACCATATCACCCACAAGAAAATGGTCAAGTAGAAAGCACCAATAAATTCATTGAGGGAATCTTAACAAATACAGTAGCCAACCACCGAAGAAACTGGGCCGAGAAACTTCCAAAGGTACTGTGGGCTTACAGAACAACATAGAGGAATACTATAGGATTCTCACCATATGAACTGGTGTATGGTAAGAATCCTCTATTCCCCATAGAGTTCGAAATAAAGACATTAAGAACAACATTGCAGGTTGATCTAGACTTAAGCACAAAATAGACACAAAGATTAAACCAGCTCAATGAGTTGGAAGAGAAATGGCTCACTGCTATTCAACAGACATATATCATTCAACAGTAAAGAGCTAGATGGCATGATGGGTCTATTAAGAAGAAAAAGTTCCAGAAGGATATTGGGCTCTTTTGTATGATTCAAGGTTCAATGATTTCAAATGAAAGCTCTGCACCAGATGGCTATGTCCTTACGAAGTGGACATGGTATTTGAAAATGGGACTATACAATTGGTCACCATCGACAATGATAAGACATCGTTACTGGTTAATGGGCACCTTCTAAGGTTATATCATCAACCCGCTTTGAAGGAATCATTTTTTAACATTGTCGCGGACTCAGATCTTCATTTTCTGGGGCATAGTAAGATAGTTTGTAACAGCTGAAAACCACTTTTGTGGTGGCTTTTACATCCATATTTTCTCTTCCTGATACGTTTTATAAGATGATGGTATTCTTTTGATTTTCTTTTTGTACTGATTTCTCCTAATTATTATGTTTTTTTTGAAGAATAATCTGAAGGCTGTCTTGGCTGTTACACATGTAAAAACCAACAACCATGAATAATGTTTCTCATTTTTCATTGCATAACACCAATAATTGTGCCAACCAAACACAACCACCACAAGCACTGCAAGCAGTACGCCACCAATTTGAAATCTTCCTCATGCCACTTCCGGTATGTCATTAAAAAGGTAATGTCATCATTTATGATTTGGTGATTATTGGAAAAAGTAACGATATTCTCGTGACAGCCGTGGGTGGCCGTCACCATTAAGGTAGAGGAGGGGATATATATTGAAATCATTGAAAAAAATCTGTAGTCATAAATCTCTATGAAATACACATGCACCTAATTAATAGAACAATTGCCAATAATGACTAAATCTGGTTGGAAAGAGAGTGTGTACTTAGAACCCATTACTTTCCATAATGAGACATTTATGAAGAGTTGTGTGAAGTACAATTCGGTAATCTGTAAATCCTATCACCTCCCATAGACATCCTCGACTGAAGCCTTGTATCCTCATTTTAAACTCGTCAATTGGGATAAGTGGAGACACCAAGAAGAAGTGAGAAGTGCAGTGACATTACAGTGGGATGAGCAGTAAGAAGAAAATTCAGAAACAACAGAAAGATGGGTGGAGAAACAGTTAGGCACGAGCCAGATTCTATGGATGCTTTGCAGAACTTTCCAGAAGCCTACCATATATTCAGAGATGCTAGATGGATTGAGTATTTCCAGAAGTTGGAAGGCTCGAATGAGGTGGTTACAATTGACTTCGCTCAGAATTTGAATAAAAACTAGACTCGAGTTAGGGGTTTGCAAATTGAGGTGATAGAAGAGGTAATTTCCCAAGTAACTACATTTCCAGTAGAGGGATGGAGGGGGTTTAATAGAAAAATAAATGACCCCTCCTTGAAAGAAGAATTCCTAGAAGGAGAGGAAAAGCTCGAGAAGAAAGGGAGAGGAATTGAAAGGTTATCACTCCCTCAACCATGGTCAGATGTCGCCTTGGGTTTAATCAAACAAATAAATTGTGAGGGAAGATCCACGATAGTGTTTATTTATCACTTCCCTCTACTTAATCACCTTCAGCACCAGCAAAATATTAATCTTCCATTCTATTTATTAGGGAACATTAAGCATATGGCGGCAACAGTAAAGACAACGACACATACAAAAGCATGTGTGACCAATCATGGACTTATCAAATTGATTGTGTTGGATGCCCTAAGACATAAAGGAAGGACTTGGGAAGAATTCAAGTGAAAGAGGCTGAGGACAATTTGGGGAAAATAGGCCGTGACTTTAGGAGGAAGTCAGGTAGAATCATAAACCTAGACTCGGCCTGCCAAGGTCAGAATTGGGAAAGAGCCCACTGATGAGCCAATTAGGGATAGATAGCCAAAATGAAGGGTGAAAGTTAGCCTACCCACAGAACCTTTACCCACAGTCGAAAAGCAGAAAAAATCAGAAGTATCATTAGAATAAAGGCAACCCTTCTCATCAGATAAGGACGAAACTCATGTCCTTCTTTTAGAACTTCAAAATATAAGAAAGGAAAATGAAGAATTGAAGCAAATATTATCTAAGGGGAAGGAAATATTGGTGTCTGTATGAACGACATGTTTTCAAGAACTAACAACGGCGGGAGGGTGTTACACAAGAACCTACTAAGGATACTGATGTTACACAAGAACCAATAGTTAAAGCAGAGCCTCTTGTAGTAATTGACCTAGAGGCCGATACACAAGAACTTGTGGAGGCCACTGCTATTATAGAAGAAACGACAATGGAAACAGAGGCTACTTTAGGCTGAAATGAAGGGGCCGATACAAAAGAACCAGTAGTAGAGGTGGAACAAACCCATACAGTACAGGCTATTACACCCATTATTGATGTTGATATTGAATGCAGAAGAACGTCGGGTCCCATCTCAGGATGGAGTTTTGAGAAAATCTTGTTAATTTCTAAATTACATAAGTGGAAATAGGAAGAAATATCCCTTCGGGTGGGGACGATTTTGCTGAAAGAACATCAGAGGGAGATAGATGCCCTACATGAAATATGGATGAAATAATATTTGAAGAAAGGATGGGAGAATTATAAGAATAAGGAAGCCCTGAAGAAGCAGGAGGAACAACTACTGCTGTTACAACAACAGGTTTGGGATCCTACCATAGATAAGAAAAAAATTCATGATCTTGCCCTCAATTTGTTGGGGTGCAGGTGAACTTCCCCATCCTACCCCATTTTTCTATGGGAACGCTACTTCCTATTCTAGATGAAAGTTGTTATGGAGGACAAAACCTATCTATGTTCTTCCACTCACACATTTTTAGATGTTTTTTGTGCCTCCAATTTTGATGAGAAAAGCCTGTTGTGTGAGTTATTCTTACACAATATAATTTGTGAGCATGTAAGTATGCAAATGGTTGTGACAATATTCTCCTATATGGGGGATCTGCAGTTGCGAGCTTTTGTGTCCTTCATGAAGAATCAGATTGAGTGGAATTTGGCCATCAAATCTATGAATACTAATGAGGATAAGATGGAATTATGGGTTCGAGAGGAACCAGGACGGTCCGCCGAGTTATGGTGGGAATTTAGAAGAATGTTGAGTACTACTGGGATAAGGGAACTGACTGCCACTTATAGAAGAAAGATTGTGAACTTCTGCCTCTATTAGTTCTTAGTGATGAAGAGTCGAGCCTTGATTGGGTGCTTGAAACACATGGAAGCCAACAATGCTGAGCTACTGAAGGGGGACCCATTTTCATTCCAGAATTTCATGGTGGTTGTTACACATGTACCGACATATGTACATATAGTACAATCTCTTGGTGCTTTGTGGCTTGGATTGAGATTCAAGTTCCTTTGATCTGGCTGCCAATTGAGGATTATCAGAGTAATTATGAATTGAGAAAGTATGAATCAGAGTCCTAGGTATGGAAATTTATGGTTAATAAGTGATACAAGTCTGTAGATGAAAATATAGCTGGTGCTTATGATCTCACTGACCTACACTGGAGATATTCCCATGAGGGATGAGATTTTGCATGAGGACATGCAAGTGCTTCAGTTGGGCAAAGATGTTGGGTGCCAGCTTCACACACTTTTCCTACATTTATTTCCCCTATTTTACCTCATGACTATAACCATTGGGACGATCATTACCTCTTTTTCCTACCATTCTATCTTAACCTGTGTTGTTTCACCTTATTTTCATTACTCTTCCATTTTGTTGGGGTTCCCATGTTTTGGCCAGATTGGCAAGACCAAAAGATGAGACAACATCAAACCACTTTCAGACCTTAGGATCTAGCCCTGCTAGGTCTAGAGAGGGATCTCTCTATAATAGTCAAAGTATATTTGTCTTTGAAGCTCAAATGTTAAGATCTTAGGCTAGTTATAGGCACAAGGTTTATTTGATTTGTTTTGATTTGGTTGCTGGTTATCAGGAAGGAAGGGTTTAATGTAAGACAAGGATGAGCAAAGAGGAAAGAGGCAGAGGTGAAGTATTCTAGGAAATATTCAAAACCATTGTGCAATGGAGTTAGGAAAGGATTTGCTTGCTAATCAATAGGCAGGCTTTCAATTGGGCTAGTCATCTAAAACATAGGATGTTTGAAGATGATTGTGTGATATGGAAAGTAGGAGGGGAGGAGGTAACACAGATTCAGAGCACAAAGTTAAAGACCAGCTGGTCGCACAAGGATCCTAGTGGACAGGGCTAACTCTAATCCCCAGTGTTCCCAAATCTTCCAACTAAATCCTTAACAAGAAACAACTAAGAACTGAATTCATTTAATTCATACATCAGAGAGCAGGCAATAACATCCACTACACTGGTTAAACCAACTGAAGTCAATTGATGCAGGGGCATTAGACACTAGCCAGCAATGTAGGAGGTTTTGTCCACATGTTGTGGCTAGTAGGGTAAGAAACATTTGAATTGTAACAGCTAGGTGTCAATACCTCAACTGATTGTATTATTTAGATTAGTTAGAACTTGTAGGAGTCGAATAGTTAGGCTCAATCCAACTGTCAGTTCAGTTATTGAATAAATTGTAATTAGGCTTTTGGTTTCCTGAAACAGTCCTCATAGAGGAACCGAAGAGTCACACTATAATTTATATAAATTGAATCCTCGGATGCATTGAGCGAGAGAGAGTAAGGAAAAGAGAGATTCTGTAATAAAAATTTCTCACAGTTGCTTCCAATTAAATAGTTTCTGTGCGCATTCACCATAGAGTAGTTCGAATCCTTAAGTGTGGGGAGATTGTTTAATTGCGAAGTGATGAACTCTGTGTATGAATAATTGAACTCCTGTGTGAATTCCACTTATCTCTGTTGGTTTTTTACCTTAAATTCATTCGAATAATCCCGGCGCATTCAAACCACTCGCAGACGTTGTTTGTATAAAGAATCCTGGTAATATTGGTGGATTTCCCGTATAAAGAAATAACTTTGTTTTATTAATAGAAGTCCGGAACCCGAGACTAAAACCTGAGTTAAAATACACAAAGGTGATCGCAACCCGACGTAACCTAGGTCAAGCCCTATACCAAAAACCGGAAGTGGATTTCAAAAGTAGATTGCCCCATTTCGCACCGCTTTTGGTACGGAGGCGGTATTTCTGGGTCGGAGAGCGATTCCATAGAGGAATCGACACGTGGCAGAGTGAACCGTTCAAAAAAACCACTTTCCCATACTTTCGCGCGTTAACGTCAGTACAAGGTCGCCGAGCAAAATGTGTACAGGCCATTGATTCGAGAGAAGGCCATCGGACGGTCTTCGCGCGACAGAGATGCATGACGTTTAACAAAGTACGACGCAAACATTTGATTGGTCGGGTGACATAATTTGGGGTCCAGGGCAAGCGGTTATTACGAAATCATTTGTTTGTAAATGTTGACTATTAATATAAAGTTCGGGAGGTATAAACGTTGGAGCATTTAACTGAACCCCACAATTGTATTGTGGGCCCGGCCGAGATATATAAATCCGAGCTACGAAATTGGGAGATTAAGGTATAGGATTATGTTTAATAACTGTGAAAGTTGCGAAATATAGTTATCTATCAATTTCTTCGAAATTGATAGATCTACTTCATACAAAAGAGAAGGTAGACTATGGGGGAAAGGAACGAGGTTAAAAAGGGTTGGTTGATAGAGCCACGTTAATTGTGGACCAACTCTCCTTGGGGTAGATTTTTAGTTTTGTTGCGTCAATTGTGGTATTAGAGCCAGTCTGAAGTTGTTTGCTGACATGGCAATCCGAGTTGGTAGGGGTGCTGGCAGAAGGATATTTGTTGCCAACGCTGAGGTGTTGGGGATGTTGCAGAGGGTCGAGGCCAGAATAGATGCCATTGAGCAAAGACAGCCCAAATATCCTGAAGACATCATCGAACCTGAGACAGAAGAAGCAGAAGAAAATGTTGAAATTCCTCCTGACATGAGGCTCCTTAGAACCATTCTAGGGTCTGCAGTTAAGCCCAGGATTGAAGTGTCAAGCTATGCAGGGGGACTGAATCCAGAGGAGCTGGTGGACTGGATAAATGAATTAAACAAGTGCTTCGATTACGAAGAAATAAGTGAAGATAAAAAAGTCAATTTTGCAGTAACAAAGCTGAAGGGACACGTTGCACTTTGGTGGGATGGAGTGCAGGCAGAAAGGAGGAGAGTTGGCAAGCAACCTATCAAGAGCTGGACCAGAATGATGGCTAAGTTGAAAGGTAAATTCCTGCCTAGTGATTACTAGGTGACATTATATAGGAAAATGCAGAACCTGAGATAGAGGTTGCTGGCAGTAAAATAATACACAGAGGAATTCTACAGAGTAAGCATAAGAGCTGGGCAATTTCAAGATACACCAGAGAAGACTGCCAGATATGTGAATGGTCTCAAGCTGGAGATCCAAGATGAGATTGGTCTCCTATCTCCTAAGACAGTGGAAGAAGCCTATCAGATGGCCTTGAAAGCAGAGGAGAAACTCCTGAGGAAACAGTCTGCCAAGAAGAGAGGTACTTTCCGTGGGAAGGGAAGTCAGGGTGGTAGAGGAAAGCCTACACCCAGGAATGGAGTTGACAGTAGCTCACCTCAGAATGCATCTACAGAGGATGATGCAAAAGGCAGAAGGGGTTCTTACAGAGGAAGAGGAAGAGGATACAGAGGTAGAGGCAGAGAATTGAGGTGTTATAGATGTCAAGGAGTGGGGCATAAGCACTATTAGTGTCCAGAGAATGTGGGTGCTGGTCCAAGAAATGCTGTTGTTGCCCGGGCTGGAGAAGAGGTAGAAATTGAAGAAGAAATTCTTCCAGAGAGGGGAGAATCCTTGGTGGTAAATAAGGTCCTGTTGAAGCAAGCTAAAGAATTCGCTGAGCCTGCACAAAGGAAGACTTTGTTTAGGATCATCTACAAAGTCCAAGGGAAATGCTGCCAACTAGTCATTGATAGTGTCAGCACAAACAATCTGGTTTCCACTAAGGTCATAGAAAAGTTGAATTTGAAGACAAGGAAGCATCCAACTCCTTACAGGGTGTCCTGGCTGCATAAAGGGCACCAGCTGGTTGTGAAAGAAAAATGCAAGATAGAGCTGCAAATGGGAAAATGCAAGGACAAATTTTTGTGTGATGTAATGCCCATGGATGTGTGTCATATACTGCTAGGTAGACCTTGGAAGTTTGACAGAGTAGCAGTGCATGATGGCAATAAGAACACCTACAAGTTCTTCAAAGATGGGGTACATCATACATTTATACCCATGGAAGAAGGAGAGCCATCTAATAGAGTGATTGATCCAAAGACCTTGTTGCTGAGCGGAAAGGAATATATAAAGTAGATAGAAGATGAAGAGGTAAGCTTTGCTTTGGTTTGCAAACCTAAGGTAGTTCTTACTTCTACAAAGATTTATGATTTACCAGTAGAGATACAAGAGAGTAGTTGTCTTCATCATAGAACAGCAGAGCTGATTTACCCAGTGAGTCACCTGAGAAGATCACCATCGTATAGATCTTTATCCCCAGTTCAACTGGTCACGTGTTTCTGCAGCAATGACTTCATGAAAAGTTTGTAAGAATCAGAGACATGACAGAATTGCAGCGGACCGATCGAGAAAGTTTGAGTCCTATAATTTTATAAATACCTACAGATGAAAAAAGAAAGATGGAGGCTGGAGGATGTGTACTGATTCCAGAGAAATCAATAAGATCACAATCAGGTACAGATTCCCTTTGCCTAGAATTGAGGATTTGATGGACTGTTTGAGTTGTGCTAAATACTTTTCAAAGATAGATTTAAAAAGTGGATACCATCAGATCAGAATAAGAGAGGGTGATGAGTGGAAAACTACCTTTAAAATGAATGAAGGACTGTATGAATGGATGGTGATGCCTTTTTTGTTATCGAATGCACCAAAAACTTTTATGAGAATCATGAATGAAGTGTTGAAAGAATTCATTGGTAAATTTGTAATAGTAGGTCTGATGATAGTATATTTTCATAGAACAGAAGAATATCAAGTAACGTAATTGTACTTCAAGAAGACAAACAAGAGATCACGGATAAATTTGAAGAAATGTCATCAAGAAGAGAGCAAAATAAATATTAAGCCAAGTATGAGTCAGTATATCTTAAAAGGTTAAGGCACTGTGGAATGGCTCTTCACCAGGAATGTTTTTGAGGTAAGAAGTTTCCATGTGGACTTGTTAGTTTTTACAGAAATATAAGAAGTCTCAGAAGAATGCATGCACCCAACAATTAAGCCACGTCTAAGAGCAAATACCAGCCAGTACAAACAACAGCGTAAAGGTTTTTTAAGTCGTTGAAACAAAAGGCATAGAACCCGTTTTACCTCTTTTCCGACCCCCAACCAAGCTTCAAGGTAAAACCAGATGCCGTGGAGAGGCCAGCTGGTCGTGTTGAGGCCAGACATAGGCTCCCAGTCGAGCGTGAAAAGCTAAATGACACCAGAAGAAAGTATTCCTCTTATGAGAAGGAATTCTATGCAATTGTTCAAGCATTGAAGAAGTGGAGGCACTATTTGATGTCCAGAGAATTTGTATTGTATTCTGATAATCATGCTTTGCAGTATATTGTACAACAGCCCAAGTTGAAACATAAGCATGCTAAATGGGTTGAGTATCTCCAAAGTTTTAATTTTGTCTTGAAACATATAAGTGGCCAAGCCAATAAAGTAGCTGATGCTTTGAGTAGGAGACACATGCTTATGCAAGAAACTAATTTTGAAGTTGCAGGATTTGATTTTCTCAGGGAATTGTATAAAATAGATCCGGATTTTAAAGAAGCATTTGAGGCATGTAGTAACCCTGTCTTAACAGATAGAAGCCAGTGGCTGGATTATTTCCTGTAGGAGGACTTGTTATTCAGAAGAAGCTAACTATGTGTACCGAAATTTTCCATGAGAGAAAATTTGATCAAAGAGAAGCATAGTGGAGGACTTGCTGGACACTTTGGTACTGACAAGACTTATGAGCAGCTGAGTCATTTCTATTACTGGCCCAAGATGAGAGAAGAAGTGGATAAATTTGTGAAGAATTGCAAAATCTGCCAGTATGCAAAAGGAAGGAGCCAGAATGCAGGATTGTACACTCCCTTGCCTATTCCAGACAGGCCTTGGGACATGGTGAGTATGGATTTTGTTCTAGGATTACCCAAGACGCAGAGAGGGAATGATGCAGTATTTGTTGTGGTGGATAGATTCTCCAAAATGGCACATTTTATTCCATGTTATAGAACTAGTGATGCCACCCATGTTGCTAACTTTTTTTTCAAAGAAGTTGTTAGATTGCATGGGTTACCCAGGAGCATTGTTTCAGACAAAGACACCAGATTTGTGGGACACTTTTGGAGGACACTGTGGAAGAAACTTGGCACCAAACTGAGTTTCAGCTCAGCTTATCATCCCTAGACTGATGGACAGACTGAGGTAGTGAATAGAAGTCTGGGAAATTTATTGAGAAGTCTTTCAGGAGAGCATCCCAAGCAGTGGGATCATATTTTTCCCCAGGCAGAATATGCATATAATGACTCACCAAATAGAAGCACAGGGCAGAGCCCATTCCACATTTTTTATGGAATGCATCCCAGAGGAATATCAGAGTTAAGAGATCTGGGAAGGGCAGAGATAAGGAGTGCAGATGGTGAGGAATTTGCTTCAGAGATCCAGGCCATACACAAACAAGTGAAGCAACAATTACAAGACAGCAGCATCAAATACAAAAGCAGAGAAGACTTGAGCAGAAAGGAAGTTCATTTTGAAGTAGGAGATCAGGTTTTGGCACACTTAAGAAAGGAGAGGTTCCAAAAGAAGCAGTACAACAAGTTGAAGTACAAAAATATTGGGCCATGCAGGATACTTAGAAAGTTTTCTGCAAATGCTTATGAGATTGAATTGGCACCTGATGTTGGAATATCTCCCATTTTTAATTTTTCAAATTTGTACAAGTACGAAGATGATGGCGTAGAGGAAGGATCATCAAACAAGGAACAGATTGAGTGGAAATAGCAGCTACCTCCAGCACAACCATTGCAACCAGAGAAGATATTGGACAAAAGAGTGTTCAGAAGGACCAGAGGACTAGAGTACTTTCAGTACTTGATCAAATGGAAGGACAAGCCAGAGGAAGATTCCACTTGGATGATTGAAGGAATGTTACAGAGGATAGGTAGATCAGTGGAAGAGCTCACGGACAGGAGCCCATGAAGGAGATTGCCCTCGGGAGTCTGATGCATGGGCATTAGACACTAGCCAGCAATGTAGGAGGTTTTGTCCAAATGTTGTGGCTAGTAGGGTATGAAACATATGAATTGTAACAACTAGGTGTCAATACCTCAGCTGAATGTATTATTTAGATTAGTTAGAACTTGTAGGAGTCGAACAGTTAGGCTCGATCCAGCTATCAGTTCAGTTATTGAATAAATTGTAATTAGGCTTTTGGTTTCCTAAAACGGTCCTCATAGAGGAACCGAAGAGTCACACTATAATGTATATAAATTGAATCCTCAGATGCATTGAGCGAGAGAGAGCAAGGAGAAGAGAGATTATGTAATAAAATTTGCTCACAGTTGCTTCCAATTAAATAGTTTCTGTGCGCATTCACCATAGAGTAGTTCGAATCCTTAAGTGTGGGGAGATTGTTTAATTGTGAAGTGATGAACTCTGTGTATGAATAATTGAACTCCTGTGTGAATTCCACTTATCTCTGTCAGTTGTTTACCTTAAATTCATTCGAATAATCCCGGCGCATTCAAACCACTTGCAGGCGTTGTTTGTATAAATAATCTTGGTAATATTGGTGGATTTCCCGTATAAAGAAATAAATTTGTTTTATTAATAGAAGTCCGGAACCCGAGACTAAAACCTGAGTTAAAATACATAAAGGCGATCGCAACCTGACGTAACCTAGGTCAAGCCCTGTACCAAAAACCGGAAGTGCATTTCAAAAGTGGATTGCCCCATTTCGCACCGCTTTTGGTACGGAGGCGGTATTTCTAGGTCGAGGAGTGATTCCACAGAGGAATCGACACGTGGCAGAGTGACCGTTCAGAAAAACCACTTTCCTGTACTTTCACGCGTTAACGTTAGTACGAGGTCTCCGAGCGAAATGTGTACAGGCCATTGATTCAAGAGAAGGCCATCGGACGGTCTTCGCACGACGGAGATGCACGACATTTAACAAGGTACGACACAAACATTTGATTGGTCGGTTGACATAATGTGGGTTCTAGGGCAAGCGGTTATTACGAAATCATTTGTTTGTAAATGTTGACTATTAATATAAAGTTCGGAAGGTATAAACGTTGGAGCATTTAACTGAACCCCGCGATTGTATTGTGGGCCTGGCGGAGATATATAAATCTGAACTACGAAATTGGGAGATTAAGGTATAGGATTATGTTTAATAACTGTGAAAGTTGCGAAATATAGTTATCTATCAATTTCTTTGAAATTGATAGATCAACTTCATACAAAAGAGAAGGTAGACTATGGGGGAAAGGAACGAGGTTAAAAAGGGTTGGCTGACAGAGCCACGTTAATTGTGGACCAGCTCTCCTTGGAGCAGACTTTTAGTTTTTTTGTGTCATCAATTCTTAGATAATACATTTAGAAGAACAACATTAATGGCAAGGAGAGCAGAAACATAGGGTACCTAACCAGGGTAAATCCTATGCCAATATTCTGATGCAAGCCAGTAGAAACGAAGTGAAATGAATTAAAACATAGAGATAGGAAAACATCACCGTTGCTTCAGATCAGGATCCAAAGAAATGTGTTTGTCATATTAAATAGCAATACAAGTCAAGTACAACATTTCCAATAGCTGAATACTCAGTTTGAAAACATCTCCTTCAACCTATCTTACACTTTACACAGAGACTGTGTCTCAAAAGAAACTATTTGCAGTTCTCTGATAACTGATCAACAACCTTTACAATGAGTTTCTTGTGAATTTTATAGCTGAAGCGAAGCAGAGGAGGTAGGTGAGGAACTAAATGCGGTATTAAAATTTTGAAAAGAAAGAGGGCTGAAACCCATTCTGTTTAAATTCTGAGCATTCAATTCCTGTCACTCTTTGGATGGAAGAGTGGTCTTCTTCAGGCCTCTATTTACTTCGGTATGTCTCTTGATGTAATTTGATTTGCATGACCCTGTAGTACTTATGGTGAATAAAAAAAATGATAAATAATGATGCTAGGGTCTCCATACTATGAAACAAATGCTTTTGATAGTATTCTGGACTCTTGTTAGGGTGGATATTTCTTTAGGAGCACGGTGTAGAAAAAACTGGATGAACGCTTTGTCCTTTATGGAGGAAAAACATTCTGCCACCGTAGAAAAGCTGATATGCATTGATTTCTGCATGCTATACCTTCTGCGTGATCCCTGGGTCTTCAGTCTGGCACTTTGCCTCTAAATATTTGAACCTAAGGCTTATATATCTTCATTTGCGTGCCTCAAGCTCTCTACTGCTCCATTTATATCTTTGACTGTGAAATATGTGTTAATGGTGCCGGGACAGTTTCACAGAGTTAAACCCTGCTCTTTAAATGAAAATCCCGTTGTGGTACCTCTTTGGGCCTTTCTTCATGATCTCTGCCTCTGTACATGGTCTTTTCCTGTATTTTCTTTCACTGTGACAACGTGTGAAAATCATGGCGGCTTTCACCGCCTCAAAACCCTGCAAAACAGAAAACTTGTTATGAAATCCATGGATGGGGGTAATGGATGCAGTGCGGATGATGAACATGGCCGTGAAGCTGGTGAAATGATGGGACTGTGCTGGGAGATGGTGGAAAAATGCAGAGGAATGGTGGAGAAACGTTCTGGAGAAGGTTGGCGGAATGCAGAGCGAATTATACGTGAAAACCTTATAAACATCAACCTTTTGAACAAATACAGGCAATGGGATGGGCGAATGTATGGTGGATACACATGGGGGTGACGTGGTGGGGCCGGGCAACGACGGAAAAGTCAATAGCGGGAAAAAAAATCTGGACTGTCAGATCTCAAAGGAGATCGATGGTCCAAAATGCAGCGGAGGGCGACGAACGGTGGGCCAGGAGTACGGAGACCATGGGTCAACCTCTGCGCAGCTTCGGGGAGCGACAACCATTGGATGGGCTGTCCCAGATCTAATGGCTCATGGTGATATCGCTACGCATCCGCGGATGAACGATAACATTTAATGAGGTAGCGGTTTTGGAACAGTGTCGGAGCCACGTGTCGATTGCTGTATGGAATCGCTGGGCAAAGGGAAAATACCGCCCGGCCTCTAATAGCGGTGCGATGAAAACCAGGATGTTTTGGTATAGTGAACATGTCGGGGACCACCAGGACAGATGTACCACGAAATGTTGATCTACGGTTAAATAAACGGCGATGGCGTGGTCGGGGCGATGAACGAGGCAGACCACGGGCGCTGCAGAGCACGTGATAACCGTTCGATCAATACAGATCAATGGTTCAACTTTCGCCTGATACATATCTGATAAGCACTCTTATGGGCTAGCAGGTGGTTCTAGCGCCCAGGTCACGTGAGGGAAAACGGTTCTGGGGCTAGCTGAAGGGGCTAAGACCCATTTTCATGGAGAATATGGCCTTTTGGGCCATTTTAATGCAATTTGAGGGTCGAAAAGGGAAACGATAGGGAGAAGAAGATTGTTTAAGCCAAATAAAAAGTATTTGAAGGGTTTAAATAGGGTTTTGGGAGGATTAGAGGATTAATGAAGGAATTTCAGAAGGGGGGAAAAAGGGTGGAAAGGAAGCTTAAAAAAGGGGCAACAGAGTGAAATGGGATATTTTTGCAGGGGTACAAGGGGTAAAAATAGGTCCTTTGGACCACAACTTTGTAATCAGAGAGGTTCTATAATGGAAATCAACAGAGGGGACTTCATCACAGGGAAAAGGCACAACAGACTTCAAGGATGATGTGTTTTCAGAGGAAATGCATTCCTTGAAGACTCAAAAACTTTTTAGCCCCCTACTTTGCCTGTCAAAAATTTAGAGGGCGCTAACAGTGGCTCCACATGGGGATGGCTTCTTCTTGAAGGAGTCAAGAATTCAGAGGATAAATATTTGGTGTAGGCCAGATCCCTGCTGCTTGGCACATCCCTTTATTTCTTTAGATCAACTGCCACAAATCCTAAAAACATTATATCAGCAGAAACAGTCCCAAACAATCTACCTACCCAGACTACAATCCTAGCATTTTTATTTTAGGGTGAATTTCGACTAGCAGACCCTTTACATCATTTATTTCATAAAAAAAAAATAAACCTATTCTATTTCTACCCTTATAACTCCATGAGACCAGATTAGACTGTTGATCTCATATGCTTCTCTACCTACACTACTATCTGCTAGGATTAGACTATCTAGCAGATTTCTTCTCTACATTCTAAGACAAAAATTGAAAACAGTCAAGCCAGGATTAGACTGTCTGACTCACTGGACCTTGCAGAAATTAAAACAACTAACTACATGCTCACAGGTTGAGCTTATTTGAGATTTTCCTACCTACCCTACTCTAACTAGAATATTCACAAGTCTAGCTTACAAACATTGTCTTCCAATGCAACCAATCCATCAAATGATCCCATGACCGGTATTTCTTTCTCAATGCCTTGAGCAGGCTGGATAGGCAGGGCAACTCCCACTCTTTTTGTCCAATAACAATAGCTTTGAAAAATTTGCTTTCTGTTAGCAACACGCTGCTCAAAAAGACCTTTGATCCTTCTTCAAATGTGTGCAGGTAATGTACATAAGGATCATGAAACGATACCTAGTTATGAATATATAGTAGGCAAGCTTCAACCAGGATTTCCTCTTCTTCCGCTGGATCAAGAATAAGACTCTCTTGAGAAAGATAATCTCCCTCATCTTCTTCATTTTCCGAACTGGAGGACTCATCATATATGGCAGTGTTGTCCTCTTGGAGCTCTGATGTATTGTGCTCTGAGGTGCTGAGCTCTGTGGAAAGATCCATGTATTCTTGAGCAGGGGTTTGATCTATTTCTTCCTCTTCTTCAAGAGAAAAATCCCTATTTTTAGTCTGCTTAAAAATTGCTTCCTTGTTTTCCTCTTCATCTTCTGAGATGAAAGGCTACTGACCTATAATCATGTGAAAACCATTGCTGATGAGTTGTAATGGAGTGAAGCAAAGATCTAGGGATCCTTCACCCTCTTCTGCACTCTTAAAGATTTCTTCATCAGTATCATAAATAACATGCATTGGCTCATTACTCTCTGGAAGTAACTGGAACTAATTTTCCTCCCATAAATCTACTAATGATGACCCTGCAAGATCTTCTTCTGTTTGGAGAACATCATCATCAGATAGATCAAAAATAGGAAAATCATGAATGTAAGTAATGCTACCAATCAGACATACTAGATTATCAATAGATTTTTCTTCATTCTGATTTACATGTGAGATTTCCAACTCTATACAACAAAGCTCATTAGATGAATGGGCCAGGATGTCTGATCTGCAAAACAATTCAGAGGCTGGCTATCTATTGATGATCTGATCTATTTCTTCTTCTGTCAAAGGGGAAGATGGTCTTGTGTTCCTTTGTGCAGAAGTGCAGTAGCTCTCTGTTTCCTCTGAAGACTGGTTTTGAGGCAGGATGTCATCTTGAGCCTCAACTATAAGGGATGATAAATCAACATCTGAGTTTTCAGGAATATCTTGAAGAATGTCTACAGTCTCTTGACTGTTTTCTTCCTCAGCTGATTCATCTATGTTCTTGTGATAGCTAGGATGCATATGAAAATATTGAATGGCTGTTAATAGATCTTCAGGAGGCATGTTAAACAAATCCTCATCAATACCCAACAGATACTGTATGATATTCTGAGATTGATCACAAAAATCCCATGATAAGGATGGAGAGTTTCCTTTATAATTCTTGTAAAATACTTGGTGCATGTCCCTTAAAGAAAACAAACTCTGAGGTTCTAACCATTCATACCAGACCCTAGCTTTTCCTTCTAATGTTGCCATGAACACTTTCATTAGGCAGTCTTCATGCCATTCAACTTTAAATCTCCACAGATTTATATGAAACTTTATGAGATGTAGCAAGGGGTCCTCAATGTTTTCACCCTGAAAGATAGGCAGGTTTTTTAACCAGTCCACTTCAGGAATTTTGTGTGGGAATCCATCTCCCTGTTCATTGGGGCATATCTTCTCTGTATGCATGGAAGCATGTCTGTAAACCAGAAAGAGGTCACTGTATCTTCTCAACCAGTTCAAAGTCTTCTACTAGTGGAGTCATTAGGTCTTTGGATCATAGGGAGTGTGGAGTCGCCAGGTGGAAAGGTTTAGGATGTTTTTGGAGGGTACACTGTCCACCACAGTGCTTGTGAAATATCCCTTTTCAGAGATATCTTCAAAACATAGCAAACTCTAACCAGAGACTAACTGGGAGGGCTTTTACTAGATGTGTCACCTCTGAAAGAGTGTGAGATCTGGAGGCTACCTGGCCCTTTCCAGACTCTGTCCAAGAGTATGGGAAACACAACAAATGGTACAGAGGTTTATGTGTGAATAGGAATGTTTAAATTCCAACCTAACCAGAGATTGTAGGTTTCTGAAGTTCTTAGAATGTAGTAGGATGGAAAGTATTTTAGAAATTCCCCAGCGGAGTCGCCATTATGTTGGGGTTCCCATGTTTTGGCCAGACTGGCAAGACCAAAAGATGAGACAACATCAAACCACTTTCAGACCTTAGGATCTAGCCCTCCTAGGTCTAGAGAGGGATCTCTCTATAATAGTCAAAGTATATTTGTCTTTGAAGCTCAAATGTTAAGATGTTAGGCTAGTTATAGGCACAAGGTTTATTTGATTTTATTTGATTTGGTTGCTGGTTATCAGGAAGGAAGGGTTCAATGTAAGACAAGGATGAGCAAAGAGGAAAGAGGCAGAGGTGAAGTATTCTAGGAAATCTTCAAAACCATTGGGAAATGGAGTCAGGAAAGGATTTTCTTGCTAACCAATAGGTAGGATTTCAATTGGGCTAGTCATCTAAAACATAGGATATTTAAAGATGATTGTGTGATATGGAAAGTAGAAGGGGAGGAGGTAACACAGATTCAGAGCACAAAGTTAAAGATCAGCTGGTCGCACAAGGATCCTAGTGGACAGGGCTAACTCTAATCCCCAGTGTTCCCAAATCTTCCAACTAAATCCTTAACAAGAAACATCTAAGAACTGAATTCATTTAATTCATACATCACAGAGTAGGCAATAACATCCACTACACTGGTTAAACCAACTGAAATCAATTCTTAGATAATACATTCAGAAGAACAACATTAATGGCAAGGAGAGCAAAAACATAGGGTACCTAACCAGGGTAAACCCTATGCCAATATTCTGATGCAAGCCAGTAGAAACGAAGTGAAATGAATTAAAACACAGAGATAGGAAAACATCACCGCTGATTTAGATCAGGATCCAAAGAAATGTGCTTGTCATATTAAATAGAAATACCAGTCAAGTACAACATTGCAAATAGCTGAATACTCAGTCTGAAAACATATCCTTCAACCTATCTTACACTTTACACAAAGATCGTGTCTCAAAAGAAACTACTTGCAGTTCTCTGATAACTGATCAACAACCTTTACAATGAGTTTCTTGTGAATTTTATAGCTGAAGGGAAGCAGAGGAGGTAGGTGAGGAACTAAATGCAGTATTAAACTTCTGAAAAGAAAGAGGGCCAAAATCCATTCTATTTAAATTCTGAGCATTCAATTCCTATCACTCTTTGGACGGAAGAGTGGTCTTCTTCAGGCCTCCATTTACTTCGGTATGTCTCTTGATGTACTTTGATCTGCATGACCCTATAGTAATTTTGGTGAATAAAAAAATGATAAATAATGATGCTAGGGTCTCCATACTATGAAAAAAATTATTCTGATAGTATTCTGGACTGTTGTCAGGGTGGATATTTCTTTAGGAGCACAGTGCAGAAAAAAATGCATGGGCACTTTTTCCTTTATGGAGGAAAAAGATTCTGCCACTGTAGAAACGCTTATATGCATTGATTTCTGCATGCTGTACCTTCTGCGCGATCCCTGGGTCTTCAATCTGGCACTTTTCCTCTAAATCTTTGAACCTAAGGCTTATATATCTTCATTTGCGTGCCTTAAGCTCTCTGCTGCTCCATTTATATCTCTGACTATGAAATCTGTGTGTTAATGGCGCCGGGACAGTTTCACAGAGTTAAACCTTGCTATTTAAATGAAAATACCGTTGTGGTACCTCTTCAGGCCTTTCTTCATGATCTCTTCCTCTGTACATGGTATTTTCCTGTATTTTCAGTCACTGTGACAGCGTGTGCAAATCATGGCAGATTTCACCACCTCAAAACCCTGCAAAACAGAAAAATTGTTATGAAATCCATTGATGGGGGTAATGGATGCAGTGCAGATGATGAACATGGCCGTGCAGCTAGAGAAATGATGGGAATGTGCCGGGAGATGGCGGAAAAATGCAGAGGAATGGTGGAGAAACGCTCTGGAGAAGGTTGGCGGAATGCAAAGTGAATTATACGTGAAAACCTTATAAACATCGACCTTTTGAACAAATACATGTAATGGGATGGGCGAATGTATGGTGGATACACGTGGGGGTGACGTGGCAAGGACAAGCGACAATGGAAAAGTCAACAGCAGGAAAACAAATCTAGACCGTCAGATATCAAAGGAGATTAACGGTCGAAAATGTAGCGGAGGGCGACGAACGGTGGGCTAGGAGTACGAAGACCATGGGTTAACATCTGCGCAGCTTCGGGGAGTGAAAACTGTTGGATGGGCTGCCCCAGATCTAACGGCTCATGGTGATATCGCTACGCATCCATGGAAAAACGATGACGTGCGATGAGGTAGCTGTTTTGGAACAGTGTCGGAGCCACATGTCGATTGCTGTATGGAATCGATGGGCAAAGGGAAAATACCGCCCGACCTCTAATAGCAGTGCGATGAAAACCGGGCTGTTTTGGTACAGTGAACGTGGCGGGGACCACTGGGATGGATGTACCATGGACCGTTGATCTGCGGTTAAATAAATGACAATGGCGCGGTCGGGGCGATGAATGGGGTAGACCACGGGCGCTGCAGAGCACGCGATAACCGTTTGATCAATACAGATCGACGGTTCAAATTTCGCCCGATACATATATGATAGGCACTCTTATGGGCTGGCAGGTGGTTCTAGCGCCCGGGTCACGTGAGGGAAAACGGTTCTGGCGCTATTTGAAGGGGCTAAGACCCATATTCATGGAGAATATGGCCTTTTGGGCCATTTTAATGCAATTTGAGGGTGGAAAAGGGAAATGATAGGGAGAAGAGGACTGTTTAAGCCAAATAAAAAGATTTGAAGGGTTTAAACAGGGTTTTGGGAGGATTAGAGGATTAATGAAGGAATTTTAGAAGGGGGGAAAAAGGGTGGAAAGGAAGCTTAAAAAAGGGGCAAGAGAGTGAAATGGGATATTTTTGCAGAGGTACACGGGGTAAAAATAGGTCCTTTGGAGCATAGCTTTGTAATCAGAGAGGTTCTATAATGGAAATCAGTAGAGGAGACTTCATCAAAGGGAAAAGGCATAGGAGACTTCAAAGATGATGTGTTTTCAGAGGAAATGCATTCCTTGAAGACTCAAAAACTTTTTAGCCCCCTACTTTGCCTGTCAAAAATTTACAGGGGGCTAACACATTTCATCAATTATTATGATGCATCGTGAATTGTTATGACTAACTGAGGATGAATGTTTGGAAATTATCTATGGTATTTTTGTTGTCTTTCCAGATGCCGTTTGTAGCACAAAATATCCCAAGCACGAGGCATACAGGAGAAATTAAGGGTGTGTTGTTACAGTGAGATTTTTACACCATGATGATGTTACACTATGCTGTTATAGACCCGCTGGTGAACTGCTATTACAACTGTATCGCTGATTGGATTTTGTCAAATTTTGATGCTGACCTGTCCTCTAGCTATTACGCTATAGTTGTGATTTATCGTGATAGCTGTAGAAGTTATTAAATATTTTATTTTTGGATAACAACCTCTTGATGGTTTTGATTGTAATATATAATTTTCCAGTCAGGATTTTATTAAGAAGTGGTTATAACCATATGCATTCTATTTTGATCAGCATGAAAATCATAAGATTCTCATGACTGATCCATCCATCATTTTTCTAATATGTAACCACTATATGGTTCTCGGCCCTTGAGGTCGAAAAGTTAGCGGAGAACAAAATTACTTTGGCTCTATAATTTTTCTTATATTAATACAGATTATCCTGTTATGGCTATTACATGCATTATTCAATTTAGTTTCCATTAATTCTTTCTCTACCTGTTCCCTGCCAGGGAGGAAGGGCCCTCCTCTTTAGCAGGGATTGCAGTGATTAAGGTAGTTGTGTATATGTGTTTGTATTTTGTTTATGTGCCAGTGGAAATGTTGTTGCTGTTGTTTCAGCTGTGAATATATCTTCTTCAATTCCAATATTTTATATGTTGTTACACATATGAGATCAAAGATACTAGCTGGATAATTGTTGTGCGGTGCTCTAGAACCAATTAATTGAGGTGTGATTAAAGTCTTGTAGATCATTTTATTTCTTCATGAGTGATTTCCTTCCAACATTTACTTCAACAACGATTTCCTTTATTTGGGTTTGCTTTTGGTTTGATGTATCGACACAGACAGTGTGGCTGTCATTGAAATAAAAGATGTCCCTGGAATGATAATTTATGTGTACTATTTAGTCATTTAAAAATGATTAATACAACCCAACAAATGGGTCTCTCCATTGGTGATAGTCTTGAAAAATGATGGGAGGTGGTGCATTTGCATTGATTACATAGAATTGAATAAGGCCACTCTCAAGGATTAATTTCCCCTTCCTTTTATTGATTAGGTGTTGGATACACTTGCCGATAAAAAGTAATTTTCATTTTTAGATGGCTTTAGTGGTTACAACCAAATACAAATTGCACCTGAGGATTAAGACAATACTACCTTCACATGTCCATGGGGGATATTCTCCTACTGAGTGCTTCCCTTTGGGATGTGTAATGCTCCAGTTACCTTTCAAAGGGTTGTTTTGGCTATTTTTGCTGACCTCGAGTGCGTGGAAATTTACATGGATGCCTTTTCAGTATTTGGTGGTTCATTCCAAGGAGCCCTCAAAAACTTAGAAAAAATGTATTTTCGTTGCCAAGAAGCTCACCTTGCTTTGAGTGATAAAAAATGTACATTAATGTGAAAATCAGGAGTATTTCTTTGTCATCTTATTTCTATCAAAGTTATCTAGGTAGACCTTGTTAAAATATAGGTTATTGTACGTCTTCCTGCACCCAAAACATAAAGGGAAGTGAGGGGATTCCTAGGACATGTAGGCTATTGCTGATGATTCATTGAGCATTTTTCAAGGATAGCTACCCCAATTTTTTGATTGTTGGCTAAGGATAATGAGTTCTCTTGGACTACGGCTTGCCAACAAGACTTTGAGGTATTGAAGGAAAAACTAGTGTAGGCACCAGTTTTGCGAGGACCTAACTAGTCCCTTCCATTTCATATTTCCTTCGATGCCTTGGATACTCCTATTGGCACAAATATAGGACAAGAAGAGAACCGAAAATCCTATTTTATTTACTTCATCAATAAAAAATTGTCATCTGCTGAATTAAATTACACAGTAACCGAAAAAGTGTTTTTAGCCATAATTTTTGCTATTAATAAATTCATGCACTATATTATAGGATAGAAAGTATTTTTACATACAGATCATTATGCCATAAAATATTTAATGAATAAACCATTGAATAGTGGTAGAGTGACTAGGTGGTTACTTTTATTACAGGAATTTAATGTACTATTATTGATAGACCAGGAAAATCTAATGTTGTGGTTGATTACGTTTCTAGATTAAATAATCCCAGTGAAGAAATTCCTGTAAATGTGATTTCCTTAATGAACATATTTTTTCTGTGTCAACAAGTTCCCCATGGTTTGCTGACATAGCCAATTATTTCGTCACAAGAAAAAAACAACCTCACTTATCTTCTCATGAAAAGCGAAATATCATCCAAAAAAGTGCTTCATACTCCTGGATCTAAGGAGACCTCTTTTACACGAGTCCAGATCTTATCATTCGTAGATATGTAAGAGAGGAAGAAGTGTTTGAGATTTTGAAATCTAATCATGATGAACCTTGTGGGGGGAATTTTGATGAAAAATTAACTACATATAATATCTTGCGAGTTGGCTATTTTTGGCCTTCCTTATCCAAGGATGCCAAACAATATGCCAAGCGATGTGATAACTGTCTGTGAATGGGCCAACTTGTCGAAGCGAGTGAAATTGTTTTGTGTCCTTAGTTTATGATTGAACCCTTTGAAAAATGAGCCATTCATTTCGTAGGACCAATAAATCCAACATATTTAAACAAAAAGAATATTTTGGTTTGTACAGATTTTGTGACAAAATGGGTAAAGGCTAAAGAAGTTTCTTTCGCTACTAAAAACTTTGTTGTTGAATTTTTGTTTACTAAAATTTTTACTAGGTTTGGTGTTCCTAGAGAGTTTGTGACTGAAAATGGACCACAATTTTTTTCTAATATGGTTTAAGGTGTTATGGATCAATATAAAATTCGGAACAAGAAACAAACACCCCATCACCCACAAGAAAAAGACCAGGTGGAATCTACCAATAAGCTAATCGAACCCATCCTCACCAAAATAATAAATATGCATAAGAAGGATTGGACTAGCAGGTTACCTAAAGCTTTATGGGCTTATCGAACCACTTGGAGGAATAGCATAGGTCATACACCTTATGAGCTGGTGTACATGAAGAAAGTCGTGTTGCCAATTGAATTCCAGATAAAGACCTTTCGAACAAAAATACAAGTGGGACTGAATCTCTCAGAAGCACAATAGAAGTGTCTATTGCAGCTAAATAAGTTGGATGAATTCATAAGAGACGATGTTCAACAGAATGTGTTAGTGCAACAACAACGGAGGAAATGGCATGACAAGTTGATAAAAAAGAAGCAGTTCCAACTAGGTGATTGGGTACTCCTTTATGACTCTAAATTTAATCATTTTAAAGGGAAATTTCATACACGTTGTATGGGACCTTATGAGGTGATTAAAATTTTTGAGAATGGGGCATTAGAAATTAAAACTATTGATGTATGAGAATTAGTATTTATTGTGAATGGACATAGACTTAAAGATTATTTTCAGCCCCTTATAGAGGAATATTTGACGCGACAAGTACAACAAAAATTTTAGTTAATGATGGTAGGTGGACATGCCAACCTATTACAAGTTTGATCTCTCCTTTTCAAATAAATAAACAATTGGAAAACAAATTATAAAAAGAAAAATAAAATTAATAAAAAATGACAAAAATTAAAAAGAAAAATCTCTTACTTGTGGTTGTGAAAATCAGTTTGCTGGCATGATCACAGAAGGATCAGCCTCAAAACCAACATGCTATCATGTGGATCAATCTCTAATAAAATGGGAATGATTCTTGATCTTCATAAATGATAGTTTTCTCCGAGAAGAAGAAGGTTTGTGAAAGTTTTGGTGCAGCATAATGATTAGAGGAACCAAGCCCTTAACCAAATTCAAGACAGCTGACATGGAAGATATTGTGCAAGTAACACTCAATTCCTACTGTAGTTATTTTTGGTTTAGCACTATCTGGCAGAAATTTGAGTTGAAATTATTCCCTTCTTCTTATTCCCTTTTTTGTAATTTTCCTCTAGAAATTTTTCTTTTTTCCTTTTAAGATTGTCCCTCCCTTTCTTCAAAAAGAAATTTTCCCATCCTATTTCATTTTCACCCTCTTTTTCCCTGGAAATTTTTTTCCCTGTCCCTTTTATTTTTTCCTCCAGTTGGATTGGTCTGACTCTTGAATTTCCTTGATGATTTCCTTCCCTTTCTAAAAATTTTACCCCTATTCCGCTTCTTTCTTTCCTGATTAACTTGATTGTAGAATCTGATGCGAATAATGACACCAGGAACTAGAAAATAAAACTCTTATCAAATTATGCAAATATTTTAGATCCAACCTGTATATTATTTAATAAATTCTTTGAGAAACCTTGTTATAGAAGACCGCAACACGCTTGAGTGTAGGAATATGTATTTCAATACATGAATTGCAATGTTCCTTAGAGAAAGAATCTAGATTTCAGTGTAGAAACCAGAATTCCTTGGTACATGAATACACAATACAGTGTAGGGATATAAGCCCAAGTGCAGGAATATGTGTTAATGCAGAAAGGATGGTTCTAGTACACGAACTATGTCATAAGCATGAATGGATGCACTGCTAGAATGAAGAAATGAAATAATTTTTAGAAACTATATATATATCTGATTATATTTTTATTTTTATCCTTGCTTGAGAGGAATGATATTTAAAAAAATGTGTGGAGACATAATAAACTTAAACCTTATTTTAAATTAAGTATTATGTACACCCTATTAGAAGTCATTATGTGATTGGGATATGTGTGAAATCCTTTCGTATCAAAGTAAAACCTCCTAACCCCTGATCAATCATCAATGATTGCATCGATATCATATAATACATTGCGTTTTTGAAAACAATCCTTCCCATAACCGCCACCTGTACCTATAAATATTACTCCATTTACATTTAGATCATACACAATCCGCATCCTTTCAAAGACCGAATATTTGTGGTAACATTACCATTTAGATCACCGATATGAATAGAAGGACGTTGTATGTGAAACTAGAATTGGAAATTGTTAAAACCTTCTAAGACATATCCCCAAAGTTTTTGACTTGGCACTCGTAAGATTTGTAAAAATGTAGTGTAATATCTGAGGAATCATGGCGCTGGTTCATCTCAAACCCTAGTCTGTAAAGGAGTTGGAAAGAACAGTGGAGTATAAGGACAGTCTACCCTTGTTGCAGGAGATGGGATTCCTTCCCTTCCTACTCAGATTTGATGGGCATAACTCTGTTGTCACACATGAATTTTCTTGCACATTCGATGGGGAAACAACTAAATTCAGGTTATTGGAATTTCGGGTGACAAAACATTCCCTCTCCCAAGCCATAGGATTAGCAACTACATGAGAAAAATGGTTCAAAAAGGGGGAGGTTGATAAAGGAGCTTGGTGCCGGTTTTTTCTGGAACAAGATAAGAAGATAGACTAAAATTGGGCTTCCAAGGAATGCCATGGTGGAGAAATGAAAGCACTTGCTATATATTTTGTAGAAAATCCTCACCTATGAAGAGAGGTATTCGCTTAATTACATGTACCATATCCACATTTGCTTCAATTTGAATCGGGTAAGTCAATCAAATTCCCTCATTTCTTTTTAAAAATCCGAGAGAAGATTTCTAAATTTGTATAAAATATTCAGGGAAATGAAGTAGGGCATAAGTTATGTCACTATGGACATATTACAATGTTAATTAAGAAATAATTAGAAGGAAAGGGAATGACATCGAAGGAATTTTTGAAATCATTTCGAAAGGAAGTCACTGTGAAGAAATCAATGAAAAGAAACAAGGTTTTTGAGGCAGATTCCAGCCAAAAGAAGAAGTCATAAACCACTAAGGCTGGTAAAAATGTGAAGACAAAAGCCAAGAAACCCCAGTCTAGGAAGTTGACACCTGAGAAGGAGTAGAAGCCCGTGAACAAGACCCCTGGTCGCTCAAATAGATTGACCAGGAGTTCCCTGAAGAAACAATGTTCCTTCTCAAAGGGAGACCCTGCTACATCAACCACCCTGATAAATATTGATGACTCAGAGGAATGTGCCCCTTAAATAGACTCTCATGCAGAGAACCCTCCTCCTAATTCACCAGTATGAGAAAACCTTTCTCTTTTAGCAGATTACACAGCTGGTCTAGTGTTTAGTACAAGTTATGTGGAAGGGGAAAATGATATCCCTTTGAAAATTTTGATTAAAAGAACCAAGAAAAGAAAGATAGCCGATACACATGATGCAAGCCTAGTTAAGGAGCCGAAAATAGACAAGAATGAGGATACTATTACTGAGAGCCTTGAAACAAAATGTAAGGAAATCCCTGATGATGTTGGTATTTGTTTTGAATCAGTTGTTTAAGGGAACCCAATACAGGAAGAAACTAGGGAGGAAGACCCTTCTTTTTATATGCGTATTCAAATTGAGGAATTAAACCAACGAATTTTTAGGCTTGAAGTGTTAAATCAGTCTGAGAAGAGCAGGAATTCAGAGTTGATGAAATAATTGCAGGAAAGGAAACATCAGGAGAAAATATGGAAGTTCTTCCCATCCAAGTGCAACATTTTCCTCAGGAAAGTGGTGAAACATCTCAAGAAAGGTAGCAGTGAAAAATCAAGAACAGTAAGAACAAGAATTAGCATTCAAATTGAAGATTAAGGAAAATTTTTCCATGTTGTTTTTTCAAAAGGTTAGTAAAGTTGTGTGAGGACACACAACAAGTTGAGGTTGGGGGGATGTTGGTTGCAAAAATACCCCTATTTTACCGCTAATTCCACCATATCCACACTATCCAAATCCTCTATTTCACAAATGGAACCTAACCCTTGCACCCATTCATGTACTCCTTCATGACTTTGAAAGCATAGGTTACATAAGCTTATTATTAATTAAAAAGGATAAAATTGTTTATTTGTATTTGTAACTTATGATTCTTTCCTAAAGAGCATGGTAAAATAGAGGTTTTAATTTCTATGAAGATGGTTGGTGTAGGATTTTTCTAGTACTGTTCGCCATTCCTGTACTCAAGGGAAAAATGATAGTATTATTATGAATAATCATTATAGCTCAATGACCGACACACACTCCTTGGTAAAGAACCAAATTTTCACTTTGATTAGGCTCGAGAATTGAGGAGAATGTGGGAAGAAGGAGATTGGGGTTTTGACCAACACCCACGATTCAGCCTCTACTAATATCTGAGAGCCTAAAGTTACATATTTTGTTTCTTTTCTGTTGTGGCCAAAAGTATAGTATTATATTTAATAGGATTTCTCAGATAGATTAGGTAGCGATACTCTAGAGAATTTTTGCACTATGATTTTGTATCGCCCCTTTTATGCGCTGGATCCAAGATCTATTGATGTATATTTTCATTTATTGAAGTTAATAGAAGGAGCCATGCCAGTTTATCTATGCCAGTTTATCTATCTCTGGCTTTGAATCTCATGTCAATTAGTTACGTGTACATTTGATTTATTTGCTTTCGTAAAGGGAAACGATATTGTTGGCTAGGGCCCAACCAACCTAGCTCATTCTCCCTCTATTTATAAGAGTGTGTTAAGTATTTCATATGAAGATTCGGAGAAAAATGTTATTTCGTTTATGTATCTAAATCTACAAATTTACATTTTCTTTATGAACAATGTGTTACTCGGGTCTGAGTTTTGGAAGTTTGATTTTATTCGCATCTATTCAAGAATGATGTAGTATTTCATTCGTTTAATTTATGCACTATGTGGATTTCATTTCCTTTATAAAAGTGTGTTTTTTGATTTAACTTCACAAATATGTTTCACTGTGATAAGCATAGTTTATCTCAAGCAAGAACATTCTATTTCTGCAAGTTATTTTATTTCTAGTATGCAACAATGTGTTTCACTCCCAAGAACTAGCTTATACTTCCAGAAAGTGTGTACCACGTAGGGATTGGATTATTTGGTTTATTTACATTTCTTGTGCATTGATGAAACCATGTTCACACAATAGAGTATGTACCTTTACCATCTCTCTTGTGGAAACAACTAAGATCTATTGTAGAGACTCTTGATTTGATATATTTACCTTAAAAGGATAAAAATCTTGTTCATACTATGACAACACTCTAAGGGATGCTCTGTATCGTAGAATAAACACTTATCTCTTCATAAGGAAACTCTCTTATGACATAATTCTCTTTCAATTCTTACAATGTTTTTATTTATCGAATGAGTGAATAATGAGAATTATGTTGTTTTGAATGGTTCATTTACGATTTTGTAGTTTGCTCTGATTTATATTTAATTGATTTACAATTGGAACTCTTTAATTTTATTCAAGTGATTAGGAATAGTAAAAACATTCAGTGCATGAACCGAATCCATTTCTGGTATAGGAACATCACTTTAGTATAGGAATATCGTTCTAGTGGAGGAACTTTGTTCCAGTACAGGAACATTGTTGTGGTGCAGGAACGTTGGTCTAGTCCAGGAATGGTAGACTTTAACAGAGACAAGAATCACTATCAATCTAATTATTTCCTCTGTCTCTTAATGCAATGATACTTAGTCAGTGAGTCACACATATTTGCTGTCTCTTCTTTCATTTACCAAGATTTTTTTGTGCTAATTTAAGCTCCTTTCATTTGATTCTTGCAAGTATTTCCTTTTATTAATTCCAGTACCAGAATTCCTTTGGTGTTATATGCTTTCCATTCTTTTGATTCCACAAATGTAATTAGAAGGATAGAAGTAGAGTTAATGGAAGTTTACACCATTATTCTTGGCATTTCCTGTCCTATGCCTCGAAGCTTATGAAGCCCTATATTGAAAATTAAGTGTTGAAGGAGTTTGTCTAGTTAAAAGTCTGGCACCCAATAGAGTGTTGTCTAGGGGTTCATAAGAAAATCACTGCCTTTTGGTGAATTAAATTAATTCTAAAATGCACAAACAAGTGGATAAATAGTTTTAAAAACATGTTTATTTGGATATCTTAAATAAATTTATTTAATTAAATAAATAAATAGTTTGACAAATTTTATTATTAAAATTTGGGAAAAAACCAAAATATGTAAATGATATATGCAGACTGAAGATAAAGCCTTTATTCTACTTCATCTGCATTTCGATATGTTTTCATTGCACAAATTGAAATGTGAAGCATAATTGTTTCATCATTAAAATAATGTAAGCATAATTACAAAAGCAATTTTTGAAGATAAATTAATTACTAGATTTGTTTTGCACATCAGGGTTTGGACTCGTGGAGAATGGACGCTTGCTAAGGTGTTCGTGCTGTTGTGCAGGTCGCGAGTTTGAGTCTCAGATAGCTTGAGGGCCATTATGGCAAGTGTGGTGGTTCCTCCTAGGTTTATAGGGGTAGCCAACGAGATTCAACCCCCTGTCACACGAGTACAATACTGTTGCAGTTTCCGATTCTCTTAACACAAAAACAAAAAATTACTAGATTTTTTTTACCAATAAAATAATTATTGACGGACAAGAAATGTGTATCGAATAACATAAAAATTGATGATTTGAAATTCACAGAAATAAATGTATGGATGAATAATTTGATTTTCAATATTTTTATTCTATTTTTGTGGAATTTTATCTATTTTGCAGAGTTGAGTGGTCTTTTATCTATTATGCAGATCTTTTATGGTTGTGTGGGGATCTGCACCTCCGTACTTATTTTTTGTCAAGTTTCAATATTAAATATTGGCACCAAAAATTATATAATTATAACTATTCAAGCTATAGTAGGCATCAACACAAATGCACTTAATATTCACATTACTATAACTTTTTATGTGCCAAACTTTAATAAACTAAATATTCTAATTAATTGATTGATATGTAACATGTGGAAAATGTATGCATAGATACGAGACATTACGGGGTAAATTTATGTTCCTTTCTATGCATAACCATTTTTTCGCACAACATTTCTTCCTCACATGCATTAATAAGCGAAAACTTCCAATTATTTGATTAATTTGTTTCCCAGAAAAAATAGAAACTAAAAAAATTAATTTTAATTCTAAATTCATTTTTATTAAGGTATGTTCAAGGAATTCCTATGTATGGGATACTTATGTTAATGGCTCGATAATTTAACTATCCCTCACTATGCACTAATACAGCAAGCCTCCTTTCCTAAAATTCTCATGGATTCGAAAGGTCAAAGATATACATTAATCGATAAAATGCAGTAAGAAAGCATGCCCATATTGGGATTTTAATTTCCCATAATAGTATATATTTATTATGCAGTTTACCTCTTGTTAATCATTCCCAAATCCAAATTTAATATATTTCCCCACATAATGGTTTGACCTCTTCATTATAAAAATCAAATGGTTCATCTTGATTTTGAAATATATTCTTTGGAATATGAACTTCTAGCAAAGTACATAGAAAAGCTAAGCTATGAGGATAATAAGCTCTATTTTGGTGAATGGATAAAATTTGTGTGGTGATTGCAGTATAAATATTATGCGGGAGTGCACTAGAAAGTGTGCATAGAGAATGTTCGTGCAAAGAAAGGAACACAAATAGCTTCACACATGCTACCTTCACACACACATTCTCCGCACAACAAAATCTCTCGTATTTATGTGTGAAGTAAAAAAAATTCAAACTTAGATATTGGACAATATTTATATTTATATGTGTAAGTCAAAATTTTAAGTTTTACATATAAAAGGATTTAAGTATGATAAATGGTTAACTATTGTAATTAATTGGTTTGAATTTGTAAATTGATCAAACTTCAATGCAAATTGATATCTCCTACACACCATTTGGGTGACTGGGCATGTTTAACACCATTACTGTGCTCCAAGAAAACATGCATCATTTACAATGTAAATTATATTTGCAATGTTAAATTTTAGAAACTACTAATGTCTAATAGATTTAGAGTAGTAAACTTTTGCAATTTGATTTTCAAATCTATGTTTTTTCATAGGGCGCATTATTTTAATAATTAATATTACCCTATATACCTTATGTCTTTATCTTGTGTGAAAGCTTTCTCATTGTGCATAATGTGGAGTTGTAGGCATAACTTCATACAATGATCTTCGTATATTGGAGAGCAACAAAAAAACTTGTTGTAAAGATAATAGTTTTGAAAAGCTAGTTTTTAGCTTAATGTGAATCGACAAAAACCATATTGAGTCAAGATATGGAATTTCATCACAAATACAATTATTAGTTTATACTTGTTCGTCATCTGATATACACATAAAATAAACTTTTCATGCCAAAAACATTAACAAGCCAAAATTGATACTTAATTGGTTTATATGTAGTGTGCTCCACATACCCGTTCTCTTGGACAACACTTCTTCCTCACACAGATTAAAAACATAGTTAATTTAATATTGGATAATAGGTGTTCAATTAACAATGTGAAATCACTAATGCACTTAGTATTCAGAAAATGTCGATACCAAGGTTTGTTTACTCTATTTTGATAGCAAAAAATTGACTGATAGAAAAATAATCTAACATAGTAAATGTCGTGAAGACACATTGGTTCATTGAATCAATGTCAAAAAGACTTGTGTGTATTTGTAGGAGATAATTATTTAATCAAAATTGAATGAGTTTTAGGATAAAAATAAAATGTATGTTGATATATATTTCTAAGGTATTAAAAATCGAGCAATTATGTAACACAATCCTATGAAATGGTCTATCTCGAGTGGGAATTTAAGAAAATGGATATGCTTTAAAGTAACTAATTTTGGAACATTTTTTGTGATTTCAGGTCAAGAAAATTAGTACTATCCACATTGATGATGATCATTGGTTAATGAATACCATTAAGATCAACGATAGTTAAATGTTCTTTCAGAAATTTGATGTCAATTTGTAATTTAGATGACTTATTGCTTTTAACGCATTATATGTAGGCCTATTGGCTATGCACTGGTTTCTTATAGCTCTGAGAAAGTGATTTTCCATTGTTCATCTTGTTGTATACCCGTTAGCATTGAACTTGCTTCTAAAAGTTTTAGACAACTAACTTTCTTGGTTTCTTATGAAAGTAATAAGTATTATCAAGATTTTCTTGATCATATGACTATTGTTTTTCGAATTTTCTAAGTCATTTTGGTATCATCGTTGTTGAAGAAGAGGGGGATGAAGAGGGGGGGAATTCTCTTGCACTCAGAATATTGTAGTGTAGTTATTACTATAGAAATACAAACAATGATACAAATGGTTGAATGTTGCAATGGAAAAGGCATACAAGAAGCGGTATATACAGTTTTCCAATATATCTTAATGCTCAACCAAGATATATTAATGTTTAGCCAAGATATTTTAACACTAATTAAAAACTTATTGGAACTTAAACAAATGCATGGGTGGCTGGAAGATGAAATGGTGTCATAAGAACGTTATTAGAAGAGTTCTTGCAAAACACAAATGGAGTAATCATATCTCTATTCACTTAGCATAATCAATATAAAAATCAACCTCCAAGAACTATGGTTGGTTAATAAAGAATTTACTACCAAATTTTGCTAGTTTCTCAATTGACTTTAAAATTTAATATATGCTAAAGGCTATATATTGTAAATTTATTGACACAATAAAAAAAATCCATATTGGAATATTGTGGAATATACATGTATGTATACATGCAAAATATTTTTTGACTTATGTTGTACTCTTCCATATGTTTGTTTCTTCAAATAAAAATACGATTTACATATTTGTTTGAGTTCTGCATGATAGCGGTTTGTTTAAAATTTGTTTAAATTTTCCATGAAAGACCATTTTTTATAGAAATTAGTTATGCCAATTTATCAGACATACGTCAATGTATTGGAAATAAATGAAGAAATGTATGTCAAGAAACATATATTAGAATAATGTAATAACAAGAATCAATCTAATCAAATTGTACAATTGTAGAAAATATAAATACATTTTCTACTACTGTTTGACTAATTATAGAATTTGTAAATTTGATAAATCGATAAAACAATGTAAGAAATGACGTTGCAAAAACGTAGACACAACATAGCTCAATGAAATATTTATGCATTACAATAAATAAATATGAAATAATGTCGATAAATAGCCATTGTTCGAAAGGTGGGGGGGGGGGGGTGGTTGGGTGGGCCCATTATGCATAGTGTGGAGGAAGAAACAACTGGGTGGGCAAGGGGAAAAAAAATTCCTCCACACCTCTGCACAATGTATCAACATTAATAGTTCCATAGACTATGCAATGGCATCGAAATGATAAATAATATTTCTTGACTTGACATGGATGAAACTTGGAAGATGATTATTTCCTACTTGGAAATGTAAAACTTGAGTTTCAAAAATAGTTAACTACAACAAATCATATCCTTTATTTAAACATCTTTGTTTTTAAATTTTGGGAAATCGAAAACAAAATTACAATGTAACATTGGTAGCTCTGATTTTTCCGTGGAAATTTCAGATACTTTGAGCTAAACTAAAAAGTATGATGATCGTTGTCAAATATCATTAAACACAACTTTTCAATTATAGAGACGTTAAAAAAGTATTGAGGATCCATATAATATTTGAATTTTCAAATTGTTGGGATGTAAAATTGACACCTTTTTACACCTATTTTTTCTACCTTTTCTTATCATTTTTACTCTCAATTCCATATCTTATCACTCTAACATTAATCAGTAACTAAAGTATGTGTCATTTTTGTATGTCATCCTTATTATCTAATTTTTCTTGTAGTTTTAAATAGAATATAATTCTTTAGACAATTGTATTAATAAATCGACAAAGGGTTGTTATAGGGTGTGTGGCTTATTGAGGTGTTGTTATAGGATTATATCTCCTAGATTTTCTTCATTAAGAACAGAGATAATACTTTGCCGACAATGTTGATACACATTGAACTCATTTTGAACATTTTTTCCTCTTATGTTTAGTAATGAAGACTGATTTGGATAGAGACCTAGTTAGAGCTAGCCTGGCCATCAAACGAGTCATTTATGGATAATGCAATTGGTCAAGTTGAAATAATTATTATTCTCAATTGAAACATTATTGTAATATTAGACAACATATTACAACTTGGATTCAACTACTATTATTTTTTAAAATAAAGTTATTATGTATTCTTGATTTAGATCACATGAGAATCGAGAGATTCTCATGATGATCTTGTCTTTCAAAAATTGAAATGTATTTTGAAATTATAAAAGCATGTACTCTCTACCCATGAGGCGTATATAGAAGAGGATGTGGGGGGGGGGGGGGGGTACCAACATTTTAATATTGTACTCTAACTTTTCATTAATGCAAGTCTCTACCATTTGTGGCTTCATAGTTTTCTTCTAAGTAGCCCGCGTGCTCTATAATTTACCAACCCCTGCTAGGAAGGAAGAACCCTTATTCTTAGTTAGAGAGGTGTTGTAGCATTGTGTTTATTTCCTCTCAGGTATGATTCTTGTGTGAATTATTGTTACTTTTACAACATTTTTCATTTATTAGGTAGTTGCAACATTATAATATTTTTTAGTGTATCAACATACGTCCTAGATCAGTCCCTTCATTAGTGTGATGTTTACTCAATTTTTTTTATAGTTCTTTGGATTTTTTATTTTATTGACTAGGTGATTTAGAAATTGATTGAGTGTTAATGGTTTCCAGGAGTGTTGTTTCTCTTGAATAAGATTTATTATGTGATATAGTGTGGTTTATTAAACAAGTGTGTCTTTCTTTTCTGAAAGTGTGATCAAGGTTTGGAGTATAATAGTAAGAGTGCTTTGAGTGTTGATATTACAACGATTGGTTTTGAGATTCCATTAGTACTAGTTTCCATCTGTTCCTGCGTATACTTTACGGGATAGAATTAAAAAAAAAAAAAACATACCTGGATTGACAATTAATTTGAGAGTTGGATCAGGTGTTATGAATTAAAAATGAAATTAGTCCACCCAATATTTCAGCATCGTTTTCGAGAATGCTATCAGAGGTGCATTTGTGTGACTATTTTATATGAATTGTCAAAGTGTGGTAGATATGTTCTTGACTTTGAGGTTTTCGGGTGGTGAGATTAGAGGTAAGAACGTACACATCGCTTCAACATACTGAAGTGAGCTCGACTTCGTGAGGAATCAAGGAACATAGGATTGCATTGCATGAATGGTGAAGAAGAAAAGTATGGCACCCCTAAATAAAATAAATATGCAGGTATCAGAGGATAAGTAAAAAAGAATAAGAAACAAGATCTAGGAAGAGTAACTTATATGCAAGGGATCATCTCAAATGCTGAAGAAGAGTCATCTACTCAGGGAGTAACACCTAAGAAGAAAGGATAAGTTAAAGTTTCTCAACATAGGCCTACATCCCTTGAGTCATCTACGTTGGGTTCACACATTAAGGAAGAATTTTTTTATGAACCTTCAATCTTAGAGATAAGCCTTAGAGTTTCTAGTACATCTGTGTCAACAGGAGATAATATCAAGATTTAATAGAAGGAAAATGGGATATAGATGAATGAGACTTAGAATCAAGCCCCAAAGAATGACCATTTGATCAATATATTTTAGATTTAGGAAATATGGTGAAACAACCTATTGAGAATTTTGTTGCAGAGGGTATTGTGAAGTCATCAGCAACCACCCGAAAAACATGAATATCTTGAACAAGTTTAATAGCTTGAACAACCTAAGAAATCCCCATCAACGAGAAAGAAGCAATATCCTCCACTAGGAGGGTCACTTGTAAGAGCTAAACATAACTCTCAATATTTTAGGTAGAAACAAATGGTAGGAAGATCGGTTACCACTTTTGAGTTCCCCATTGGAAACCTCCATGGACATGCCCCAGTGAAGAACATCCCTTTGTCTGAAATTCCTACTTTTTAAGGTACAATTAAAAAATATCTAGATATATTTGTCTTTGAATTTGATTTCCTATAAAAGATTTATGACTATACCATTGTGTTGTGGTGAAATCACAAAACCCCAATTTTATCTTATTATATTTGTTATAATAATGGGGACCCTTTTCATAAATTTTGGCTAAATCGCTCTTTGATGTTTTACTTCGGTTAAGTGTCCAATAATTTTGTGAGATTTTAATTTTATTCAGATTTATATTCTAATTGGTTCATTGCATTTGATTTTTCATTATCTTTCGATATGTTCTCATTTCATCTAATTTGTATGCTCGGTTTGCAAATGTTGCTTATCCGAAGTTCAATCACTTTTGACTGCCAAGGTTAAAAAAATGTAGAAACTATATATTATTTAAAAATTTTGCAAATAAAATGTAAATATTTATTTATATTAATTTTCAATTAATTATTATTTTATTCGCTAACATTCCTACAAAATCACCACATCGAAATTGTAGAACAATTAAAATCATGTATTATCGGATTTGGTCAATTTATTTCTGATTTTCAAATAGGTTCTTTACAGATTCAAGAAATTGAGAGTGCATCATGATATTCTAGCCAACAATATAACACTTCTAGAAATATTCTAAATGTCCATTCATACTTTATTTATTCATGTGGAAAATGTCTGGAATTTTGAGTTCTGGTGAAGATTTATGACTTTTCCAGTTTTCAACAGGCTTCAATATTTGAAAATATATCATTCAAGCATGACTTGATGTTTCCTTTTCCCTTGAACATTTTCCAATCATTATTGAAATACATGCTGAATTTTATGATCGTTCAGGCATATGGTTGGAATAATTTCAACGCATAAATTTTGTAAATATATTTATTTTGCCAAATTTTGATATAAATAGTAGGTTTAGTTTTCCGTTTAATAATTTAGCTGCAGTTTTATTTTTGCTAATTTTTTACATTTTCATTAGTGCACAAATTAAACTAAGAGAGTGGATTCACTGGAAGTATGAGCATACTTAGTTGTATTCTTTCTCAACCAGTTAGATTAGGAATATAATTAGTTTAGTTATATTCCTCTTTCCAGTTTTTATTTATTTCAATATTGCATATTTTTCAATAAGAAAGTATTGAAGCCCAAACATTACCTTAATATTCACATGATTTTTGGTAAAGAGTAGTTTAGAGCATATTACCATCTTGAATTTTCAGATCATTTTCATGCTTATGGTGCACTTGTTTATATTTATCCTTTACAATTGGGCATTTCTTAAATAATAATTTCTTAATCATGGCTAAGTGATCTCAGTCACCACTATTTTTCTTCAATATGAAGTGGATATAAATTAGTAGCTCATTACTTAGTATTCAACTTAGATTGAATAAGAATATGATTTTGAACTTATGAAAAAATAGTAGATAATACATGGGAGACTCTCGATATCTAGAAGGTAAACATACAATTAGACTCTTCCAGGTAAACATAGATATGTTCATCTTCATCTGATTAATAATTTTCTCTTTTCATGATTTACTTCTTATTTATGTTTTTCTTATTTTTTTGGTCTTCATTGGCTTGATTTTGGAGACTTGATTTTTATTAGCATATCTAATTAGCTTTAATATAAGGAAAGAAACTAGTCCTTTCTACACCATTAACATGTTCGGGGAATTATTTTATTTCTCATCAGAGATTTGGAATTTTATATTTGTGATTTTTTTCATATTTTTTTCCTTTGCAATTTTTTGAGATTAGTCAAGAATCATATTTCTCTTTTCGTTATTACAAGATGAAATTGAATGTTTGGCTTCTCCTTCTTTAGATTTTTCATGACCCTGTAGCTTTATATATTTGAAATAATTAATTAAAGAGCCCACAAGTGAGGGAAAATCACACAAAAATATTGCATCAAGTTGTAAAAATGTGCCTATCCAGTATTTTACCTCTACCCATTCCAAATTATTACATTTTTCGGGTAAAGTTAAGCTTCTCCATCCCACTCATTCATGTTGCTTCCACTTTAGTCACATTCCTTTGTTCTGAAATGACTCAAAGCCTATAAGTGGTAAATCTTGTAATCTTGGTTCTCTGTTTTTTATTCTTCCGAAATTATTTTCCTCAAGATTTTGAACCTTCTATCTTTTCAAACTCTCGTGTTTGTATTATAATGAAAGAATTTTCAAACACATTCTGAAATTTGCTTCCTCGAAATCTACGTGGCTTATTTGACTTCTCTCCCAAAATTTCTCAGTCTCAGAATCTCATAGAATTCATATTGATTTGTATCTGACTATAATATCGGGTTTCATTTTTCTCATTTGAAGACTTTATGAGAATTATGGGATATAAAGCGATTATTACAAATCAATTTACATTTTATTCTCGAGATTTCCTTTTCGCTTCTTATCTTGGAACCTAGGGATATTAAATTATGTATTCTCTTAGGCCTATGACCAATTCATACATCACTATATAGTACACCCTATCACTATGTTCACATGAAGTCCTTTATTATTATCTTTGTATATTTATGTTGATTTTAATGTATTTTCAATTATAAATCCATGAAACTCCCAATGATTCATTCCTCGGGATGGTTGTTTGAATTTTATGATATCCATTCTATGGGGTGTGTGCACATGGATCTTATCAATGTACCTTCATTGGACATACATAATCACATGTATTTTTGGGCTTTCTTTTAATATACACGATAATATTCCTGGCTAATTAAAACTTCATTATTTGTGGCTTACATTTTGGGTTACTATTGGATGCTCATCTCATCATCTCGATCATTTTTAGTATGTATCCTCTTTTTCTTTCCAGGGCACTCCTTTGCATCCACTAAGGTAATGCAACAATTCATAAGGAAATTTAGAATAAACAAAGATAATGGATCATGGGAAACATATATTTGAATTATTTTGTGGTTTTATTATTTTTTGATATACCACTCCATATTTAGTATTCAAGATTTAAGTCCTTTCCATACACACATAAGTGTTACCTAGATTGGGGTTTGGTCTTGATTTTTGAAATCTATGAAAATCTGGAGTTGATATGAAATATAAAAGAAAATCAAAGAGAACAATTTCCATAGAAAATCATAAAGAAGAACATCTTCATTTTCATATCTGACAGAATTTATTTTCTTCGTATTTATTGAATATGAATAATTTTTTTTCCTAGCTGTAGTACTTGCTTTAATTTAGATTAAATAAGTTATGATTTTGGGTCAATGGGATTTCATAAAATATAACTTCTTTATGTTTTTAATTTAAAGAAAAAATTATCTTTCTTGAAGAAAATCGATATCTCTCAAGAAAATTTTTGATGAGATTCTTGAATGGTAAGTTTCATATTCCCATTTTCATCTTTTTATATTTCTCTTAATTATTGTTTCAACTTTGTTTTTGCTTTATTCTGATCCAAAAATCTATTTTTCTGGACTTTAAGAATATTTTTTCATACCCATGCCAACTTAGATTTGAAACTCACTATCCTTACTCTGCTTTCTTTCGGGTTTTGAAAAAAAAACAATGGTGCTCATCAGTCAGCTAAATTGAGGAGTCCCTGAACCTTAAATTTGTTTTATAGGAATTGATTTTATTAGAAAATTGTTAAGATGTCCTTATAAAACAAGAAAATCTGAAAAAGGAAGAAATTTTTCTTTTGGCTTACTTTCAAGTCATGAATACTATCCACTTTATGATTTGAGAGCTTAATTACATACAAATCTGCAAGATATAATTTCCTAAAATCTCAACATAAGACAAACATACACATGCTTGTCGTATTTTACTCTTTTTTTGACAATGTTTATAATTAGTCTTATTGGGGTTTGGATTTTAAACTGGGCTTTTTCTTTCAGCTTTTCCTTTCCTCATTTAGAAATTTTTGAAGTTTTCTCATTTCTGGTTTTGCTTCAGTTTGGATTTATTTTTCCTTTTTTCTATTTGTTATAGTTTGGTTTTGGTGATACGACCGATATTTATTTTGAAGGAATTTTTCTTACCCAATAGTGGTTGGTAGACATGGGAAATTTTTACTCGTTCAATTTAATGGCTTCCATTTAACTTAAAGGTAATGTTTTATGGAATACTAAAGCCATATTTCTTTAAATATTTTCATGGAGGAACACAAATTCCTTCTAAGTAATATAGTTCATATTTTCAAAGGAAATAATTGAACTTGATTTTAACTCAATGGACCCTTCCCATCGCTCCACTTCATACAAAACCCTCTGAATGTTAGTTACAGGGAAAGATATGGAGTCGAAATTATGGAAGTATTAACATAAGTCTCTTTTACCATCCCACCTCTTTCACTCAAGTACATAATAAACTAAGCTCACATATGTGCTTATCAAAAAGGTGATCATAAGGGGAAGCATGGGAAATAAAAGTAAACCTGTTAGGGCTATGAACGCTCACTGACAACAAAGCAATACCTGTATGGAATTAATGAAAACTTGGTCGGGGTAACAAGAATGAGCTTTGGTAGTGAAGAAATGATAGATACCATTCATATCAATGAATATATTCTTTATAAAAAACTCCCTATCTGTACTTCCTCCTATTACTGATATGAGGTAATATTAAATATTAAATAATTCCCAAAATTCGAATTCATGATTTTAGACAGAGTCTGGTTTGAGTACTTATTTTATTGAACTTATATTTATTGATTCGCTAATGTGGGACCCATGCTAAATTTTTCACTGTTTGAGAGTTTGATGGAATCCATAATCTTAACCTTTAGGTAAAGAAATTTTCATTATCTTTTTAATTAGAGATAATAGGCTCTTTCTCGTGTATCACCGTTGTTGTGGTGAAATCACAACACCCCGATTTTTAACTTATTATATTCGTAATAATAATGGGGACCCTTTTTGTAAAATTTGACTAAATAACTCTTTGATATTTTCCTTTGGTTAAGTGTTCGAAAATCTTGTGAGATTTTCATTTTATTCATATTTCTATTATTTTTTCTTCATTACATTCTATTTTTCATGAGCTTTCCATCGATTCTCATTTCATCTCATTTGGATGCACAATTTGCAAATGGTGCTTATCCGATGTTCAGCCAGTTTTGACCACCAAGGCTAAAAAATGTATAAAATGTATATTATTTTAAATTTTTACAAATTAAATAATTTTTTTTTTTTATTAATTATTATTTTACTCTCCAACGGTCCTAAAAAATCGCCGCATCCAAATTGTAAAGAAATTAAAATTAGGTATTATCAGATTTTAGAAGTTAATTTAAATTTCAATTCTTAACACTTCTGAAATCCCGTGGTTGTATTTTTTATGTGTTCAAGACTTTGGTTATAAAGTGATAGTAGTTTTTCTAAGTTCGTGACTTAATTTACAAAATGGTTGTATTTTTGTTTTATTAGGAGGGAGGGACCCACTCCATGTGGCCCTCGTCTCCTTCCTTTCCTCACCTCACCTCTTCCCTCACTAAAACTCCTTATATTTCCTCCCCATATCAGGCTCTCGTCACATCAGAACTTAATTTTAAGTCCCCTTTTGAAATCCTCCTCCTGATACTTCACCACCTCCTTGAGATTGAAACACATATGTTTTCAAAGATTTTATTTTAATTAAACTCCAAATAAACCCTCTGAAACATCCCATTTCAGAGCTTGGAAGAATTCATAATATTAATTTTAATCATCTCCTAAGTTTTATATTTTTTGAAATCCTTATGAGTCCCGAAAATACTTCCTTTGAAAACCTTCTCTATCGTATGCCTCCCATTCATTATATATAATAAACTCCCCTCCATTTATTCATTATGGTGCATACATTGAGCCCAAAAAACCACTAAGTCATTTTTTTGATATTGTATAGTTAAATAATCTATTTAATATTATTTTTTAATTTTTAAAATTAATTTAAATATTAATTAGTTTATTTTAAAATAATTTAATTATTTTGATTGATTTATAATTATAAATTATTTTTTTTACAGTTTAGTTAATCTGTATTTAATTAATTTAATAATAATTAAGTAATTTAATTAATTAACTTTAATTGTATATTTAATTAGAATTAGGATTTTTAATTAAAATTTCCTATTTTTGAACCACACAACATTTTTCCAGAATTCTGGCATTTTTGACACTTCAGCTTTGAAAGCTCATAAGTTGAGTTTTACTTGACCAAATGAGGCCCGAGACAGCTCATAAGGAGTTAAAAAACTTATATGTTCAGTTTAATTTATTTCAAGCAATTTGAAATGTTACCATTTATGTTAAAACAGTTAAATAATTTTGTGTTAAAAATCCAGATAGGAATCCTCGTGAACCCCGTACTGTGCATGCAATTGGAAAAGTATCAGAACTGATGTTAAGGGATAATACACCTGTTAAATATGAGATGTCAAGAATCCAACAATATTTGTTCATATTGGAGGAATAAATCTTCGAAATACCATGATTGATTTAGGAGTAGAAATTAAGATAATAAATAGGGAAATGGTTGATATAGTTGGGCTTACCAACTTGATACCAACTCCCACTATTTTAGAATTAACAAATAGCACTAAAATCTGGCCTGAATAAATATTGGAGAATCTTATTATTTCAGTAGACCCTTGGAAGTACCCGGTGGACTTTGTGGTGATACAACTTAAGACACACCTAGGGGGACATAATATAATCCTAGGTAGTCCATAGTTGGCCACTTAAAAGGCCTTTATTGGATGTAGATCTGAGTGTATGAACATTTCTCATGGTAACACCACCAAGAATATTGTGCTTTAACATTCATAAAAACTAAGTTAGGAATGTGAGAACCCTTTATGGTCTGAGTTCGAATTGGAAGAAGCTCATACAAATCCACTACCCATTATAGGAAAATCCTTGCATTCTAAAAATGAGACTAGGGATGATACTATTAATAGACTTATTAACGACCATTCTACTATTACATTGACAAAATATCGATTGTCGAGTTCTGTGAGAAAAAAAACTAGTGAGTAAGAGACTCTCGATTATCTTGTTACAGAGGAAATACTTACGACCCATAGTCTTAAGGGTGTTCTAGTGGATATAGACTCTGAGAAGAACTTAAACATTAACCCTTATTTATCTCTTGAAAAGAAAGAGAGATTAGTGCGATTACTAAGAAATAATAAATAAGCCTTTGTGTGGAATTAAAAGGACATGAAGGGTATGCATCCTACTCTGTGTACACATCATATTTACTTAAAGGAATTATCTCGCCTTATTTAGCAACCTCAACATAGAATAAATCCAACATTGAAAAAAAAATTCAAGGAGGAAATTTAAAATATCTTGGATGTAAATTTCATAAATCTGATTTATGATAGATAGTGTGTATGTTGGGTGTGTGTTATATTCTTTCCACGACTAGTCTCACGTGTTGTACGTTGTGTTGGGCGCAATAGGGGGGTCACAGGGGGGGCGACAGCGCCCCAGCGAATTTTTTTTTGGTGTGTGGTCCCACTCATAGGCGGATCCACCCATGTTTTGTGCATGAGTTTGCACATGGTTTTTTGGGGTACGATGGTTTTCGACCCCTAGTATTTTGTAGATTCAGTCAAGGGAACTACAGTTATGTTCTAATCCAGGGTTAATGGATTGGGGTTTATGTATGCTTCGGCATGTATATATATGTGTTGTAACAGTAAAAGGAATATAATGAAAAATCAAGCTGGTAGTCCCGATTTGGGATCTAGGGGAAAATCTCTATGTTTATCTGTTTTATTTTTTATGCTCTCGCTATTGTTTATTTTATGTTATAATATTCGTGTGTAGATAATTTCTGTTCAGGGTTAAAACCTACATTTGGTATCAGAGCTGTTTCGGCTTCAAGGGGACGCCCTTGCTGCTGAGGGTTTTTTTCTTGGGCATGAGGTAGACCCTGTTCAGTGGGAGATCTGCGGGATCGATTCTTGCTGTGAAAGAAGATGCTGAGCGGCAGAACGATAGAGATCGAGAAATTTAATGGTCATAGTTTTGAGTTTTGGAAGCTCAAGATAGAGGATCTGCTAGTGGATAAAGATCATTGGATCGCGATAGATCCAGGTACTAAACCAACGACAATGTCAGATGAATACTGGAAGAAACTGGATCGGAAGGCTAAGAGCACAATACGGTTGTGTGTCTTAAATTCAGTATTGTTGAATGTATCTGGGGAAGCTACGACAAAGAATTTGTGGGAAAAACTTGGGATTTTGTACCAATCTAAGTCTCTGGTGAATAAGTTGTTCCTGTGGAAAAAGCTGTATAACCTGAGGATGAAGAATGGAGACTCAGTGATAGAGCATCTAAATGCCTTCAATACTATGCTTTGCTGTCAGAGGAAATGAGACGAAGAAATATGGAGGGTCAAAATGGAGATGCCTTATCTATACGAGGAAGGTCCCAAAACAGAAACAAGAATAAGGTGTCGAGTGGGAGATCTAAATCTAGAGGGAGATCTAAATCTCCTGGAAATTTTGCAAAGGTGTGCTGGAAATGCGGAAACGAAGGACACTACAAAAAGGAATGCAGATCTAAAGCTCCTGAGAAAGGAAAGGGATCTGATGAAGCTCCTTCTGCAGAGGAAAAAACCACCTCAGATGAGGGTGGGGATGTGTATTTGGCTTCTTCTTCAAATACACATGTAGATCATGAGTCATGGTTGATTGAATCGGGTGCATCCTTTCAGTTCACTCCCTATAGGGAGTGGTTCTGCGAGTATGAGAAATACGATGGCGGCGATGTATTCCTAGGGGATGATAGGAAGGCCAGAATCGTCAGACGTGGAAAATTCAAGTTGAATCTACAAGGTGGAAGGATTAGAACACTTCCTAGTGTTCTGCATATTCCTTCATTGGCCAGAAATATGATTTCTGTAAGCAAGATGGATGATGCAGGTGTAAAAACAGTGTTCGAGAAAGATGCCTGCAAGATGGTTCGAGACAGCGAGTATTATGCGGGAGTTCGGATTGGAACTCGTACAAGTACAGGTAGCACTCTTATTGATAGATTATGGCAGTTACGTAGTTCTGAAAGTGGAGCGGGAAAGCCTAGGTTGTCTTGAGAGAAAAGACCATCTTTATGGCATCAAAGGCTTGGACATATTGGAGAGAAGTGCCTTCGGATACTCCATAGAAATGGTATGGTAGAAGGTATGTCTAATTGCTCTCTGGATTTCGATTTCTGTGAACACTGTGTACATGGGAAGCAGAATCAGGTGAGTTTTCCTTCTGGTGTTAAGAGGGCGAACAAGATATTAGAACTTATGCACAGTGATGTGTTTGGACCTGTGTCAGTGCCATCACTGGGAAAGTCTGTGTACTATATTTCATTCATAGATGACTTATCAAGGAATACGTGGATACATTTCTTGAGGAAGAAATCTAAAGTATTTGACAAATTTAAAGAATTTAAGGCTCTGGTGGAAACCCAGACAGAGAAGAAGATAAAGGTGTTGAGGATAAATAATGGTGGGGAGTTCTGCAAGAAGGAATTTGAAGAGTTCTGTAAGAAGTGTGGTATAGCACAACGGGGAATAATACTCCATACACACCTCAGCAAAATGGAGTTGCAGAAATAATGAACAGGATGTCGATAGAAAAGGCAAGAAGCATGCTTAGTGGTCTTGGAGTTAGGACAAGGATGCAGGTAGAGGCAGTGGAGACTGCATGTTACCTAGTTAACAGATTACCTTCATCAGCGTTGGAGGATAAGACTCCACGTGAGATATGGACTGGAAATAAACCCTCTCTTTCACATATGAGGGTACTTGGATTTGATGCATATGTACATGCTCCAAAGGAGAAAAGGATCAAGTTGGATAACAAATTTGAAGGGTGCATCTTTATTCGGTATAAGGATGGTTTAAAAGGTTACAAGCTTTGGAACCCAGAAACAAAGAATGTTGTGTATTGTCGAGATGTGGTGTTTAGAGAAGTGAAAGATGTTGTTAAACATGAAGTCCTACCAAAAGAACCTAAGAAGATAGAGTTTGAGCTAAAGGAGGATGAAATCAGACTCTACAACGAAGAAGATTCGAAGAGGAAGAGCCACAAACCCCATCTTTGAGAAGATCGATTCGGGAAAGAAGGCAACCGAAGGTATCGTCCATTTTCTTTCTATTCAGGTTTTGCCTTAACTATAACTGATGATGATCCCAGAACTATCAGGGAGGCAGTAGATTCAGAGGATGGAAAACTCTGGAAGGAGGCCATGGTTGATGAAATGGCATCCTTGCACAAAAATGAGGAATGGGATCTGGTGGAGTTTCCAGTTGGAAGGAAGCCCATCGGGAGAAAATGGGTGTTTAAAAAGAATATGAATGTAGAAGGCAAGGTGGAGAAATACAAAGCTTGGTTGGTAGCAAAAGGTTATTCCCAGGTACTGGGAATTTCTTTTGGTGATATGTTTTCTCCTGTTGCCAAAGTTACTTCTATTAGATTACTTTTATCTGTTGCTGCTGCATTTGATTTTGAGATAGAATAGATGGATGTGAAGACAAGATTTCTTCATGAGGATCTAGAAGAGGAGATCTACATGAAGCAACCTGAAGGCTTTATGGTGAAGGGTAAGAAAGAACTGGTATGCAGGCTGAAGAAGTCTCTGTATGGGGTCAAACAGTCACCAAGGATGTGGTATCGGAAATTCGATACCTATATACGGGGACTTGGCTTCACCAGAAGAAAAGAGGATCACTATGTTTATTTTAAATCAATTGGTGATCGTGTTATTTATTTGGTCTTGTACTGTATGTGGATGATATGTTGTTGATTGGAAATGACAAAGAAATTATCCAATATTTGAAGACCCAATTGTTCTCCAAATTCGACATGAAGGATCTTGGTGTAAACATGACTATATTTGGGCCTGGAAATTAAAGAGATTGGGGCTAAAGAGGAAGCTGTTTGGTTTCACCCGGAAAGTATCATCGAGACATATTGCGAGAGGTTCAATATGCCGGATAGTGTAAAGCGGTGAAAGTTCCTATTCTGTAGGTGTAAAACTGTGTCTGCTGACGAGTGTCCCAAGACACAAGAAGAAGAGGAGGATATGTCCCATGTTCCATATGCAAGTGCGGTGGTGGCACGATGTATGCAATGGTCTGTACTAGACTAGACATTGCACATGCGGTGGGAGTATTGATCAGGTTTATTTCAAACCCAGGGAAGGAGCATTGGACAGAAGTGAAGTGAATTTTCAGATATTTACGTGGCATTAGTGATTATGGCTTTTGCTACCAGGGAAGACCGGGATTGGAAAGAGTGTTGGACATTCGTGGTTTTGTTGATGTAGACTGGGCTGGAGATCTAGACCAAAGAAGATCTACAAGTGGGTATGTGTTTAGCCTATTTGGAGGTGCAGTCAGTTGGATGAGTAAAAAACGATGCAGCAGTGGCGCATTCAACTACGGAGGCATAATACATAGCGGCCACGGCAGCCACTCATACGAGCAAGGAAGTGGTTGGTTGCGAGAGATTGTGTTCAAGTATGGGGTTGGTACAACAAGCTATAAGGATAGATTGTGATAGCCAAAGTGAAATTTTCTTGGCTAAAATCCCTGCTTATCATTCAAAGACAAAGCACATTGATGTTCAATATCACTTTGTTAGAGATATGGTTGAGGCTAAAAGAGAGGTGTTCTTTAGTATCAGGGGACACTTTGAAGAATGTTGCGGATGCATTGATGGAGGTACGTAAGCACTCAGAAGTTCTCTTGGTGTAGAGAAACAATGGGTGTTGAAGAATTGGCCAAATGACTAAGCTCTCCTGTGCCCCCCTATGGAAAGAAAACAACAAGTGGGAGAATGTTGGGTGTGTGTTATATTCTTTCCATGACTAGTCCCATGTGCTATACATTGTGCTGGGCGCAGCAGGGGGGTCACAGGGGGGGCGGCAGCGCCCCGACGAATTTTTTTTTGGTGTGAGGTCCCACTCATAGGCGGACCCACCCATGTTTTGTGCATGAGTTTGCACATGGTTTTTTGGGGTACGATGGTTTTCGACCCCTGGTATTTTGTAGATTCGGTCAAGGGAACTACGATTATGTTCTAATCCAGGGTTAATGGATTGGGGTTTATGTATGCTTCAACATGTATATATATGTGTTGTAACACTAAAAGGAATATAATGAAAAATCAAGATGGTAGTCCCGATTTGGTATCGAGGGGAAAATATCTGTGTTTATCTCTTTTATGTTTTATGCTCTCGCTATTGTTTATTTTCTGTTATAAGATTCGTGTGTAGATAATTTCTGTTCAGGGTTAAAACCTACAGTGTATCCCCACTTTTTATTTTACCTAATAAAAATAGAAAGTGGAGAGTCTATGTATACTATAGGGAGATGAAAAAAGCCAGTCAAAAGGACCATTTTCCATTTCACTTTATTGACCAGTTCCAAGATACTTTGCTTGTAATTGTTTTTTCTCTTTCTTATATGGATTTAGTGGCTATAATCATATTTATATTTCTCCAGACCAAGACAAAACCACCTTCACTTTCCCTTGGGGGACATTTTCCTATAGGTTCTTACCTTTTGGGATTTGTAACACACCTACAACCTTTTAGTGGGCAGTGTTAGTAATTTTTTTTTATATGGTCAATGATTATCTAGAAATATCTATTGATGACTTATACCCTATGGGGATGAATTCAATGAATCCTTGCACAACCTTGAAAAATTAATTGAGTGTTGCATACAAAGCCACCTCTCTCTTAGTACTGAGAAGTGTGATATGATGATGAATGAAGGTATTGATTTAGGATATTATATCTTTGCTACAAGAATGTAGGTCAATCCAACAAAAATTGACGTAATTTTGAGATTTCCCACCCATAAGGTGTAAAAGGAGGTATGCATATTTTTGGGATAATATGGTTATTATAGACGATTTATAGATTTTTTTTCAAGTATTGCATCCCCATTGTTTTCTTTGTTAACAAAGGATAAATATTCTGCATGGACTGGAAAGTGTAACAATGTTTTTGCAGAATTAAAAATTTGTGTAACAAAAACTCGCATTTTAATAGGACTCGACTAGAGTTTTTCATTTCACATCTCCACTGATGCTTTTGATACAACCATTGGAGTTGTGATTAGAAAAAAGAGGAAAATGAACCATATTCCATCTACTACATCAACAAGAATTTGACCCCTGCAAAGCTAGATTACACAGTGACAGAAAAAGAGTTTCTTGTCGTTATTCATGCTATTAAAAAATTTAGGAATTACATTACTCGTTACAAAAATTTTGTGCATACTGACCACTCTTATATCTAAATTTTTATGAATAAGCTTGTCGCTAATGTTAATTTTACTAGGAATTTGATGTAACTACAATAATTTGATATCACCATTATAGATAAACCTGGGAATCTTTCTAGGTTGAAAAGAAGTTATTACGGGATTGATTCATTAGACATTTCTAAGATTTTTTATAGGTTTAAAATAAATTATAACAGGACTGATTCATTCAAGATTTCCCTCAACCTTTCATCCTAAACAAGCTTAGATAGTGATTCGGGAACCAGGAATGCGACGAGTGGAAAATAAGTATCAGAGATTGATGAAATAAGACCCAAGTATTCAATTATAAGAGAATAATTCTTTTAGAGAAATAGTGAGAGCGTTATGAGTAATTTATCATTAGTTTATTATAATGAGGATAGAAGGGGATGTTGTTACTCAATCCCTCTTAATTCAAAAGGGATTTTTTATTATGTAGAGAGTGTTAATGTGATTCTTAATAGCTTGGAAAAAGACTTAGTGGTTTCCGAGGGCGATGACAAGGAAGGATCAAGCAATGAATTTTAAGTTGGGAGATCAAACCAATGCAGATCATATTATGTTATTGGCATAGGATCCATGTGTTTGATTAGTGGAAAAGGGAGATCTTATTTTTATTCTAGAGATAAACTTTATTTCATTGAGAGTGGCACAATGATAACTAATAACATAGATACTGACTTTAGGAGCATAGAAAGCGAGGGAAGTGAAGTTAGCTCTAGAAATATCATTAGAAAATTCATTGGAAGTAGCATGGTAGTATCTGATAATGAAAAATGAAGTGTTGGATTTGATAATATCTTGGGTAACTACATTAAGGGCTTTGAATACAATAGCACCAAGATCAATGCAGTGAACATTGAAAGTGTGAGTATTAAAAATGGGAGCCTAGTTGAAGAAAAAAAAATTGAAAGCAAAGATAGTAACATAACAAGAATTAGGCAAATGGGTAAATAAGGAAGCAATTTTGATGAAAATTATTTCAATGGTCCCATCGATATCAATAATAACTCTAGAATTTCTCATTTTATTGTCATGCCTATAGATAGTTACCCCAGGAGCAGTGATATTAACTTAAAAAAAAGGTTAAATTTTAGAAGTGAAGAGTGTAACCTACAAAGAAACATAATATCAAGAGTTAAGCCTAGAAATAAGGTTGTTAATTTGTCATCTTGAGAATTAAGTTCAAAAATTATTAATGTTCTCAAAAACATCTTAAGGTTCATTGTTGCGCCAAAGAACATTCCAGTAGAGAACACCATTTGCAACATTGAGGATGGGATTCAAGGCCTCTCCTTTTAGGGTAAAGAAATATTAATACATGAATGTTCCCTCATAATTAGGAAGGTTATATCCCCTAAGAGAAATTTAAATAAAGATGAGAAAAATATCTTAAAACCCTTCATAATAATGACAAAATTGTGGTTCTTAAGGCTGATAAAGGAGGGCTAGCGTTTGTTTTAGAAAAGGATGATTACATTCATAAAATGAATGAGCATATTAAATGCGGAAGTTATAATAAAATTAACACCAATCCCATTCCCAAGGCCATGAAATATGTCAAGAAAGAAATTTTGGACGCCAACCTTGATGCGAAATTGAAGAAAATATTAACTTCTACCTATGAAGTTATCCCTGGAATTTATGGGTTTCCAAATATCCAAAAGGAAGGGGTTCCTCTTAAAAAAATATTCAATACCATCGGATCCCCTACCTATGAATTGGAAAAGTATGTTTCCAAGAGCTTAAAAAATCTTGTTGGAAACAATGATTCTTTTATTAAAGACTCCAATGATTTTTTTAATCTTATAAAAAATGAAAGGGTGGATCAAGATGACATCCTTGTGAGTCTTGATGTAGTGTTCTTATTTACTAGAATCCCTCTAGGTGAGGCTATTTATTTTATTAAATAGGTTACTGATACAGAAACTGCAAAGCTTGCTGATATATGTTTGTGTTCCACCTTTTTCAGTTTTCAAGGAAGTCATTATGAGTAGATATCTAGATTCGCCATGGGACCACCATTTTCACCAATTTTCACTAACTTATATATGGAGTAATTTGAAAATAAAGCCCTTGAATCCTACCCTTTAAGACCAACTTGGAAGATATTTTTTGATGCTATGAACGTAAAATGGGCTCATGGTAAGGCATAACTTGATAAGTTTTTCAAACACCTTAATTATATCTCTTCTAAAATAAAGTTTACGATGGAGCTAGAAGAGGACAAATAATTCCATTTTTATATATCCTTGTTATCAGAAAGGAAGATGGTACTTTCTGACATAAACTCTTCAGGAGGAGAACTCACACAGAAAGCTACCTTCATGCTAAATCTTACCATCACCCTTCTCAAAAGTTTAGTGTTGGTAACTATCTTGTTGTTAGGGCCCTTAGAATATATTACTCTAAGAACCTTGACGAAGAGAAAAAAGAAAACCTCTATATCTAAAAGTATAGGATATAAAGAGAACAAAATTAAGAAATATATAAAAAGAGTTGAAGGGAAGGTTTTCTCCCAAAACCCTCAAGCTCAAGCTCAATGTGGTATAGTATTCCTACCATACATTCAAGGGGTTACATATAAGATTGCAAAGATTTTGGGTAAGATATACATTTTCACTCAATTCACAACATCGAGAGTAATAAAAAAAAGAATGAGGTTGTTAAGGATGATATCGTTCAACATAAAGTTAAGGGAGTTTATAAAATTGATTTTTCTTGTGGAAAAATTTATATTGGAGAGGAATGACACTCATTATAAAGAATACTAAAGGAACATAGAGCTGCCATTAAGAATGGAATATCACGCACTTTAGCCCGTGCATAACACTCCTAAAAAATAAAGCATCATGTTTGCTTAGAAATTATCGTGATTATCGCAAGGGAAGAGCATTATCAAAAGAGGAAAATTAGAGAAGATCTTGAGATTATGAAGCAACCACAAAATATCACCAGGGACGGTGGGATCAAGATCAATGGAAATTGACTTCCTCTAATTAGGCGGATTAGGTCTTCCATTTCTTCTCAGGTATAACATCTCAGGTATAATCTTCTTTCCCTATCATATTTAGTTTCAATATTCAACTTTGATTTTTTTTTAATTTAATGGCTCTACGTGAATTTATTATTAATACTAATAAAAATTATTAAAATTTATTACAAAAAATTTATTTATTTATTATAAATAAATAATGATTATTAGTAATTATTATAAATAAACAATTATTTTTATTGATTATGTACATTAATTAATTATTCATAACAATTATTTCATCTTTTAGATTAATTATTATAATAATATTAAATTATTATAAATAAATAATTATCATAAGTAATTATTATGAATAAATAATTATCATTAGTAATTATTATGAATAAATAATAATAAGTATGAATAATTATTTATCTATAATAATTAATTAATTAGCTAATTATTTATTTATAACTATTATTTCATCTATAAGATTATTTATTAGTTATTTTAATAATATCAATTTAGGTTTAGTTTAGGTTTTATTGCTAACCGTAGGTTTGAATTTGTTCATTTATCATCTATTTATTCATCCTCTGATTTGGATCGTCTATCATTCATTCATTGTCCTGATGATGGATCCTCTTTGGGGTTCGAAACATCAAAACGATTCACATACTATTGTGGAAAATGTGAATTATCTCTCTCAAAAAGATAACCATAAAATTTTAAAATATATCAGGGATAATGTTGTTGCAGATTTTCTTTCTAAATTGATGAATGTTATTGATGATCTGACCGTTGAAGACTCTTTCTGAGATGAATATTTTTTTTTAGTATCCACTTATTCATCTTGGTACGTGGACATTGATAATTACCTTGCTGTAGGAAAGCCTTCCCATCACCTTTCTCCTGTAGAAAAGAGAAAATTGTTCATCAAAGTTCCTGGTTTTGTAGGAAATTGGAAATCCCAACTGCTAAAGCTAATTTTTTACAATGAGGTGAGGAGCAAGGCACAATGGAGGAGGGATTGATAGAACTTCCCTTTCCCATCCTTGGGATTCTGTATCTTATTTCATTCAAAAATTTATTACTTATGAAGGGTTTTTTGGGGTTGTATTTCATTTTCATTTTTATGTATTAGCTTATTTGCATAATAGACAATTAATCAATATACCCTAGTACACGTTAAAATTATCACAACATATGGAAGAAGTTGTATGAGTGGAAAATAATCCTAAAACCTACTTAACTAACCGTGCACTAATTAAATTGATCATAATTGACACACTAAAAGAACAAAGAATAAAATGGACTAGGATTATAACATGGTTGCATGCACTAGATCCAAAGGAGGAAAAGAGCGAAACTAAAGAATAAAAGGAAAAGAGTGAAGTCGAAGACGAAGAGAAAAGTGATGAAATAACATTGAAAAGTGTTGAAATAGCACTAGAAAGTACTAAAACAACACCAAATGTAAGGAAAGTTCCACCTCCTAGGCCTTGTCGAATGGGTCTTCGAATCAAGTGCTCTATGAAGAAGGATCATACAAAAGTATTGATGGATATATCTAATGGATGGTCTGAAATTGTTGAGTATGGATGCCCTATTAAATAATAAGCACTTTAAATAGAGTAAACTGGAACATAGGTACCTTAGAAAAAGATATTTGAAGAAGTCCCTAAGAGAGAAATTCCTCTGCAAATAAGGATAAAAAAGAGGTCATTAAAAAAGGAATTAGCTCGGGGAAAAATCTTAAGAAGAGAGTGTGAGTAAATACTACACCATAAAATTCCTTAATGGTAGAAATACTCAATTCCATACCAGAAACAAAGAAATCCAAGAAACCAAAAGAATAACCAAGTGAGGGAAAGAAGGAAGAACCCATGCTAGAATAGGAGAGCATATGGACATCATTTTCACATGGATGATGCAGATGATGGATGCATGACAGAAGCCTATCGAGTGGAAATCGAGTTTGAACAATATATTTATGATAGACACCGCGATAAAAACCTAATGAGGATGAAATTAAGTTACGCTGGAAAGATATAGGATATCATTAAAGTGGAATTATCTTCATTCCAATGTGTTATTTTTAGGTGAAAGTGTTGGGACAACTTTGGTCGGAATAATGTAAAGGAAGGTAATGATAGTGGGATGATATCTATCAATTCTAGAAATTTGTGACATTAATCTAGGGAGCCTTATGTTTTCTAAAAACACTGCAACCAAGATTTTTTTTACCTAGCTGTATTAGATAGGGATAGATGGTTCATATTGAGACATGACCATAAATCAAAACATGTTTTTGAGAACAATATTTTTATCATGTCAAACATCCAGGAAGACGATCAATCTGATGGCAATGGAGAGTGATATTTGCTCATGTTATTTCATCATTTATACTATTGTTGTATGTTTATGTATTCATTATTTCGATATGGATTTCAAGTTGTTGTTTCTCCCTCTACTGGCGTCTCTACTATATGATTGACATATACAATACATCAACCTCATACATAAAATACAATTTATTTTTATTAAATGAAAAACGTATTTATTAATATGGAAACATTACTTTCAATTAAAAAAGAAAAACACTATCATTACCCCAAACAAATACTCATGCAACAACATCGATGCTTTGTAAAACACAACCACACATAGATAATGTGCACATACCTATGACACATCGTTGTAAACTAAAAGGAGGTCCTATGCATGTATAAAGTAGTGATTACATCTCTTTATGGACCGTAAGAGAAACAAATGGACTTACATGGATGCATGAGAGGTTTTAATTTTTTCTTCATGGATAATGGAACGATTTTGATGTTTCTTTTCAATTGTAATTATAAATAAAAGTTGAATTAATAAGTATTTTATGGCTAAGAATTAAATGATAAATAATTTGATGGTGATTAAGAGGCATTTGTTTGACTTTCAAATAGACTTGGTGATGCGTTTTCCTTTTCTACTTAGATTATGTAAAATAAATATATATTTTTATGTATTTATAAATAAATTATTTAAAGCCGACATGTATTTATAAGTTCGGTAATAATAAGCGATGAGGCTACATAATAAGGTGTTGCGTGTGATGTATTAAAATATACCCTGCCCAAAATTATCATTGAAGGTCACAAACCCAATCCATATACATCATTTCATTCAAAGTCACGAGCCTAAGCCATATACATCACGTCATGAGTTTGAAGGACATCAACTATACGATACGACAATGGTGTTAAAGGCACTACTAGAAGTTTTCATGGTGTTTTTTGTGACTAATAAGACCGATGAAACCCTAATATGATATCTTTTCTCTGTATCATTTCCTTCTAATTTCACTCTTATTTTACCAATTAAATCGACAATGTTTAACAAAGTATAAAATTTTCGCAATTCCATTTCTGCAATCCATGTCACCATGGTGTTTTTTAGCAAGGACCTCTAAGATGTAGGTAAGACAGTTGGAGTATGTATTGTAGGACAAAAATTAGGTGTTCCTCCTCTCTATGGAATCCCATGGTTGGACCACATTGTATGGTTCTGCAATTTTCTCCTCCTCCTACTCCTCCTCCCTTTATTGGCATCTTTGCTACATGATTGACATATAAATAAATCAGCCTCATAATTTTTTTATTTTTTTTTTAATGAAAAATGTATTTATTAATATCGAAACATAACTTTCAATTAAAAAAATCACCGGTGCACCAAAGACACACTCATGAACCGGATCGGGTGTGATGTAGAACACAACTGCACCGTAGACGATTCACACATACCTATGATGCACCGTTGTTGGTTCACAAATTTAAATTTTCATAACGCCAAATCACACGTGTGTACTTTTGCACATGTATAAAATTTTTGCACTGGGACAAAATGTTTACATTATCGAACACATTGATATATATCTATATTTTTGAATATTATTTAGGTGGTGTGTTGGGTAAATATGATAGAATCAGTGTGATCAAAACATATCAAGCATATCACATTTGTGATGGTGATTAAGATGCATTTGTTTCAGTTTCAAATATATTTGGTGATGCATTTTTGTTTCCTGCTTAGATTATGTAAAATAAATATATATATTTTTATGTATTTGTAACTAAATTATTTAAAGTAGACATTTCTTTGTCATTGTGAACATGATGTAATATTAGCTAGGAGAAATGTGAAAAACATGAATTTTAGTGAGTATCTCTTGACAATTTCATTTGTATTATTTAAACTGTGTTATTTAACTCATATTTATTATTAAAATAGTTAAATTTGAAATAGCGCAACGGAAAATAAAGAACCAAAATAGCATCAAAATGTTATATATTAATTAATAGAAAAAATATTGCTTGCCTCTTTAAGGGAGAACTTGCAATAGAGAAAATCCCCAACTACATGTAACTTGATCACAAAACTTATTTTACATTTCTTTATCCTCATATTTAGAGAGATAAAATTTTAATTTAAATTGCTAAGAGTTGATACAAATATTAAATTTAAATTTCTTGAAAATCTCACAACTTTATTAATAAATTAAATTTAATAAACATATAATTTTTTGAGTTGTATTAAACCTAAATTAATTGCGTCGAGAGACACTCTACAACTCATTATGGGAGAGGTGTTGTCACATAACATTACATTTAAAAATAGTAAAATAATATTTGAAATTCAATCCTGAATGCGGGTGATGTCGATCGAGCTGGAGCTGATGGGACGGGGGTCTAACCGGACAGGAGGCCACCTGCCAACCCGCAAGAAGGATGCCATTCGCACCTCAAATATGTTTATGCTGTGATTAATCGCATTAAATTTGGGCGCTCTTTACAACCTGGTTGCCGCACCTCGATACATATTCCCCTGTTGTGAAATGGATCGTCCTGCGGTTCAAATTAATGGCAATTCATTGCATATGGTCTTCCGACGCAAAGCCGACCAGTTCAAATCCATGGACCCGTTCTCTGTGCCGAACTCATCTCCTTCGCCAGTGAATTGGTGGTACAGCCCAGATGCTGGGTCTACAAACACACGCACAGTCACTGGAAAGAGGAGCCGTATCAACTACTGCCTGGAGCTAGGTGAAAACCTCCATTTTTCGCTTTCTGGTTCAGGTATGATCGCCTTTGTCTTTCTGAATTCTCATTCGACTCTATCCTCAGTCATTTCTCCAGATCCCTGGATTTCTAGCCCCATCTCTGCTGCTATCATGCCTTGCCTCAGGCACAGAATGCGTTGTAGGAGAGGCTCCACCCGGCGCCAAGCGCGGCGTTCTCCTTCCACCTCCAGCTCGCCTTCTGCGTCTTCTTCCCCCTCAGACAGCCTTCCTAGGCTTCTCTGGGGCCGTCTTCTCCGTTTGGGCCGCAGGCTAGACTCCCCCTCGTCTTCATCCCTCCCGGCTCAATCCCACACTGCGCTTTTCTCTTTCGACTGCACCCTCAATCGACCAAGAGTAACTGCTTCTATCTCTGTTGTGTTTCTTGAGGAGCCCTAGGATGAGACGCATCAGATTCCTTCGGATGGACAGGATAAAAATGGGAAAGCCGAGTAGGATCAAGCACTTCAGGACTCTGTGGAGCAGCCCAGTGGAAGCAAGGATGCTGTGCAGGGCATCACAGGGCAGGGCCAAGCGGAGCAGGTGGTCCCTCCTCCCTCCGGTAAGGTGGTCCACTCTGTCGAAGACCTGTACAATGAACGTGGTGACCCGGATGAATACTGGTGCAGGGTCGAGCAAGTTTCCCCTGATGAGTAGTCTCGCTTCTCTGTTATGGCTTCTTTGCTTAGTTTATGCCTTCTTAATGGGCATGTTTTTGATTATCCTGCTGTTTCAAATCATGTTTTTATTTTTGTCAGTTCCAGTCTCCAGTACTCAAAGTATCTCACTCCCCTGCGTGAGAATTTTCTTAGTGGTTTCTACAGGCTAGTTTCCCTCCTGCAGGGCAGTCTTAAACTATATTTTTTTAGTCTAAAATGCCTCAAAACTAGGCAATGAATAGGCCTCGGCCTACTGTACACTATTGTTTCTGATTAATAGATTACTTTTACTTAGAAAAAAAAAATATTTGAAATTCAAAAATTAAAAATTGTAATAAGAAAAGAAATTAATGTCGACCATAATTACAATACTCCAATTTACAACTTAACCTTATATAACTTTATATATATTTAATGTAACCAAAAGTAAACAATAATTTAGCTTTTATTATGAGGAAGAAGTGTAATGAGTAAAAAAATATACTTTACTTTTTACTACAAGGAAAAAATGTAATTTTTTCACATGAAAAGAAATAGTATTATTGATATTATATTACATGTAATTCATTCTATGTTCCATTTACATGTGATATTTAAAACAAAAATATATTTATAAAAAAAATATTTTACGCACAACCGTAAGTAAAATATTTCAATGTCCATATTAAATAACATAATTTTATAGATACTTATTTAGAGAAAAATAAATTAATTTAAATTGAAAATTTTCTTATATTTTCACTTTAGCGAAAAAGATTGAGAACATTATTATAGAATTAATAGTTTCATTCTAATTAAATGTATGGGGGGAATATATAAAACTTTAAATTTTTAATATGGATTTGATATGTAACATTAATTTAGAAAATATATAATTAAATGTATACATACAAGAAAAGAATATGAGGGGGAACATCTTAACATTTTAATATGGAGAACATGAATTATAAATAAAACATTTCAATATCAACTGCATATAGATTAATATACCAACTTCCTAGATCCACCAAGTGCCTAGTGGGATGAAATCTCTTTTCACTCAAAAAGATGTTCACATCTCAAGAGATTTGATCCCTCTCGATGCTTGTTATATCTAGAAGTATATCTAGAATTAAGATGGATCAAACAAATCTGACTTAAGTTTTTTAAAGTTAACAAAAGATTGAATTTTATAAACAAATATTGAATTAGTTAAATTGTATTTTCTAATAATTTATTATTAAAAAAATTTATATTAAAAATTGAATGAGTTACACATTTTTGTCTTTTTAAGAACTAATTGAATTATTTTATCATTGTGAGTATTAAAATATTTTACTAATTACTTGTTATATTGAATATCAATGAAATATCTAAGTAATAGAAAAATATTTATCGTAATTTTACAATCACAGTTTCAACCATACTAAACTTTGTAATTTATAAAAATATCTTTGCATTTTTTAAAGTAAGTCATTTTACATGAAATTTCATATATAAAAGTTTGATATAAATTCACAAATACATAATCTATAATAAACATTATTTCATAAAATTAAACATCATGACGATAGTAATCTAACAAACATAAACATCATCTAAGATACAAATTTGAATTCACTACCATCATCATATTATATACTCTTTTAGTAGCACATATAAACATCATTATCTAGCACACAAATCTAATAATATAATGGGGCATCATCATCGTGATAACATATAACAAAATAAAAATATTGTAAACTAACATCATCACCACACACATTCCCAGATTAATATAAATCTAATGTAAAATAATTGCTATCATGTACACATCTATCTACAAGAACATTAAATGAGCATATATAACATGACGTAACAATATACACATCAACCCCAACATATAAATTAAGTACATAAACATCAACAAAACAAAATCCACCATATATATCCAAATAAGTCAAATAAATGCATCATGAAGTCAAATAAGTTCAATAAAATAACCTATACAATAGATGTAGTAGTTCATGCAATCTAGTCTGCAGTAGAGGATGATGGATGGTCAACTACTACCTGATCTAGTAAGTCTATAAAAATCATTTGAGGTGGAGGACTAAGAGGTGGTTGGTTTGTAGTAGAAGGATTGGGCTGGTCTGTAGGAGAAGGTTATTGGTCTTCTCTGTTAAGAGAAACATACAACACATCCTTTAGCTCTGGAATATCGAAGTCAACATGCGACTGACGAGTAGGTGTACTACCAGAAGGATCACCACTACCATAAGGATCACCAACAACCTCATGGCCATGATCTGATGGGGTGGCACCACTAGAAGCATCATCATCACCATCCTGATCATTATCATGATCATGATCATCACCCTCATCATCATCATCATCATCATCATCATCATCATCATCATCATCATGACCACCTTCATCTAATGGATGTGTTTCTACATGATTCCCAGAAGCCCTCATCGTTGCGAGTTAAGTACTAGATCTGATGACATGTCGCATATGAGACATAAAATTACATGAATAGGTTAAATAGAGATTAACGAACATGATCCATGTTGATATCTCGAGGCCTTACAGGGAAAACTCCCTACCAAACTAAAACTCTGGCCAATCTATCAAAGTATTCCATCTAAAATTGCATAGAATCCCTTTGCCCCTAGACGTCCACGCCACCTAAGGATGTGCCTCACCCTTACCCTCTTGGGCCTCACCCATCTCCTCATATCCTCCATCTGGTGGTGGAATAGGATGCATGTCCCCATCATATGAGATGACGTCTAAAAAATATATGGTACAAAAAATTAATTATACATTTCCATTAAATTTAATAAAAAAAGTTAAATAACGTGCTAGAATAAATTTTATTTTAATTCACTAAAAAATAAAAAGGAAACTAGATTAGTTTAAAGAAAACACTAATATTACCTCTATAATTTGGAGGCTTAGCCATTGATAATAAGATATTGGGACACCCTCTCCAATCAATCACTGCATACATATACACCAACACGAAAAATGCATGGCCATACATAGTGGCTAGTAGCTCTAGTGCCTCATCCAAAATCCCATCCATAAACTCTGGCATACCCATGTTGGGAATCATCTGCCCCCACATGCACATTTTGGGCTCAGTGATCGATCGAGGATGGTGAAAATCAAATTTAGGCCCTGTCTCCATAAACCTCTAAAAAAATAAACAAAAAATCTCAGAAGAAAAAATGAATTTCTGCATCCCTTATTTTAAGAACACACAACATTTATCTAAAGTCATGCAAAATTGCCTCAACAAAATGGAAAACCATCTGATGCGACATGGAATCTAAGTCAAATAATCAACATGATATAAAATAGAGCAACCAATGTGTTTCCTATCACCACAAGAATGTGAAATGGTGTTTACTAATAAAGATAGGAACCTAGCCTCCTCTATAGCAAAATAACAAATATGTAGCTTTCCACCACAGACTTGAATATTTGATGGATGGACCACATGAGGCACGACATATCTCAGAGTTTATGCAAACTGACTCTTACTTGCAATACCATGGGGTACATCAGGGAATTGGGGAAAATCCTCCCCTCTCTTGGATAGGCCACCGATGAAGTATATGTCCTCCTTAGTGGGCCTATACCACAAATGAAGGCTGACACAAAGAGCCTACTACTAGACATTACATCAACAAAATAGATGTTCCAATAATATTGAGTGCGTCTTCAGGGACGTACCCTCCTCATAGTACTTGAGGATGCATACATTCCTCAAGAGAACTCAAGTCACTACAGTAACAGGGAAAGGGTATAAATCCCTCTCCCTCTCTTTGGCATGCCATTTTGAGACCATATTGTATGGGTCCACCTACTTCTACTACTCCTGTTGCTCCTCCCTCTGCTAATGTCTCTGCTACTTGATTGAAACATAAAATAAATCAGCCTAATACATACTATATATATATATATATATATTACTACTTTTTTGAGGCACCAAATAATTTTATTTATTTTTATAGATCGAATAAATACGTTTACAAAGTTATAAATGTATTTTTCATTATATATATATATATATTAAATGAAAAATAAATTTATAACTATGGAAACATAACATTCAATCTATAAAATAAAATAAAATTACTGGTGCACTCAAAAAGTAGTAATGCAGTAGAGTCGATGCACTTTCAACTACAATTGCACCAATAATGGTGCACACATAAGTATGATGTACCACGAGTGTTTCAAAAATTTAAATCTTCATAGAAGTGAAAAATACTATTGAACCGGTATGAATGTATAAATTTTTGTCACTAGTACAATATGTTCAGGTTATCGAAACACCGAGCCATAGGAATACTTTTAAATATTCATTTGTAGTGAGTTTGGTAAATATAAATGCAGCAGGAGTGACGCACCAACACACAATCTATCACATATTTCCCAGTATGTTTATATTTAGAAAAAACACCACCATAATGGCATATCGTTATGTTCATGCATCGAAACACGATGCACTCTCTAAATTTATAGGGTTCACTTATCTTGGTGCGATACAAACATATCGAGCGCAAAACACGTCGAAATTTTCATTTTACAAAAAAAAATTGAAAATTCAACCTAATTTTCAATTCTAATCCATGAAAAAATTAAATTAGAAAGAAACATAGATATTGCCTAGACATTTGGTCACCGAGGAGGCATTGTGGACATGTATTGGAGAAATAGAATTTTTTACACCGTTTGAAAAAATTGGAAACTCAAACAGCGAGCATGGTTTTGAAATGTGGTGAGCAATATAAGGATGAAAATGTGAAGTTGGGTTACACTTTTTGCCCTTTTGACAAAAAAAATTTCATTTTTTTCGGTTGTTCAACTTTCTGCAAACTATAACTTTTTTTTTGTTTAGAATTTCATTTTGTGATAAAAATAAAAGTTGTCAGAAATTTTGTGAGCTTTCTATTACTTATTTTTTGAAATTTTTTTATGCACATTTGATATGTCAACTTAGCGTTTCTTTGAGTGTGTGTTTCTTAACAATCAAAGGATTCATAAGAATTCATGTTATGACACAATGTTGTATTCTTTGAAAATCTGTGTTTTTGAGAAAAAAAAATGTGTTACAACAATCTAGACAGAGTCTACTTTGGTTTCGTCATATTTACAAAGCCAATGGATGCATATCATAATTATTAGAATTTTTTGAACTGGTTCAATACGAAAAACTGCATATTTTGGATATGTTTCCCGACGCAAGAAATTTCTTAACATATAAGCTATAAACTAAAAATCTAAAAGCTAACCATTAGAGACGATGGACCAATGTAATGCCCCATAATTTTTTCAATTTTTTTTACAATGTATTTTCGGAGATGAAAAAATCTGATTTCACTGAATCATAATGATGCTCAGAAATTGTTTACACCCAATTTATTATAAAATTAATTAAAATTAGTAAACGTTTATGAAATTCCATAAAAGTTATATTTCATAAAAGTAGATTAAATTCTGAAAATTCTTGTCTTGGTTCCTTCAATTAATTAAAAACCCTTCATGGAGTTTAATCAGTCCAAAGTTGCAGAAACATATTCAGAGCCTGGTTCTGCGTAACTGGTGACGCGTTAGTTCGGACTTACTTTGATTCAAAGTTCGTCCGAACTATTTTTTGCGCCGATGGCCCATTAAGTCTAACGACTTAATAGTTCGGCTGAACTTTTAATCAAAGTTCGGCCGAAATTTTGTATAATTTTCCGTTGGCCGCAAAATTTCGCAGAGCCCCTCCTAAAACACATTTCGCGGCAATATAAATTGCCGCGAAATCATTCATAATTTTCACACATTTCGCACATTTCATCTGATTTTACAAAGGTCTTGGTTTGGGTTTAAAGAAATTTCTTGGAGGTTTGGATTTAAGGGCATTTCTTGGAAGTAGACTGATTTTGCAAAGAATTGTTTTGGGTTTAAAGAATTTTCTTGGATGTACATTCAAAGGACATTTCTTGGAGGTATGTGATACATTTTTTTGGATGTTTTTTGTTCATTTTTTTTTGAAAGTATGGATTTGTGCTTAATTTTGAATTCTTGGAGACAGTCTGATTTTGCAAATAATTGTTTTTGGTTTAAAGACTTTTCTTGGAGGACATTTCTTGGAGGAAGCCTGATTTTGCAAAATATTGTTTTGGGCTTAAGGAATTTTCTTGGACGTATATTCAAAGGATATTTCTTGGAGGTATGTGATACATTTTTTTGGATGTTTTTTGTGCTTCATTTTTTTTGAAAGTATGAAGTTGGGCTTAATTTTGAAAAGACATTTTCTAGAAGTATTTTTTAAAGTGACGTTTTTTTTAAAGTTGGAGGCATTTTTTGAGGTGACATTTTTTTAGAGTACGTGTTTTGAGTTGAAGTAAATATTTTGAGCTTTGTTTCATTTTTATAAGACATTTTTTTCTCGAATTTTTTAAAGTAAGTTTTTTGGATTGGAGTATGTATTTTTTGCAAAAAATTTAAAATGAATTTTTTTAAAATTAAATCTTTTGTGATGTTTTTTCTAATTGAGTTATTGTCTAATTTTTTGAAGGAAATTTTTTGAACTTCATACCCTATTATCATGGGAAATCAAAGGAGTTGTGTGAGAAAATATGATTGAAAAAGAGACCCTGAGGAACGTAGAGAAGAGACGAGACAATCTCGCAAAAGGAAGTTAGAAGCCATCTCAAATATTGAAGAGGAAAATAAACCACAAGCAGAAATTGAAGCAGGTATGTAAATGTAAATATTATGATCTATTGATATATTTAAAATTTTCCTAGTGTAAAATGTGAAGCTTAATTTTTATTTGATGAACTAATTTGAAAAATATTTTGTTTAATGTAAACAGACAGATATATTCCTCAAAACATTGATGATGAGATACAAAATTTTGAAAGAGAAAGTGAAAGAGATATTGAACCAATGATTGAAGATGGTGAAAATATTGAAAGAAATCCAAATAAAGAAATTGAATCACAAGGTATGTACATATATATAATATATATTGAACACATGCACGTATTATTTAAATTATAGATATATTTATTAATTAATTTATTTATTGAATATGTACTATTTTTTCGAATATGTACAAATGAAATCACTGTCGATTATGAGATGTTAGAAAATGTTGACACTCACACATATGGAGATAAAAAACCTGACCATGCTATACGATATCGTGTTAACTGCATTTTTGAAAAGTATTTCTTAAATGAGCGGGTGACAGTTCAAGCTCAAATGTTGAAAGGTCTCCTATCATTAAGGAAATTAAAAGAAGCTACGACATTACTGGGTATTCGAAAATCAACCAAAGATAAAAAAAATGAAGGAAGATGTGATAAAAAATATGAGTAGTGCTATAAAGTCAATTAAGAGATCTAGAGAGAAATTTTTTTCAATTGTACATAGAGGAATACATATGGCAATGGATTCATCAAGTACTAAAGAGAATCGTTTGGTAACATCTATGGCATGAGCACTGGGAACCTCGCGAAAAACTTGCACAAACATCATAAATTTCGGCTGCAAATAGATGTAAATGATGAACTCGCTTGTTGGAGAGATATTTGTAGGCAACCATACAAAGATAGACTTGGAGAAAATATTAAAAAAATAATATATGAATATTGGAAGAAAAATTCGCATGTTTCGCCAACTGTAAGGCATGTGATGCGAAGAAGAATAGCACGAAATCAGTACGAAGAACATGAACAATATTTCTTGGAAACCACTCAGATAGAGTTATTCAACAAGTTCAAAGAAGAGAATCGTCAAATTCATGTTTCACTCAGTGCTTTTGTTCAACAAAAACCATGGTATGTAAAACCTATCACCGTACGCGACACTTTTTGTTTCCGTTATCATGTGGAATTTGAGTTATATTATGACACATTCCTTGATTTCGGTAGAACATTATGGAAGGATTCACCTCCTCCTTCCACTATCCGTGAATTCATATCTCAAATTCTATGTGAAAGAGAAAGCGATGAACTATTTTACAAAAAGAAATGTGCTGGTGGTAAAAAATGCGATGATTGTGGAAATTTGACTAAATTTCAAAAAAAATATCGTATTGATATAAATGATCAATCATTGTCCAACATGAAAGTGAAATGGAAGAGATATGAATATATCGATACATCGATTCAAGGTGCAAATAGTGTTAAAAGAATTGAATTACTAGAAGACAAAATTTTTGTGATAGACTTTTTGAGAAAGTTTGAGGCAGAAATTTACAAATACACCAAGAATTCCCATAGAGCTCGATGGCAAGACTTGCAATTCAAAAAATCTCGTGAAGTTTTTCCACCAGGGACCATTTTGTCAGTGATTGATTTTGTAGAAAACTACACATTTGTTCCACAAAAAGAAATTCAGAGTGAATACTATCATTCTGACCAAGTCTCCATGCTCGTCCATATTCTATATAGACATGTTGAAAAAAATGTCGATCATATAGAAAGCACGAGTGAAAATCGACATATCATTAAAGAATATCACTTTTATATCAGTGACGATCATACACATGATACATGTTTTGTACAACATTGTTTTGGAAAAATTTATGATTCCTTGAAAAATCATGGAATAACATTCAATGAACATTGGATATGGTCAGACGGATGCACATGTCAATTCAAATCTGCACGATCATTATTTTGGTTGTGTTGTCTTCATAAGAAAACCTGCATTAAACATTGTTGGAATTTCTTTGAGACTGGCCATGGAAAAGGAAAACATGACGGTGCAGGAGCATGCATAAAACAAGCACTTCGAAGATATCAAATGAACCACTCTGCAAGCCGACTTGTGAACTCTAAAGAAGTTGTTCAATGGTGCATCGCTGCTCTAAGCCATGAGACTAACCCATCAAGGGAAGTGCAAAGGTACATTCAATTTAATTTATATTGGAAATCTAATTTTAAACATTGTACATTTATTGTGCAATGATTATCTTTGATTGTATTTTGATATCATATTTACAAATTCTTCTTTTAATTTTCCATATAAAGGTTTTTCTGGCATATTGGGATCAAAGACATAGATAGATCAATTGTAAGTGACGTTGAAACAATAAAAGGGACTCAAAAATTGCATTCAATTCAAACAAAGTCGTCCAGAAATGTGTTTGCATTGGATAAAATAAAATATTCTTGTTTTTGTGATGTTTGCATAGACAACACAAAATCCAATGACGTTTGTGAAAAAAAAATGTATGTGAACGATTGGAAACATACAGAGCTAAATACAAAGGGAAAAATGTCTGTTGCAATGTTTGAAGAAATGCAATCAGAGGAAACTACAATATCATCCGATGGTGATCGAGTTTCTGATCTTGTTAGAGAAGGTAACATTCGAATTACTTTCTAATGATTTAAAGATCTAGAAATAAATTTAAATATGCATAATTTTGTTAGAATTATTTTATTGTGCAGGAGATGTTTTTGTTGTAATTGCACCTATTGACAACGATGAAAATGTGAAGTATTATTTAATGCGTTGTACTGAACGAAAAATGAAATTATTACAAAACTATAATGATCACGGATTTCAATATAACATAGGGTCTATTATACTGAAAGGTTATTTTTTCAGACAAACTCATCAGAGTGGAGACTTTGTTTACTTTGAAGACTATGAACCTGATTCCATAAGTTGTCAATATAGTCACTTGGTGTGTGCAACACGCATAAAGTTGATAGAAGTTCAATCAAAGAAAAAATCGAAAATTAAGAGATGGAAAATGTCAAAATCCGATCATGAACGGATTATTGAAGATGGAATTCCATTAGAATTTTTTTGATTGAATTGTCCAACAATTTATTCTCTTTGGATTAAATATGTTTTAGAACTTCTAGTACTCAACTAAAAATTGAGCTGCTTATGTTATTTTTGCAAGTGTTTGCACATGTAAAAATTGTTTTGGTACATGCACGTGCTCTAGTATCAACTGAAAGTAGCTTTTATATACATGTGCATTGATGAAAAATGTTACATGTATTGGATATATATATATATATATATATATATATATATGCTAGAATGAAATTAATTGTTCAAGTAGTTTTACTATGTGCATTGATGAAAAATTATTTACGTACTCAATATATATGTTCTAGAATGCAATTAACTGTCCAACTAGTTTTTCTATGTGCATTGATGAAAAACTAGTTGGATTTTCTAGTAAAAAGTATGGACACAATGTAAATAAATCATTCGTAATATAGTTTTGTACAAAGATTCCTTTCAGACAAGAGACTCGGAGCACTTCTCTGACTTTTGGTGGGATTTGACCCACATCTCTATTCCTGATTGAAAATCTAGTACAAAATTTGTTTGTCCAATGGTCGGATATGTTCAATGCGCATTGATGAAAAATGTTACTTGTATTGGATAGATATGTTCTAGAATGCAATTAATTGTTCCAAGTAGTTTTTCTATGTGCATTGATGAAAAACTAGTTGGATTTTCTGGTAAAAAGTATCCACAACGTAAATAAATCATCCGCAGTATAGTTTTGTACGAAGATTCCTTTCAGACAAGAGACTTAGAGCACTTCTCCGACTTTTGGTGGGATTTGACCCACATCTCTATTCCTGATTGAAAATCTAGTACAAAATTTGTTTTTCCAATGGTCGGATATGTTCAATGTGCATTGACGAAAAATGTTATTTGTATTGGATAGATATGTTCTATAATGCAATTAATTGTTCCAAGTAGTTTTTCTATGCGCATTGATGAAAAACTAGTTGGATTTTCTGGTAAAAAGTTTCTACAGTGTAAATAAATCATCCGCAGTATAGTTTTGTACGAAGATTCCTTTCAGACAAGAGACTCGGAGCACTTCTCCAACTTTTGGTGGGATCTGACCCACATCTCTATTCCTGATTGAAAATATAGTACACAATTTGTTTGTCCAATGGTCGGATATGTTCAATGTGCATCGATGAAAAATGTTACTTACATATTGGATATATATACATTCTAGAATGAAATTAATTGTTCAAGTAGTTTTACTATGTGCATTGATGAAAAATGATTTAAATGTACTCAATATATATGTTCTAGAATGCAATTTTAACTAAAAGTAGTTTTTCTATGTGCATTGATGAAAAATCGTATTGGATATATACACAAACTTAATGTGCCCAATTTTTTTTGTGAGCTTTTCTAGTAAAAAGTATCCTTGAAATGTAAATAAATCATCCACAATATAGTTTTGTACGAATATTTCTTTCAGAAAAGAGACTCGGTGCACTTCTCCGACTTTTGGTGGGATTTGACCCACATCTCTATTCCTGATTGAAAATCTAGTACAAAATTTGTCTGTCCAATGGTCGGATATATGTTCTATGTTCTAGAATGCAATTAACTGAATTTCATCAATTTACCAAATTATAAATCAACAAGGCTACCTATTTGAGTGCATTAATGACATTGACCCAAATTCAACAAACATATATGTACTTCTTATATTTCCAATCAAAATTAAAGGGATAATTTGTACATATATCTACTTATTTAAACTCTTTTTTCAATTAGAGCTCAATTGATACATGGTTAGTTGCATTGAAAAGCTATGTTCTTCCTATTGGAAATTTTTTCATTCAAACAAGACTACATGTAGAGATCAAAAGCAATCTTAAGATTCCAAATGTACTTCAACCATCCAAAAGGGATTTGTGCAACATTACTTCACATGCCATGCCAATTATAGTGAACAACTATCCAATAGAAACATTTAACATTATATACCACATGTGCCAAATGTAGATTGAAACCATCCAAAACTTTTAAGTTTTAAAAACTTTTTGATAATATATCGTGTAACATTAAAACATTAAACATTTAAAACATTAAATATCACATGCGAAATGTAGATTGAAACCATTCAAAACTTGAGTTTTAAAAACTTTTTGATTATATATATGGAGTGTAAAAACTCTGGTAAACTTTATAAGTATATATTATTATTGATAAAAGATGAGATATGATTACAATGGAGAATCATTGAGGCTTTAAATATAGCCTTATGGTGTCCCTTGGTGAAGAGGCATTATCTTTGATCATGCCCTTTCACTTAATAAAACCTAATAGAACTATATCTAACTAATAAATAATAAAATATACATAACATTGCCCCTCTCTTAAAGATGCTTTGTCCTCAATCATGCCCTTTCACTTAATAAAACCTAGGATAACTATATCTAACTAATAATTAATAAAATATACATAACATTGCCCCTATCTTAAAGATTATTTGTCCTCAAAGCATAAGTAATGATGGACAATGTTGTCGAATGCCTAGGTTTCTTGAGCGGCGAGCTCTTGCTTCCCACATTTTAAAAAGATTGTGGAGCATCTTCTCGAGTTCAATCTTTTGTTGATGTGGATAGTGACAAGATATGATATTGACAGGGTCGGATCCTGTCTTGACTTCTATTGGATGTTTGATTTTCCTATCGGGAGGCACTTTTATGGTTAGATCCTGGAATAATTTTTCATTTGTCCAAACTAGTCCTTATTCTTCTAGTGACTCTTCGTGGCTCCCTTTTGAAGATAAAATTTCTAACTGATGGCATTGTACTGTAGATGTTGGCACTCCTTTTTGAATCATCTTCATCATCAGAGAGGAAGATACGACTTGATCTTCTGGGACTTGGAATCCATACAACCTGTGTTTCTTCCCTTTCCACTTAAAACTTATAAACTGCTTCTGATGGTTGGTAGAAAAAGTACCTAAAGTTTGTAGCCATTGAACTCCTAAGACCACATCTACTCCTCGTAATGGAACGATGTAGAATGGATATTCTAAATGAAATTTTTTTATCTGTAGTTTGACCTTATGGCATTTCCCTACTCGCTCAATCTTCTTACCATCGGCCACCATTACCTTCATATTAGGCATGGGGAAGGTAAAGATGTTAAGTATTTTTTCCATGGTTGAATATAGAAAATTGTGGGTACTGCCAGTGTCGAGGGGAACCATTACGTTGTTGTTCTTGATATGTCCTCTTAACCTTAGGGTTTGAGGTTGTGATATGCTTGTCATAGCTGATAAAGACACTTGCGGAATAGTTTCGCCATCCACTTCTGGAGAGAATTATAAGTTGTCTTCTAATCCTTCTATATATGAATCATTATTGTTAGCATCATTAGTTGCTTCACAATTGTATAGATTTTTCGCTTTTCCATTAGCACATCTGTGCTTAGGGTCCTAGTTTTCACCGCAACGCTTGCACTTGCCCTCTCTCATTCTTTGTTTTTCCACATTAGATTTTTCTTCTTCACGAACATGGTGTGGGACATATTTTGTGTCATCTATATTTTAAGTTGGAGGAAATCTTTGTCTCGAATATACTTTTTCTAGTTTTGATAACCTTTCAAATTTCTTTTCGGCAGCTTTTGCTTTTTTGCCTTGCTACTTCTACTGATGTAATTTCATGAAGTTCAAGCTATTCTTGTATATAGATTTTAAGTCCTGAGATGAAAGACTGGATTAGATGAGATTTTGACAATCCCGGTACTCATGTTACCAAGGTCTCCCATTCTCGAGTGTACTCATCCACATCTCCTTTTTGGCGTAATTTGATAAACGTTGAAATTTGTTTTTCTTCTTTTATGCCTTGAAACCTTTTAAAGAATGCATCCTTAAATTTCCTCCAACTGATAGCAAGCATCGTCTTTTTCCACCACATATACCAATTATATGCTTCTCCTTCCATTTTCATGGAAGCATGCTTAATTTTTTCATCATCACTAGTAATGTCATAAATCTCAAAATATTCTTCCGCTTTATTAAGCCATGCAACGCTATTTTTTTCATTACCATCAAACTTGGGTAGTTTGATTTTTGCTTTTCGATGATAAGATAATGGTGGAAAAAGAAGGGGATGTTGATTAGCAAATGAATTCCAGAGCTGCTTATTTTTAATATCTGCATTACTATCTTCTTGATGATGTGGGGAATCAATTTTTTCTTGATGCTCTTCCGAGTTCCCTGAATCTGCGGAATTGTTTCGTTGATTTTGTTCCATATTAGGAAATATTGGGGGTTGTGTCTGACTTAACTTATCTATCTTATCATTTAGCTTATCAAAGAGTTCTATCATCTTTTTCATTGCTTCGCTATGATTTTCTGTGGCCTCATGATGATTTAGCCACATTTTTATTTCTATTCAATTTTTTGTATCATGAACCTTTTTGATGTCGTTGGAGTGTCCTGCAACTATACCTTCAAGATCGACTAATATTCTTCCAAATTCTATGGAATTATTATTGATCTATTTCTCAAGATCCACCAATTTCTTTTGGAATTCAGCCATTAACATTGATGACGACATTGAACGTGTATGTGGTGGGGAATATTTTTCTGCCAGTTTTGGGTGCTCAAAATATTGCACCTTCAACACTTTTATTTTTATCCCTTCCCTTAAATTAAACATTGACTTGGCCACATCTTTTGTAACTTTTTGTTTTACATCCTCCCATTTATCTGGACCCATTATTGTTTCCTTTCTCTTTCTCATCACTTCTACAAATGTATCAGTCGTTGGCCCAAGAGTTTTGTACACATTTACAATTTCGCCCAATGAATGTGTAACTATTTCAAGGCTTTGTCGACTCTCAGCAGGTAGAGTCAAAGCAACAAGATCTCTCTGCAATTTTGCATGAATTTTTTCACACCTTTGTAAGGTGCATTGCGGCATGTTTGTTTCCCATGGTATATCAGTAATGTCGGCAAGATAAGTTGTGTTGGGTAGACAACTTCTTCTTGAATGTAGCGGTCTACCCTGTGTCTATTTTGACCACTAGTATGAACATTTTCGGCCTCTGCATCAATATATGTAAAATTTCATAAATTAGAAAAAACACATGTAAAAAAAGTTGTACAAATTTAATGAAAAAAATATTTAAATTGATGGAAACCTTGACATTGTTTGTTAGCATCTTCTCCAACATGACCCTGCTGAGAACCAGACCCAGAACGACCCTGCTGAGAACCAGACCCAAAATGACCCTGCTGAGAACCAGCAGTCATTGATTGGCCTTCGGGGGAATAAATATCATCCCGTTCATGCAATCTGCTACCACTCATTGATGCCCTCTAAGTGGATTTGAAACACCACCAACCTCTCGAGACGAGAGAGAAGCTTCATAAACAAATATGAATTTATAATCAATTGAAAAATACATTCATGTGTACATATAAATACATATACATATTCATTGATTAAAGTGCGTGAACCATACCACTACTGGGTGAACCATGGGCATGCTCCATGGATGGAGTAGAAACCCTTCTCCTCTTACCTCCTAAAAATTAAAAAATGAAACTTATTAGCAACTAATTTAACTCACAAAGTTAATAAAAAATCAATTCCATATGTACACGCATGTATGGAGATTTAATATTACATTTAAATACTGTGAACATCCCCCGATCCCTGAACCCCCATATGGGATTCGGTTGATCTTCGTCGTTCATCCTGCATGATATATATATCTATTGGTGGACATTTACACAAAATAGATTTCAGAAAATCAATTTGTAATTTAGTGTACACAAATTATGTAGAACACAACTTTCAAAGCAATAATTGATGTGTGAAACTCAATTTAAGAAAAAAAGAAATTATAAAAATGATAAGTTCACCAAATTGCGCTTTACATGGTGGGAGCACACTTGGTATAAAATTGAAAAAAACACATGGTCATTAAAAAAGAAGCGTGAAAATCCATTTAAACAAAAATTTCTTGAAGTCCCCGCATTTTAATTTTATAAAAATGTGAAGTTCACCACTTGTTGCAAATGTGAAGTTCACCAAGTTGCACTTTACATGGTGTGGTGGGAGCACACTTGGTATATAATTGAAAAAAACACATGGTCATTAAAAAATACGCATTTATAAGTACACAACACAAACATATCCAAGATATGTTACAATGTCCATCAATAAATTTTGAAGGGGAGCATCTCAACACTAATTCATCTTTGAGAGATGAATCTTGAATTTTTGAAGAAGAGCATCTCAAAACCAATTCATCTTTGAGAGATGAATCCTGCATTGGCATTGCTCTGTTTGATTCTAATTCAACTTTGATAGATGAATCATGAATTGGCATTTCCCCACGCAATAGATCAACAGACATCTTATTCACATTTGTACAATGCCTTATACTAAAAAATTGAAATTGGCTAACAATATTGTTTGCTATTCCATGCAGTTCTTTTAGCCTCTTCTTTTTAACTTGGCACACGCCATTCATCTGGTTGCACACAAGTTTAGAATTGGTGAAAACTACAATTCCATTTGATGCATACTTCATCGCTGTTCCCAAGCCTTCTATCAATCCAATATAATATGCCTCATTGTTTGTTGTTCTTCCCAGTATATCCATTTTCCTTTGGATGACTTTGCTAGTCACAATATTGGAAAGCACATATGTAATCACTGCTTTCCCTGGATTGGGATAGCAAGAAACTTCTATGCATAATTTCCATTTTTCAACCATATTTAATGGTTTTCTTATCCCTGAAAAAAACAAATTCAATAAAAATATATATATTAAATCGACATTTATTGCAAATGCATGAGAAAAATGACAAAAGATCACGAGGTAAATGACATGTGCATTGTTTATCTTAAAGTTTGACTTAAAAATTTTATGGTAGAGTTCACATCTAAAATTAATGGGAGGAAGCCTTTAGTTTGTGGGAGAAATGACACATGTACACAGTTTACCTTAAATTGGTTATGTTTTATGGATATTAGAGGAAGCATTTAGTTTGTGGGAGAAATGACACATGTACATAGTTTACCTTAAAGTTGTTGTGTTTTATGGATATTAAAATGAAGAACTTCTATTTAGATCCATTCCAGAGATTGACTGTAGGGGAATTTACTAGATATGTCACCTTTCATAAAAGATGAGATCCAAAGGCTACCTAGCCCTTTACAGACTCTGCCTATAGAACTTGTAGAAGTAAACACTAGAGGCATTAACAATATCAAAGAACATTTTCATGCTCAGACATGGGAATGTGTCTCTTTCCCTATGCAGAAAAATAGTTCAAGGTAGTTAATCTTCATAGACATGTCAACAAGCAGGTCAATGTGATCATCCCCAACTTACTTTTCATGAAATTAGGCTTGGAATCCTCTACAATCTGGTGGATGGAGTTGAATTGGAACTAGGTCAAGGCCTTTACAAAATACATGCTAGTGAATAACACTTACTAGGTTATGCCAACAAATAAAGTGGGAGAAATGTTTTCTCCTCAAGGTTATCCAATTGGGTGTGTAAGACCAACTTCACCCATTTCCTAACAAGTTTCTCTGTTAGGTTACAAAGTGTCTTAGGCCATTAACTTCCATAGACCTCAATAGATTATTAGAGCTGTAATTCTGTTTCGTGCGTGTAAGAGAAGAAATAATTCTCGTTTAGATTTTAATAATGGCTAAGATGGTCAAATTTTTATTTGGGAAAACAAATAAATGACATATGCAAGACTTCAATATTTAGATGCAATTTTTTTTTCAAATGCAAAAGTTAGTAGGATGTGCAATATCTATGCCAATTGCAAGAATATTTAGGTGATCTCTTTGCACTATGAGTAGGAAACAATTTATTGGTTCTCATACTCCCTCTGCTTTCTCTATGGAATCATAAAATTCTAGTAGATGGCCAAGTAATGAATCTAATTTTTTTGATTGCTAAAGGCGAGAATCACCATAGCTAGTCCATGTAGTCCTCCACCACTACCCCAGATTGATAAGTTGTTAAAAATTTTCCTCATTATTTCAAAGAATAAGAAGCCAACCAAATATTTTTATCATGTTAATGATGTTTAAATTTACATTATCACAATTTTTTAGGGAAATAATAATGGTTGTGGTCCATTCCTAATGAAAAATAAGGTACCCTTTTAATTGTAGGTTTCATCATGATAGTTAGTGAATTGTTTGGAAATCTATGAACACTGCTTTGTGCCTTTATGGAAAGAATTTTAATTTTCCCCCTCTTATTTCAAGAAGATTTAAAGAAATGTTGCTTCTAAAATTTATGTCCATGTGTCAATTTGGATAGGCTTTATTTTGTTGGGCAACTTTTTATAGATACAAGGGATTTTCACATGACTTTTTTCAATCATTGAGACTTCTCAGCTGGGACCCATTTTGTGTGACATTACTAACATGTAATATATTTTATTGATAGTTATAGGAAGCATTTTAGATTGAAAATGAATTAGAAAAAAAACTTTCAACATTGAAACTAGGATTCATCATGTTCAAACATTCTTCCATAGAACATCCATTGCATTAGAACTATAGAAATGAATAGGAAAAAAGCTATGGTAGGACATGATGTCATGATCCTCATGATGATTGAACACTGAAATTGATGCACACTAACTACCCATTATGAACAATATTCACGATGTTAAGCACAAAATGTGTAGTATTATGCCAGATGTCATCTATTATCTGGGTAGCAACTAAATGGCACAAATTATTTCCTATTTTGTGGAATTTTAGTTTGATCTTATTCAAAACCTTATTAGTTATATATTTTTCAATTTCCCGTGGATTACTTGAAGTTAAAAAATGTTTTTTATAACAAACATATCCAATCATTGTGCACAAGTAATTCACCTTGTTGACCACTATCTCAGAACATTCATTCATAAAGGGGTATTAAAATTATGAAAAATAGAGTCAATATATTGCATTTATATTGGGGGTACTAGAAAAGATATGTAGTAAAAATAGGGGACACCTATTAGGATTTTTATTATTGGAAAGATGTATTGGGAATGGGGTTCAATAGAAGTCTTTTGGAAAAATGTTTGGTGTGGATATGTGACTGTATTGATTTCCTATGGGATAATATTACCAATTTGAATTCCATCTAAATCTGCAAGCATCTATTTACAATGGTAAATGAGGGTGAACCCTCTCAAAATTATGCGATTTAGTGGAACATTTCATATATGAACCTACTCAATTGCATCTAGAGGTGTATGAAACTGCTAAATCACAATTTTTATTTTGGATCTAAAAATAGTGACCCAAAAGACTAATAAGACTTGTGTTGCATTTCTATCATTTAAGGAAACACCCAAAATTCAAGCACTACATTAGAAGTGGGAGGTTGCAGATGTGTCCATAAAACAACTCAGTGCAGTACACAAGTTCATGACAAACATAGCAGGATGGTGCAACTGTGGCCAATCAAATGGTTCTTGATGATATATTTTCTTTTCTTCATTGATACAATTGTCATTAATACACATTTACATTTTTATTCTTATAATATTCACTACCAATGTATGCTTTTATGGCATTATATATTGGATCAGATAATATTTCAACTCCTTGGTCAGAAAAGGGAGTCCGACCATATTTATTCTCTCCATATTATGGGTTGTTCAACCAATTTTTTCTCCTACCATCTCCCTCAAATTTAATTCTACCGTACTAATAACCTCTCTCACTCCCCAAATTATTGTCATTAAACATGCCCCATTGAGGATCTGGAGCAATGTTTTCACCATACTTAGAACTATCATTGTTGCTAATTGAAATTGGAGATTCATGTATACTAGATTGCTTGCTTTTGGCGGCTCTTACTTGGACAATATCCTGAGATGAGTTTGACGTGATGGTCATATGGGGCTGGAAGCTACTTGGCATAATTTTCCTTAAATCTTGAAAAAAACAGAGCAAAAATGTCATTTTCGATCATTTTTTATTAAAGCTTCTACATACAGCAGATGTTATCACAATTGCAACACAATCATGTTCCATGAGCATGGATTATGAATGTTGCAAGCCAAATTGCAAGGAAATTTGCATTCATTTTAGGCAAAAGAAGGCTATGAAATTAAGGTCCATGCTAGAAAAAATTATGAAAATAAGGTTGCTGAGACAATACTTACCATGTGTTTCAAAGCCATAACAAAGGTTGGCTTTGAGAGTGTCCTCCCAAAGCCCTGTCTTGAGATGAAATTCAATTCAATGTCTCTTAGAGTTGCAAGGTGGAATTGATAGAACTATTTGATTTCTTTACCATACTTTGAGATAGATGTCTCCTTTCATCTATACCTTTCTCTACCATCTTATTTCCAAATGAAATGGGAATTTTCACATTTTGAATAACATTACCATGTATTTTGGTAGTCTGCTAGCTAGACCTCTCACAAGTAAGGTTGTCATGCCAAACTATTTCTCTTGCTCAACTCAGTGACCATGACTCTCTTCTCACACTGCTTACCATAGGATCTTCAGCTGTACATCACGCAAAGTTGGTGGTTCTAGGTCTACACGTATTAGGTAAAGTTGTATTTTATGGCATTGTGGTCCTTAAATTTGGAGGTGTTCCACCTAAAAAAGTAGGCATTAAATATGGATGAAAATGATTTGTTTTAACTTTGATAGAATTTCCTTGTGGAATTACTGAATTTCTCGACGAAATGATGCTAGCTTTGCTCAGAGAAGAAGGTTTTGGAGGAGGAATTGAATTCTTTTGACTTATTTTTGGCATTGAAGTTTGAAATACTAGATTTGAGGACTCCATTGATGACCTTGGTGAGGAATTTGATGCACACAATATTGACTTTGAAGATGGTTTAGAAGACATTTAAGAATTTTTAAATTTTTGTTTTGTCACTCAATGTTTCTTTGTTGTTGGACTTGATCAAGACACAATTTAACTTTACAAGCAGATTGAAGACCTTTAAGAAGATTTAGATTTTGTTGTTCTCACTGAAGGTTTTTGTCTAGTTTTGTTTCTTAAACCATCATTTCCATAGGACATTTTTGGTGAATATATTCTTGACTTTGATGAGAGGATATGATACCTTGAAGAGGCTACATCTTTTGGTGACGTCAATAATTGTTTCTCTGTTCTTGTGTTTGTTAAACATTTTTTATCCCAGAGGAGGGTGTTATCCAATGTGAATTTGAAACCCCCCTCACATTTTTCAATGAAGGTCAATTCTATTTGAATGTTAGGGAGCTACACATTATAGAAATTCAGTATGATGTGCCAAAAAATTTACAGACATCCCAAAAACAGAAACCACCTATTATATGTCAATTAAATCTACATGGAACCAACAAGCAATATGGTAAAATATAGAATTACGAATCCATCCAATTAGTAAAAAAAAAAAATATGAAGAAAGCACCCAGAGGACTAGAAATAACAATATAGTAGAGAAAAAGAATAGTATCTCAGCAGCTATAATTGCAAGTCATAAATTAATATCGTATATTCCAATTTCAGCACTAAAAGCAAACTCAAAATAACATAAAAGCAGAGACAACATTGTTTTACACAAGTAAACATTTTTAATGGAAATATGCAACATGGATTGGCATAATCATGCCTTTATCAGTGAAATTTCGTCAGACCATTGAAAAATTGTGCGCTAACTATATTTAAATAAGTTAAAGGAAAAAATTGACCTATATTGTACAGTTTATGGGACAGAAATAAATATGTAGAACTATTCACTTGGTTTTTATAATTGGGTAGAGGAATGACTTAAAATGACCTTGTATGTCTTCTCGTTTTAGAGCTCAAATTTTTAGGAAGGATTTAAGTATCCACATTTCAAGAATCACTCAAAGAGGTTGATAAAGAATATAGGAAGACAAAAAACTAAACAGTGGTGTAATAAATGGATTTCTTGGGAGGTAGATTGGCATATGGACTTTTGGTAGCTAGAAATTTTCCAAATAAGTGAATGTATTTGAAAACTGAACCTCTAGTTTATTTTGGTTTAGACAAGGTCTAGAATTGGAAAAGTGAATTCCCTCTTTCTTCCTCTTACATGTCCAATGATCAGAATTTGGATTGAGGGAAAAAAAATTCCAAAATAAAAGTTTTGCATTTTATTTATTGTACATGAGTTTTTAAAAGCGAATTAACTCATAAATTTCTCACAAAATACACTTAAAGCTTGACACATAAACCCCTTCCCAATTGGCTAAATTTAGACGATCCTAAACACATTTTTATTTAACTGATGAGGGAGATAGCACAACAAAACTAGTTTGTCCATACTCAAATCAAGTTGGTATCAAAGTACAATTTAGTTCATTTTAGTCAAGTTTAGCTAGAAGAATTAGCTATTGGTTTTTGTATTTATGCAAGGAGAGTTTAGTTGTGTGCAAGTTTATGTGTGTGAAGAGAAAGTCAATATTGAGAGCTCATCTCTAAAATCACGACAAAGAATATTTTTATGCATTACAAGTGTGATGGAAGCTTCATCGAGTATCTCTTTTAATCAGCCTTCCTTAACAAAAATATTTAATAAAGAGATGTTGCAGAAGCTCTACATCATGAATGATATGGTGCAAGAGACGTATGAAGATAATAGGGAGAACATTATCCTTCAAGAGAAGTTGATTTCCAAGAATGAGGAGAAGCAAGAAATTCTTGAAAATATGCATGAGATGGAGACTCAACTCCATATTGCAAATGAAAACCAAGCAAGGATGCATGACATGGAGATTCAACTCTATGATGCAAAGGAAGCCTTAGCTAAGTATGTGAATGAAAAAGAGGCATGCAATTCAAGTTTTTCTTCAATTTCCTCTCAAAGTGAATGTGTACGTGCTTTTGAGAGACACACTAGAGGAATAAGGTCCAAATTTTTGATGAAAATGGGCTATGAAAGTAAAGGGTTAAAGGAAAACATGTACAACGCATAGTTGAGCCAAATTTTGTTGAGGAAAGGCCTAATTATTTGGGTCTTGGTTATGGAAAACATGATGGAGAATGCTCCAAAGCCAAGGAGGCACATGAAGTTGTTCCAAGAAGTAATTTCATTTCGTGTTCATTACCTCAAGCTTGTGAAGTTTGTGTTCATGATGAATGGAAAAGTTTGACACCCACTTTGCAAGAAGATGTTAATAATCATGCAGCTAATGAGAATGTAAAAGAAGAGGATGTTGAAATATCTAAAGTCATTGAATTCATTGCTAGTATTATGAGGAGAGCCACTACCTCATCAAATTCACCTCCTCAAGAAGGTGACAAAGGTGAATGTTCAAGGTATAAATCTGCCTTTAATCAAATTGCTTTTGATTATGATAAACATGTAAATTTTCACATAAGATTTGGAAAATTTTGCATGTTCCTTTTGTGGTTTGAATAATCATAATGTTTATAGATGTTGGAAGAAGATATCCATGCACATGAAACTTTCTAAATAAATGAGGCAAAAATTCAAAGGCCCATTGGACAAGGAAAATGATGTTGAAAATAAGATGCAATTGTTTTGCACTCATTTCCATAAGAAAGGTCACCTTGTAGACAAGTGTTGGACTTTGTATCCAACAAGTCATCCACGACATTTGAAGAAGGTGGAAAGAGATATTGACAAGAATGGAAAAGAGGATTCCATAATTGATGAGGGTCAGGATGATTCACATGATGATGAAGTGCAGCTGAAAGAAGCGCCATTGAAATGGTTTGGTAAGGGCTGGTTATATTTCTTATCCAATTAAGGCCTTGCATGTATTTTGATGTTTCATGAATTTCTTTGCAAATTCAAAGTATGGTGCATGTTGCATGAAGCAAGATGTTGAAAGCAGAGTTATGTTGACACACTTAAATGCAACAAATATGGAAATTTGTACATGAGCTATTATTTGACTTGAGAGTCAGTTGTTTGAAGAGGCATGCTTTGTCGACTTGTGTTTGGTTAATGGTTTTGTACACCAATATGTAAGAGTACATGGAGATATTCACATGATGTGAATTTTTTTTCTTTGAAGGAGAAAAATGATATGTCAGCGAGCTATGTTTCTTGCATGGTGTGTTTTCAGTTTGATGGTTTTGTTTGTGACAAGACGTCACAAGATTTTGGGAAGGTCCACTCTTGAGCAAGAGCCTCATGATTACAACCTAATCATGAGAATCAAATGGGAGTGCATCCTTATTTTGAAAACAAACCTCTAGATAGGATTCTAAGCTACCTAGGACTCAAACCATTATTTTTAAATTTGAAATATCATGGTGTGTTGTTTCAATGCCTAAATCCACAACCCTAACATAAATTGTTTTATTCTTTTTTTGCAGGATTTAGTTGGTTTTATTAAAAGTAAATTGAATTTAAAATTCTTGGCTTAGCGGCATGAAACAAACATATTGTGTATTAAATGAATAATTTCACTTTTCCAATCATTTCTAAATCACCCATATCACCAAGAAAGCATGTTTAAGAACATACTTTGGTATGGGAAAGACCTTAGGTCCTTTGACTATGCACATGTGGTGTGAAAAATTGAAATTGACAGTGCAAAAAAGTGAAATTATGAATGAAACCACGAAAATGAAAAACCCACATGTGGTGAATGATTTAAATAGGTAATTAATCACTACAAGAAAAAATCACATTGGTGAGGGTCATGCTTGTGACGGACCTTTAAGGTCCGTCACCAATGTCACATATGGTGACGGTCATTAAAAAATCGTCACTGTAAGTGTATATAGTGATGGTCCTTTATGGTCCGTTACCAAAGACATTTTCAATGACACTTTTGGTGACGGTCGTTAAAGGCCCATCACTAATTCTCTCTTTGGTGACACTTCTAGTGACGAACTTTTAATGACCCTCACTGATGCTATTTTTGTTACTTTTGGTGATGGTCAAAAAATGTCCGTCATCATTGATCACTAAAAACCGTCACTATAAGTGTATATAGTGATGGTCCTTTATGGTCCGTCACTAAAAACATTTCACTTTTGGTGAGGGTCATTAAAGGCCCATCACTAATTCTCTCTTCGGTGACACTTCTAGTGACGAACTTTTAATGACCCTCACCAATGCTATTTTTGTTACTTTTGGTGACAATAAAAAATGTCTGTCATCATTGATCATTCCAATGAGTTTTTGATGACGTTATGTGCCTGTTAATATATTTTTTGTCAAAATATAATGATTTAATACCATTATTGTTGAGAATTTTTTATAATATGTCCAAGGCCATAATGGTTAGGGTCAGTCAATTTTTTAAGAATTAATAAGTGTGTATCATTTCCCTCAAGTAATGAATAGTCGAATAGAGATTTCCTATGAGTCAACACATGATTCATATCTATTAAGTTTATTATCTTGCAAATTCCATTTAGATAAAGTTCCACTCTTGTGTGTAGGAAATATATTACTTAATACATAATTGGGCTCTGAAAATTCTATTAATGAGAAAGATCTAACAATCCCCAACAATCTGGGCACACCTTAAATTACTACTTTGGCACACACTAACATTTCTTATTACCCCACATGTCTTGGAAGATATTTGTACCTAGAACATCTTTTGATGACATTGACGCCCAAGCACATGGTGGCATGCGCTAACACAACATGGAACTCTCCTAGCATGTGTTGGCATGCTGCATATAGTCCCTGGCATGCCTTAGAACACCTTGGTTGAATGCATTGACATACATTAGAAATTGGCACACAATTCCACTTGGCATGTATTGGGACCTATTATTAGTGTGCCTAGCATGCCCCTTTTCAAAAAGATAAAGTCATGACTTATTAACCCTCTTATTGGTTCTTTCTTTTGTTTCCTTGACACATATTGATATACCCTGGCACCCTGCGCCACATCCTTAGCACCTAACATGTATTGGCATATCTTGGCACTATTAATTGGCACATGATATAATTAGCACACCCTAGAACTCCCAAGCACACTCTAGGAATTCTTAACATGCCTTGATATTCCCTAGCATGCCTTACCAATGCTCAACATACCTTGTCACTCCCTCCTTGGCATGAAAACTAACACTGACCATTAACACTAGTCTCTGGCAGTACACGTTCCTCATATTCATTAACTTCCATGAATTTTTACCTAGTGCTCCCTTAATTTTTTTTCCTAGTACTCCTTAACATTCATAAACATGCATTATCACTCTCTAGCACACCTTAGCACTCTTCAACATTCCCTTCCACTTCATAACATGCATAACACTAGTCCCTGACACATATTGGCGCTTGACAAGTGTTGGCGCTTGGAAAGTCTTAGCATGTATGGAATACATTGAGATGCCTTGGTATGATTTAGCATGGTTTAATATTAAATTTATTTGTGATGATCAATTGTTGGAAAGTAGATGAGAAGAAACAAAGGAATACTTGGCACTTAGAATGCACTAAGACTTTGCACTTGGAACCTATTTCCGCCTAGTGTTAGTGTGCCTAGAATGCCCCTCTTGGAAAAGGTAAATTGATGACTTATTAACCCTCTTATGTGCTCATTTCCTTGTAGTTTAACCTTTTTCTCCCTTTTGTTGTCTTGAAAGTCCCTGACATGCATTGACACACCCTTGCACATCTTGGCATGCCTTATCACTTGGCACATCTTAGCATGTTTGATATGTATTCCCACTATCTGGCACATCAAGGGGGTGAAGAAAGATGTAGTCCTAAAGTAGGTCAAGTACGAGGGCCGAGTAAGGGTTGCTAAAGGGAGGTCATGATCATCCTCCAAGAGCAAGATCATCATGTGAGGGTTCAAAAGAATGTTGCATACCTTAATGGTCAGTTTGCGCTAGGAAGTAGGATGGCATATTGTTGGTTCTCTTCTGGAAGATCAAGCTTAAGAGAGGTTTCTCATGAGAATCTGAGCATGTAATTCCAATGGTGTATTTGTGTGAAGGCCACATCAAATTCTGAAATGTTGAAATTTGCAACAAGAAACAGTGAGATTGGAAACCATAAAGGACAAAAAAAAAATGCACCCACACTTGTGAGGAATTTTGATGCACCAGGAGTGAGGAATGTGGGGCGCCTAATTTATTTTTCCCAAATAAATTGGACAATAAATTGTAATTTCGTCTCATAACAACTTGTGTCAGTTAATTAAGTCATGATGACCGAGCTAGCTCAAGAAATTCGAGTTGAGGTCTAATATGAGGCATCTAGAGGGATTCTAATATTTTTGGGGTCCAGTTGAAGTTGATGCATTAGTGGGGTGCAAGTGTAATTAACTCAATTAAATGAGTTAAAATCAATTTAACTAGTTCTAACTGAGTGATGAGCTAGTGAGAGGTCCAATGAATTAAATTAGATTTAATTCACAATGAGTGATCAATCAGATAACTGATAATTCACTATTAATAGTTGCATGCATGTCAGTTTCGAGGAATACCTAGTTGAGACAGAGGTTAAAGGGAACATAACTATCAGTTTTATTCAGAGAAAGTTTCCCATGTGCAATTATAAACTCATTGGGATGCCATGATGGATTGCGCAATCAAGGAAGACTGATTTTCCTAATTAATAAGGAGTTAATTCCCTAGGAATTGCATGAGCAAGGCAGGTTGAAGTAAGGATGAGAATTGGCTAAGTACTAGACCGAGTGTGCCCAGATCAACAGGAGACAATTGACAGAGTGCTGGAGAATCTCATGAGAGATTAAGCATTGTATTGCTTCATGATTCCTTGACTTAATACACAATAGAGATAGAGGGGTTTTGATTAGTTGCTTTCCCAAAATACATCATGTTGTTGTGCGATTGATAATTTATTTCTCTTACTTATATATTATTGTGCGATCGTGTTTTGTTTTCGTAAATTGTAGGAAGGATTCAGTATCTTGTTTTAGTAGATTACAAGATCAAATTGAATCTCGTTGGTTAGATTTTCTACATGGTATCAGAGCAGGAATTTTTTGGGCGGCGAGTTTGTAGAGAATATTTGAATATTTAGTGTAAAATTTTCAAAAACAAATAGAATATTTGGATTCCTTGCGAAAATCTACCCAAATGGAAAAAAAAATCAGTCAAATTGGAGCTCGGATAAGGGAGATATCATCGATTTAAAATAAACTCTTTTTTAGAAACTTTTTGTAGCTTCGGGACAATTACACTATGCACGAGTCAAGAACCTATATGCACTTGAGGTACCGGATGCATGCAAAGCTTTGAGGAGAAAGGAAGAAGTTAGAGACTTGGTGGTTTGGAGGGAGAATAAATTACCTCTCAACATGCATCCTCATGAGAAGCAGTCTCAGAAGGTTGTGGAGTAGCTGCCACAATTGGAGAAGCAGAGAGGAGACTGAGTGGAAGCATCCACTCAAGCAGAGACCTCGATGAGGGGGAAATTTCGAGCTAGATGGGAAGAGGGAGCAGCCATACCTCGAGGTGTAAGGTGGGGTTATGTGTAGACATAATCCCAAGATAAGAAATTTGGGCAAGGTCCATTGAGATGGTGTGTCTCATGGATCGAACCTAGCTACAAGGAGCCCACAATACAACAGTAGTAGGAATGATTAGTTAGATAGTGTTAGTGTCCCGTAATTTGGCAAATTCGCAATCCAAATGACAGGGTAACATCAGACCAACTTTGGAGTCCTAGGACCTAGCCTTCTTGGACTCAGAGAGGGTTCTCTCTATTATGTGCAAGGATGTGTGCTTGTTTGCTTATTTTGTTTTTAGATGTTAGGCTAGTTATGAAGTATGCTTTTGGTTTGTTTTGGTTGTTGAGGGAAAACTGACTGAAAGGATAAATAGATATGGATATGTCAAAACAATTGGGCTATGGGGTCAAATGAGGTCAAGATAGTCTTAATGACGGATAAGGTATGACTGCAGGGCCGATTTGGTCAAGATGAATAGATTCTTTGGGAGAAAATGAAATGGGATGAAAAATAAGTTTGTGAATAACGAAGAGGCTCTAAACATGAATAGTTGATCAGCAAGCATTCATAAGTTAGGGCTAACCATGGTCCTCTATGAACGAAACAATAACTAATCAATGCGTAAAATAAACATTCAGGTGATGCATAGAAGTATAAGACCCTCTAACTTTGGGAAATCACCTTCAGACTTTGGGAAAACAAATAAGACGGAAAAAAAAAACTCAATCTATGAAGAGGGAACTCCTAGACATCATATTTTGAGCTATTGGGAACTTTGAAAGCAAGAATGCAAAGTTTTAGGCAAAGGGAAAGATCGAAACAAGACCTCCTTGGTTCAACTAAGACAATCAACCATTCAAAGAGAGATTTCAGAGACGAAGCTTTGACTAGCCATGAGTAAGCAGGGTGTACCGTGAATCATACTTAGCATGCATAACAACCATTAATGAAATAAATAAACAAGTTCTTAGTGATAAAAGAGCAGTTAAGAATTCTTTGATATGACTAAGAAGGAAGAAAGCATAGAAGCTGCAAATGAATCAGGAAACTTGAGGTGCCTCCATGGGCATGTCTCAAACTTATCTTTACTGAACTATAACAAGCAAGAAGCATGGAAAAATATGTGAAATAGAGGAAACATAAACAAAATAAGAACACTATACCATTCACCAAGCCATGGAATCCTACATACAACCCTTCTCCACCATCCAAGTCAAGAAAGAGATCATCAACGTCACAAGACAAGTGTTTCTTCAAAGCTCATAGTGATATTGTATTGCTCTCTAACATCAAGTTCTGCCTGCTATTACAATGAATCCTCTTGGAATATATAGGCCAAAGAGGAGGAAAACCAGCCAAGGCAACTAGCTAGCCGTTGGCTCAAAAACAAATGTCTTATCTTGTCCTTGAGGCTTTGCAAAGCCCAAGGCACAAAATATCCAATAAAATATCTCAAAATGCTAAAAAAGGGAATAAATTTGACTTTTTATGACTGACAATGTCCCAAAATAGCTTAACGCACATTTGGAGAGGCCACTTCAGAAAAATGCCTTTTTTGGTCAAAATGCCACAAGGGCGCATCAGCAGAAAATTGCTTGTCTTTCAGAAGACTTTTGAAGGTCTTCCCGTTGTCGAAATGAGGCCTGTGATAGCTCGTTGGAAAGCTATAGATGTATATTTTCTGGAAAAACATTAATTCTACAAAAATTATGCCTATAAGTCTGTGAAATACTAAACTAAGTAAAAAAAGCCCAAAAAATAGGCCTTGCTGATATGTGGGTAGAGTCTCAAAAAAGTGAATGTTTTTTGCCTCTTTGGGGGACCAAAAAATCTTCAATTGATCTGAAACTTTCTGAGTAGATGCCCCTGAATTTAATGCATCCAATGGTACCACTCTCAATAGTTAAAGATGCTCCAAACAGAAATGGTGGCGCCCATGGTTTTATGTAATTAGGCCCAAAAATGTCAAAAAACAAGAACATGTCGAAATTTTCTCAATTTTTGTGAGAAAGTCCCTCAAGGCTTTTTAGAAACATTTCTAGAAGCTCGGGCCAAAATTCCAAGCCCATAGGTGTCTTTTTTCTCTTTTTCTGCCAGGCGCCCTCTTTGGGCGATTTTGAGTTTTTCTTGTGCATCCTTCAATTTCCTTTGGGCAAACTGATTTGTCTTTTTGTAGCGCCCGTTGCTTCTAATACTCTTCACTAACTTACCAAGAAAAAATTTTAAAATGATCATTGGAAAAAATCTTCAACCAAGACACCTTTTACTCCTTGCAAATCAATGTCTTTCTTTGATGCTAGCAAACAAGTATTTGTCAAATGAGAACAAAATCACTTTTTATCACTGTGTTTGAACAAAAGGTTTTAAGCAAGATATGTTTGTGGTTTTTGTTCAAAAGGAATTTCCTTTTGTTTTGGCATGAAAAACCTTCCCCTTTAAACACTGCCCCTTTGCTATCATTGTTTTTAAAAGGTAAACAAGACTTTTTTCAAACTGATACAACCTCTTCCCCAATCATTGTGTTGATCTTTGATTTAGAAAACAAGGTGTGCTCTTTTGAAAACACTATTAGGACACCTTTTAAACTGATTTTAAGACCTCTACAAACAAACTCTATTTTTCCTTCTATCAACTATGTGTAGTCTTAGCTATCTCATAGCACAAAAAGGACTTTCAAATTTGCACATTAACTCTCTTCTCTTTCACTGTTTCTATGTGGTTTATTTGAGACAAAAGGGACTCATTTAAAAAATTGTTTTAAATACTCTTTCAAACTAATTGAAAACCTTCTAATCAAACTGATGTTTTTCTTTTAGAGACTATGCATATCCCTAGCCATTTATAGAAATAAAATCTCTTTCAAAGTGACACAATAACCATTCTCTCTTTCACTGTTTTATGTCCTCTGTAATCATAGTAGAAGACTTCCTTCATCCTTTTTATAAAAGTCTCTTGATGCACTTAGGGGTGTCTTTCTGCTAAAAACTTGACTTTGGCATCTTTTCAAAAACTGTGTTGCTGGTGGCCCGAGCGCCTAGGCGCTCGGCCGTTCAGGGGTGACCTGGGCCGTTCAAAAATAAGCCTGTAGGGATGAACCAAGAGAGGTGAAAATGATATGCAGAGTTTGATACATGGAGGGCGAGATATTGGTGTGAAGAAAACCACTTTGTAGAGGTATGAGATGATGGATTTAACAGTGGCCCACGGGTAGGACCATGTTCAGCAGTGGCCCGAGCGTCGGGCCGTTCATAGGTGGCCTGGGCCATTCAGGAATGGGCAGTGCAGAGGCTAAGAATGGAACTTTCAATGACTAAAAATGAGAAATGATTAGGGAAATATTAGAGGGCAGGTGGTAGAGACCTTTTCCACTTCTCGAGCAGTCAATGGATGGAAAAATTTTTATGGGTGCCTCATTCAAGAGTAACACTGGGCATTCAAGAGCAACACTGGGCGTCGGGCCATTCAGGAGCAACACCGGGCATCAGGCCGTTCAGACATGGCCCGGGCCGTTCAAAGTTGGGCGTTGCAAAGGCTTAAACCTGTTTTTGAAATGGATGCTAACGAAAGATCATGAGCATATGAACCTAAGACGTGTGTAGGGATAGCTTACCAGTGTTTAAATGCTTGGATAAAGTTTTTGAGACCTCGGGCGCCGCGTTCAGAGGCAACACTGGGCCGTTCATACTTAACACTGGGCGACAGGTGCCAGGCCGTTCAGACATGGCCTAGGCCGTTCAAAATTTGGTGGTGCAGCAGTGTTTAAATGTCAAACAAATGGTGGATATGGCAAATTGAAGATGTTAAAAACATTTGGCATGTGGTAGATGTTAAAAAAATTGAAGATGTTAAAAACATTTGGCATATTGTAACACAGTTAAGAGGAACATAACTATTAGTTGTATTTATAGAAAATTTCCCATGTGCAATTATAAAGTCATTGGGATGCCATGATGGATTGCGCAATCAAGGAAGGCTGATTTTCCTAATTAATATGGAGATAATTCCATAGGAATTGCGTGTGCAAGGTAGGCTGAAGGAAGGCTCCTTGCTCTTCACGGAATTTCACCGATGGGTGGAGTCTCAGTAGTTTAGGAAGTCACTTGTAGAGTATAGGTCAATGAATAGGTGGGAAGTGACCCTCGAAACCCTTTCCCTAAGATAAAATAAAGAGTGGGACTTGCTTTCCTTTTAAGCAAGGGAATTATCTTATAGGGAGAGAGGAGGGGGATTGAAGGGTTGAGGGAGAAGAATAAGACTTATGAAGGAAGTTCTCAATCCCTAAAATCCTTTGGGAACTTGGATTCCCAAATGGTCCTTGATGAAAGGCCTTTGACACCAAATGGGACCACATGGGGCCAAGTGGACCCAACCTAGGTTTGGGGATGGAATTTAGCAACCAATGATGTTCCTATCTTGGATAAGGTGATGGGAAAGGATCAAACAAGTGTTTTTACTTCGATAGGTCAAATTGATCCTACTAGGTTCTATCCTTGGGAACACCTAGGCAAAACTTGATCCTAGAGCTAGGGCTTGAGGTATCCGGAGATTCCACTGTCAGAATTGGCCCATGTTCTGAGGAGAGTGAGGGCACCCAGCAACGCAGCTGCCTCTGGGAGATAGAATTTTTCCTCTAGCTAGATTCCTGGGAAACTGTTGGAAAAAACCCAATGTGGGAAAACTGGTGCAGCTAGCTCTGGAGGGTTTTCATTATTGTGAAAAATCCAAGTACAACAATCATGTGCACCAAAACTATTTCACTCAACAGAGAAAAAAAATGGTAGTAGTACGCTGCTCTGAATCCCTCTACGTCAACCTAAATAGCCTGCGTCGGCCTCTATGTTGCTCAGTAAGGGCCTGTGTCACACCTGAAGGGCTTACACTACCCCTGCGCTACCTTGACTGGGCCTGCGTCAGCCCTGCGTGGCTCCTGCTACCTCTGTGCTGCCCCTGCTAAACTCTGGTTGGACTGCATGGCTCCTGCTACCCCTGTTGCTCTGGCTGGCTGGAATGCTTAAGCAGAAAAAGCATAGGTAAGAAAGAAGGCACTGGCCAAAGGCAACACATAAAAGTCAGAAAAATTGAAGAAATGAAATGAAAATAGATCAATGTCCACAAATAAATGAAACAACTCAATGGGACTAGAGAGTAAAAGCTTTGACAACAACAATAAGTTCTTATAGAATCAGCTAAGAGAACAGAGGAGACTAATTCATGAGGTTAAAATGTTGTATAATTGTTGGCACAAGAAAACTATAGAATTTTTAAAGTAAAACTCTGCAGGTACCATTAGTTGGTGATCATTGATAATCATTTCATTTCATCAAATACCCCGATGAATGGACCTTACAATCTATTTGCGTAGACAAACCCCACAGAAGCTGTGTGATGGAAAAATATTCACACGATATTGAAGAAAACACCTACCAAATAAGGATGACATTTCAAATGGGGCAAGAAACAATAGAGAGATAGAAATCAAAAAAGTTAAAATGCTAGGGAAACATGAAAGCAACTAGGTAGCATGGTAGAAATCACAACAAAGAAAATTATAAAAATGGAAAACCCTACAAATTAGCACCCATCCAAACATCATCAAAAATTTTTCTTCAACTGTAATTCTCCAAATTCATCAAATTATATCTTTTATTCAAACCTGATCCTCTCTGTTAGCCATTTTGAAGATAAGGCTAAGAACTTACTACAGAACCATCACCTACATGTAGTCATGATCTTATTATGTGACCGGACAACCTAATTTTGTGACGACACGAAAAGGTAAACACTCTCAGCCAAGATTTTCCATACAGCCCAGGTTGAGCAACCACATATACATCACCAGTTTTTTCTCTTCAGATTTGTAACTTAGAAGAGCTTTGTCTGACCACCTTCGGGTTGCTCCCAGAGTCACCTAGGGAAGCCCTCTCAACATCATCCTCTTTCTGTAGTACCTAATTAGTAATTTAATTAACCATAACAGTTTCTTGATCATGCAGGTATTTCAAATATATTGCCAATAAGCAAAAATCTTTCATGTTAAACAATCAGGTCAAAAGACTTTAGACTATGATACAAAAAATACAAAGAAACCTCACCAACACTCAAAGGACAAACAAAGTCAAACCGCCACAAAGTATAAATAGATATCTGATAAAATTCATTCCACCACAAAAATGTGCTTAACTAAAGAAAATTCTAATTACTGTGCTTTCAAGAAAAAGCTTTCAAGGGCAGTGATGTTATAAACATACCCCTACACCTCGTGAACAATAAATGTGTATAAATAGACCATCATAAGGCTCATTTTAAACATCATTATTATCATTTTATAAATCATTTTTATTAAATCAACAAGAAGAAAGCAACAATTGCATTCAGTTCCACTGAAGCAAAGTATATTGTAGTTTCATATACTTATTATGAAGCTATCTAGATTTTCAACTTGATTGTAGAGTCAACCAATCAATTGTTGAAGCCCAATATTGTCTCTTGTGAGAATCAAAGTTACATCAAGCTCTATGAAAATCCAATGTGTCATGACCATTTCAAACACATTGATATTCAATACAATTTCCTAAGATTCCAAGTTCATTAGGAGTTAGTAGTGTTGGACCACATTCTGAAAAGTTACATATGGTTAATAGTTTGACAAAGCTCCTAAAAAAGGGGAAGTTTGACAAGTTGGGGAATAATCTTGGTTTATTGGAATTTTTTTTTTTTTCTCAAGGGTGTTAGATTACCTAGTTGGTCCGAGTTGGTCTCACCTTAGCCTTGAGAAGTTGAGCAGCACCAGGATTGCAGAGCTAGATTGTGGTACACCAGTCAGAAAGATTCTTAAATACAATTAGAAGCTTATAACGACACCTTCGAGGATAAATAAATTAGTTGTTGGGTCACACCCACCAAGTATGGCACACTAGTTGAGGAGATTAACATCATCATCTCAGGTGCATTCATGAGTGCACACTTATGGAATGAGACACCTTCAAGAGAGGAGTTATATCTACTATGATAATTCACTACTCTAAAAGAAAAGCCTTGCATACAAGGCAAAGTTATGAGGTAGTTGTTCATGCTCAAGGGAGATGCACCACTAACACTATCATTAGCCTGTTTTCTAACATCACCTTCTCTTAACTTATAAATGAAAAGGATGGGCACAGTAGTTAGACAGTTGTAGAAATAGATAATAAGAGTGAGTACTGTTAGCTTGTAGGTTGTAGTAGGAGCTTTTTTGAGATGACAACTTGCTGTGACACTCTTCTATTTGAGTAATTTAGACTTCTATGCAATTTTTGTTGGAGCCTGCTCTTTTTATCTTGAATTCTCAGATTGCAGATTTGTGTAGAGTGGGCCTAATATATTTATTATTTTAATACATTGTACTTCTTCTCTCTCCCTTTCTCTCCTACCTCGCTCTCTCTTCCCCTCTCTCTCTCTCTCTTGACCCTCCAATCCTCTCACTATATCCCTCCCTCTATCCTTCTTTCTGCCCCCCTTCCATATTTGTGTCACTATCTCCCTCTCTTACCCTTCTCTACCTCTCTCACTCCTCTCCCTCTCTCTCTCTCCATTCCTTCTCTCCCCTCTCCTTCATTTTATCTCCATCTATCCCTTGTGACTCCCCTTTTCTTGCCACCTCTATCAATTTATGTCTTTATTATTCCTTCTCATATATATCTAGAGTTAATATATATCATGACATAGTGGGACCTACGATTGGGTTAATTACGCCTTGTTGGCAAGGTTAAAATGGTTAATCTTTGATAGACAAAATGTAGATCAAATATTTCATCAAAAAGAGGGAACCATACCCTATCTTCCAGCCTATGCCTATCAGTCGCTTGGCCTCTTCTTGCTCTCACATGAATGTAGTCTTTCTTGACTAGTACAGAAGAAGGTTTCGCATTATCAACTATTTGTTTGGGACAACTTTTAGTTGTTTCAACACTACTACATTCTTCAAGCTTATCCTTTAAACCATATTAGTCTTTTGTACTCTCTTCAACTTTGTAGTCCTTTCCATTCCTCTCAGTCACATATGTTTCCTTAGTCTGTTAAGGGACAAGGTCGACAACGTTAGGATGTTTTTGCAATAAACAAGGGTATTTCCAAGACACAGTCATGTGGAGCAAGAGTATTAGAGCCAAATTTCTCATGAATGTGGGACACTCGAACTTAATATTTTCTGGAGTAGTCGTGAGGTTCAGTATGTTTATTAAGACTTCATCAGATGGCCATTCTCTAGACTTAAATTTTGTGACAACACTGTGGCTGAGTTTGAAACTGGAGATTGAACATACATTTGGTTTGATTGCAATAGAAATTTTCATCAATAAATGTAAAGCAATGGCTAACAAATAGTATAAATTAATAAATAAAGAAGACATGGCAACAAGCAACAATACTTACAAAATTGTTACATTGAGACACAAAGAATAAGCAACTATTGTGCACAAACAGAGACCAATGAAACTATCATCTTAACCCCTAACCCCTAAACCCTTAACCCCTAACCCATTTAACCCCCTAAACCCCTAGTAAACCCCTAACCCATTTAACCCCCTAAACCCTAAACCTATAAACCCTTAACCCCTAACCCCTTAAACCCTAAACCTTTAAACCCTTAACCCTAACCCCTTAAAACCTAATTTAGTTAAAGAATTTCCCAAAATCTATGGGTCCATATGAGCTAGGTTGTGTCTCTTATGGAGGTAAGAGTTGTTATTTTTTCTATGGGTGGATAGGGTTTGTTCTAAGACAATTCGAATAGAAGTATAATGCGGTAGTTAAGGAGGTTTCCTAACATGTTCAATCCATAAGGTATGCCCTTAAGACTGTGACAAATATGTGTAGAAGAAGAGGGGTCGGGACCCTTGGAGAGAGCTTTATCTCTGCAATGTATACCACAAATCTGGAAGATGGTTTGCAGAAGTGTGTGCGAAGATAGAAAATACAAAGGAAGGTGGAACCTGAGTAGAATATTGGGTAGAATAATTGTGGCATATTATAAGGAATGGATGGACATGAAGAGGAGTTGATTTTGGTGGATTGTCCAAAGAGTTTTGGACAGATATCTGAAGCAAGCTATAAAAAATTAGTCAATCAACTTTTAGTGGATGTTTTGTGACCCTAGTTCAAGCATATACAAAGTGTTAGAAGGATGATAAGAGGCGTATTTCATATTTTTTCATTGATTGGACAACAAAGAAATTGGTACACAAAAACAATGATTTTGAGAGGAGTCAAATCACTATTAGGTGGAAATTTTGAAGATCCCTAGATGAGGGTAGTGTTGTGGGCACTAGATCAGTAAAATAATTGACCATGGTTGGGAAAATTAATGGTAGTCTAAGTACAGTTGGAGGGTTGTTAGGTGACTATCAAAGAAGAGCCCCAAGTCTTGTGCTTGTGAAGGAAAACAAGACTGGTAGAAAGGTAGATGTATTGGGCTTAACGACGTGCAAAATTTGAAGGACTAAGGAGTTGGAAATGAATAGATCACTCATAAAGAAAAGGTCTGTCTAGCCCTAATGCATAAGGAGTGAACCCTCAATATAAATATTTTTTTTGTTAAACAAACTCAATTGTGTCAATGTAGAATACTATACATAAGAGAAAATAAAATGATATTATCCACATCAGTGCTTGAAATAACCTTAAATTAGCCATGGGTAGTGAGCCAAAGGGTGGATGTGGGGCACTATTAAAGTTACATCATGTTTAAATTCCTTTTACATTGTGAGGTTGTTCTCCAATAGGGTTGAAGCATCATCACGAGGAAGCATGGCACAATTTTGTTGGGGAGCGATTAAAGTTGTAACACAATTCAAGTGATTTACACCTCAAATGTAAATGAAATCATTATATGTTTGTGTTAGGTTGTTAGAGAGGTTATTTATAGACAATACATTCCATGTACTTGGACTTCATCTTTTTAGGGCCTTGACTTTAACATGGATTTGCATCAGGAACACTTCATGCAAATGAAAGGGGGCCTTTTTGTTTAACCACATACACTCAAGAGTATCTTTAAATCTATGAATAATGTTATCAACTTATATTAGAGAAGTATAATATAATTTTGATTAATACTCTAATTAGTTTAACATTATTTTTACTCACATAAAAATAAAACTTGATGAAAACCTAACCGACCATAGCAATTTATTTGACTACCTATTAAAATATAATTTGGTGGATACTATAAAATTTAAATCGACCTAATAAAATTTATTTTCCCACCAATATTCTCCTTGCCAGGTCTGGGACAGAGTTCAGTGCTCCTTCTCTGCTCATAATTTTTATGATTTCGCGGCAGATTCCATACTCTTTTTTTACATTCAATTCTTCTATCCACTCCACTAGATTTTTAACTCGAAATTATTATATCAGATCTGGGTTCACTCTTTTTTGATCTTTATTTGAAATCTTATTCTCCTGATTTGGGGCTTTCGCTGCAATTCGGAGCAGAAAACATGTTCAAGAACTCTGAATTTGGCTATAATAAACTATATTAATTTGTCATTGCCCTTCAGCCTTTACCTGCTCGCCTTCATCCAAGAGGCTCGATTGATATTGCCACTATGGTGAAAATCCGGCCAGTCAAGTAGCAAAATAGACTGGTCTTCGTGGGATGGATGGCTGGGATCGCTAGCTTCACCAATGAATGAGGTAAGGATTGACGGATTGAGGAATGAATAGATAAAGATGATGTTCTAATGTAGTTTGATTAGTAAGTATTATTAAGTAGTCGAGCTTCACCTATTTTATTTATGTTTTCGGTGGTTATAGCTTCTTTCAATGAGGTTGATACATGGCTTCAAGATGAATTTCAAAAAATGATTTCTGTGTCCGAAACTTTCCTCTCTTTTTTTTCAACGTAACCAAATATTCACTGATGTGAATTTCCGAGGGTTTTGGTATAGACTTATTTAATTACAATATTGCAACTGTAAATAAAAATTCTCCACAAGCTCAAGTAGATCAGATTGTGTATGTATATATAAATATATATGTGTGTTGAATTCATTGTTCTTATTTCAGTGAGACTCATACTATCTCCACAAGTCAGCAAATACTCTTCTTACTGTAGGAGACTGAGAGCAAGGTCATGACCTTTTTGTTGTGAGATGATAAACCTTATTTCATAGATCTGAGATGGCATAAAACAAGATAAGGGTGATATCCTTTGCTGTTGATTCCATTGAAATATTTTGAAATGTTAGGGTCAAATTTACCACAGAATGTTCATGTAGACAAATCTTTGCACATCAGATGAGGAGTTCAATTCTTCAGGAGGGTAGAATGATTTCTTCAGGACAGAATCTGAAACAAGTGTTGTCTTCTTCACGCCTCTATACATTCAGAGCTGCAATGTTTCAAGCGTGCTTTCATATTGTTTACCAATCAAATGACTCACTGTCTCCTCTGTTGTAGTGCTTTTCTTTTGAATTAGAACGTTTCCAGATTAGGCTTCAATTAATAGCCTTAGGAAATCACCCTTACCAAGCACTTAAAAAGACTGATCTGAGATCCTAGGAGGCTTCTTCAATCACTATTTTCTGCTCAGATTAGGGCTCGATATTCCCATCATTCCAAAAATTAGAACTCACTCTGAAATTTTCCCCAGGGCCCCACAATCTAGGGCACAGATTTTCTTTCGATGGAATTGATGAAGTACATAAAATGGCTTGTGTATAATAGCCAATGAAATCTTAATGAAAATTTTAGAAATAGCCAGACTAATCAATCTTAACAGACATCTCCTTTATAACTAATATTCACAAAAATGTAGTGATGTGTTTCTTTTTGACAGAAAATCTTTTATGACCATCCTTTGCTCATATACTAAAATCTTTTGAACAGGCTGCAGTGGACACATATCATAAAGCGTCACAATTTGAAGGTGGGTAATGCTTCTTGTTTTTATATTGTTAGCTGACATTAATAATTCCTTTATCAGGATCAGATTATATTTTCCATTGAATAATCAGTTTTGACAATTCTGGTATATTTACTGCTGAAATTGTACAAACTAGCTTGGGTTTCTCACTTATTTGATTTTTGTAATTTCAATTTTCGAAAGTGATTATTAAAATATCAAAGATATCTAATTCCATGTAATATTTAGTTGAATCAGTGGAATTAATGCAATAATAAATATTGGTCTTTATATGAACAAATTGTTGTGTTAGCCATTGTGTGCCATTTTTTGTCTTTGGTGTGTGTTTCCAGGGGATATCTATTTAGCATCAAGTCTCAATATATATTTAAACTCTCTTACAGGACGCTCCTTGTTTCTGTTGATGAACAATATATAGAAGAGTTGGGTGTGCAAAAATTGTTTAAAACACTTGCCAGGATGCATGTGTTTATTTCCATGTTTTCAGCATTGGTTTAGTGTAATTGATTGTCATTTGCTGGTTATTATTTCAAGCATAACATGTATTCCATAAATGACAGAAGGTTATTGCATGTGATTACAGAGGAAAATTTACAGATATTTCCCCACAGTAATGCTCAAGATGGAACGTGGGGTTATCAACCTCCAACTGATGGTTATGGTATGTCCCAACTCCTGATACAATTAGAATTTATGCATTGAAAACCCTTATATATTTTGGAATTATAGAAGGTAGGTGTTCAATAGATATGAAACCAAGCGAATATGCAAGCTTTTGAAATGTGGACAGTCATAACTCTTATGGGCAAATCTTTATTTTGGGCATGAAAAGTTGGAAACTTTTTGTGTATAAAGTTTAAACTACATGACGCGGTTGACTGTTGTATTAATGACACAGAAAGATAAACACTAAAATAAAACATCGTTGTTGGACTTTAGATCTTTATATTATTTGTTCACTAGAACTAAAAAGGGTCTTCCTTGTTAGTTTTTAGTCTTATTTTTCAGGTTTATGTTTGTCAAATTGGATATGATGACACTTATTTACTTCAATGGACATGTGTGTGTCTTAGTATCAGAAAAAGGAAATGGGAAATGACAACTGGAAATTTTTTGTAAACAGGAAAAACAACAGCATAGTAAGGATAGGAAACATGGGTAGACTTTGTATGAAACGGTGAAACCTAGGAAACGGGGCAAACCCTAGGAATTTTTTCCAAAATCTGGAATAAAAATTTCAAGTAAATCTCTCATCTATCTCTCAAATTCATTATTTGATTCATTCATAAAACAATAAAACTATAAAACAGAGAAAACTGTTCTAAAGTACAATTTATAACCATAATTTTAATAGATAAAATTTAAACAAAATGACTTTTCATTGCCAAGTTAGGATTTGAATGGTCATATCAATATTCAATTCTCATATTTTGTATATCCAAGGAAACAAAATCATAAATGTTAAATTTCATAATCATAAATCATGAATGAGTCAATGACAAATACAATATTTCAAAATTGCAAGAACTTAGAGCAATGTGCTCAAATCTCAACTGCTTTGCTGCTATCAAGCGGTGCCTCAAGATTAAGACAATCATCTGGTGGTTGTCACTCATGTTTGCTCCTCTATTTGTTAGTTTTTGTAGCATCAGATGGTGTTCTAGTCTCAAACTTTGTGGAGAGGCTAAAACACATGAGCTCTTGTGAACCCATTAATCATTTCTAGAGCTTCCACCTAGATACAACTCAATTAAATTAATTAGTCGATAATTACATTTCAAGCTACCATAGGAAAACCACAGGTCCGAGCTTTTTGTTCTGCTGTTGTAATTATTCTATATATAAGATGTATTTTTCTATTAAAAAAGAAGGTCTACACAAACAAATCCATTAACAAAACCAAGCAGAGAGTAATTGGTCACTTGCTTACATATGGCACCCTGAGTGAGATAAACCCTCCTTAACATCATTGATACTAGTCATATGCAAATAGAAATCATAAAATATTCTGTTAGACAGATAAACCAATACAATAATAAGAGTAAAAGGAGACTATTTTGATATCATGGACTATAATATGGACTCCAAATGAATTTGAATCCCATCATGTAGCCAACATACTCACAAAGTGATAAATAAGAACTAAGGTATTTTAAAACAGCAAAAGGGAGGATCACTAACCTTCAACTTTCTTGTATTTAAAATCCCTTGGATAAGAAGGCACCAATGCATTTGATACCAACAGGATATGAGTGATATTCAAACTCTTTTTGAGGCTGCTCCAACAAAACCAAGAAATAGTCCATGCAAAACAAATAAAAGGGTACTAGTGGCATCATAATCTCATAATCAGCAATTTAACCAGCTGCTCATCAAGTCCTCAGGACTGGCGATGTACTCATGCAATCCCTGAAGATATCTACTCATGAAAAATGTGCCACTGAAGATGCCTGCCAAGAATAATGCCCACAATACTGTTGGTCCATACTTCATTGTCACCTTATACACATATTTTCCCCAAATATACAAGCCTGAGATGATCTTCCAGGATTGCTTCTTTCAACGAGGTTGATACATGGCTTCAAGACGAATTTCAAAAAATGATTTCCATGTCTGAAACTTTCCTCTCTTTTTTTTCAACGTAACCAAATATGCACTGATGTGAATTTCCTAGGGTTTTGGTATAGAATTATTTAATTACAGTATTGCAACTGTAAATCAAAATTCTCCACAGGCTCAAGTAGATCAGATTGTGTATGTATATATAAATATTTATGTGTGTTGAAGTCATTGTTCTTATTTCAGTGAGACTCATACTATCTCCACAAGTCAGCAAATACTCTTCTTACTATAGGAGACTGAGAGCAAGGTCATGAGCTTTTTTTTGTGAGATGATAAACCTTATTTCATAGATTTGAGATGGCATAAAACAAGACAAAGGTGATATCCTTTACTGTTGATTCCATTGAAATATTTTGAAATGTTAGGGTCAGATTTACCACAGAATTTTCATGTAGACAAATCTTTGCACGTCAGATGAGAATTTCAATTCTTCAGGAGGGTAGAATGACTTCTTCAGGACAGAATCTCAAACGAGTGTTGTTTGCTTCATACATATATACATTTAGAGCCGCAATGTTTCAAGCATGCTTTCATATTGTTTACCAATCCAATGACTCACTATTTCCTTTGTTGTAGTGCTTTTCTTTTGAATTAGGACGTTTCCAGATTAGGCTTCAATTATTAGCCTTAGGAAATCACCCTTTCCAAGCACTTACAAAGACTGATCTGAGGTCCTAGGAGGCTTCTTCAATTACTGTTTTCTGCTCAGATAAGGGCTCGATATTCCCATCATTCCAAAAACTAGAACTCCCTCAGAAATTTGCCCCAGGGCCCTACAATCTAGGGCACAGATTTTCTTTCGATGTAGATGTCATGAATTATAGTTACATTGTTGTTATGATTGTTCAAACACTGTCCAAACATTGTATTTATAATGACTAAAATTTTTCCCAATCTTCATTATCACAAGAACAGAAGATTAGGGCACATGAAGCTTTGACATAAGACAGCACAAACAATGTTATATCCCTAGCAAAAATACCCAGAATTCTGAATATACCATTTGGGTCACAGTTATGTGTCTCTTTTCAGATGAATCTCGATAGCGTAGGTAATACTCTTGACCCTGGTTAGGGTTTTGAAACTGCCTTAGTTTCTGCGTTATACTTTTCAGAATATACAGCCTCACGTTGGAAATACTGAGGGGCTTTGACTTCACTATCCTCAATAGATCTGCACAATCTCAACAAAGGTCTCTTACAGCTGCCTTCAGTACACTTCCAAAAATCTGCTTCAAGTACTCAAGTTTGCTTCAAGACTTCTTTAAGTTCTTATCAACGTTTGCTCAGAAGACTATAATCCAAAGGTTCCAAAGGCTTCTCCAAGTGACTATCCTTAAGTCTAAGTTCTCCAAATAATAGCCTTCCAAGCTACTCCAACAAATTCTCAAAGATTTCCACCAGCTACCCACAAATAATGTTGCCCAAAAAATGGCACGTTGTCCAGAAGTGGTGCTACAGCAACATATATCAAAGAAGTCTTGTTATTTAAATGTTGATTCTAGAAGTTGAGTCTAGAGTGATATCAGGTCCGAATTATTTAATTGTTCAATAAACCGAATTTTTCCTTACTCCATGTGTCTCTGATCTGTCATAGGTCTGAGGCAACACTTATTCAATGTGGTGAGGTCTATCCAACTGTAGCCCGAGATAAAGTGATGATTGTTCACACACCGAGGTCAGTGTTCTAAGTTTCTACCTTTTACAGCACAGTTCAATAGGTCCGAGCTTCAACTCAACCTTTTACAGGACTACACCTTTCCCAGAAACTTCCAGATGACTGTAATATAGTCCAAGATTACATTTCAAGCTACCACAGGACAGCCACAGGTCTGAACACCTTCGAGCCTCTCCATAGAATTTATTCCAGAATCTGAACCCACCGTATTACCACTGTTTTTGTCCAAAACCAAGCCTTCAACCGAGCTTGAAACAGTCACACAGGTCTGAGCTAACCCAAGCTCCACAATTAGTAGTCTGAGCTTCTTCAACACTGATCCAAGCCTCCAAATTCATTTAACTGAAACTGTAATTTCTACATTCTGAGTTTGTAGGGTAATAGTCCTGTGTAATGATAATCGAGCTTCCATAGATGTGCTTATCCGAGCCTAGCAGTCTGCTTCTCCATATATACTTGTCCACTAGTATGAGTTTGTCCACTCTACTTATCAAATAATATCCTAGGAATTTGGTGTGTATTTAGTAGAATCCTTGAAAGTTATTTAGCCTAAGAATTCTCGCGTTACTTAATCTCCAATATTTTCTGAGATAGCCTCCGTTGTGGGGACATCCATCCATAGAACAGCAGAGGAGCAGCTACTAAGGTGAAAGTGGTGACTGATCCCTATGTTGCCTTTGAGCTAGAGTACTTAGTGAAGCTTTGCACTAAGGTGTTACATTTTGCTATAGCAAGCCTTGAAGAATCCTATTTTACCCTAAGTACTATCCTTGGAATGAGGGGAGTGCCTAGTGGGTTTCCCCGTGATATGTATTTCAAGGAAAAAAACAAGAGAATTTAAGCTCCCTTTTATATATCCTTCTACTTTTTGTTCTGCTGTTGTAACTCTTGTATATACAAGATGTATTTTTCTATTAAAAAAGAAGGTCTAAACAAAAAAATCCATTAACAAAACCTAGCAGAGAGAAATTGGTCACTTGCTTACATATGGCACCCTGAGTGAGATAAACTCTCCTTAACATCATTGATACTAGTCATATGCAAATAGAAATCATAAAAGATTCTGTTTAGACAAATAAACCAATACAATAAGAAGAGTAAAAGGAGACTATTTCGATATCATGGACTATAACATGGACTCCAAATGAATCTGAATCCCATCATGTAGCCAAAATACTCACAAAGTGATAAATAGGAACTAAGGTATTTTAAAATAGCAAAAGGGAGGATCACTAACCTTCAACTTGCTTGTATTTAAAATCCCTTGGATAAGAAGGCACCAATTCATTTGCTACCAACAGGATATGAGTGATATTCAAACTCTTTTTGAGGCTGCTCCAACAGAACCAAGAAATAGTCCCTGCAAAACAAATAAAAGGGTATTAGTGGCATCATAATCTCATAATCAACAATTTAACCAGCTGCTCATCAAGTCCTCAGGACTGGCGATGTACTCATGCAATCCTTGAAGATATCTACACATGAAAAATGTGCCATTGAAGATGTCTGCCAAGAATAATGCCCACAATACTGTTGATCCATACTTCATTGTCACCTTATACACATATTTGCCCCAAATATACAAGCATGATATGATCTTCCAGGATTGCTTCTTTCAATGAGGTTGATACATGGCTTCAAGATGAATTTCAAAAAATGATTTCCGTGTCTGAAACTTTCCTCTCTTTTTTTTCAACGTAACCAAATATTCACTGATGTGAATTTCCTAGGGTTTTGGTATAGACTTATTTAATTACAGTATTGCAACTGTAAATCAAATTCTC